>JAPKLY010000034.1:587888-600080 GCA_026898435.1 Prunella vulgaris | reverse complement strand
CTTGTTGCCTCGCCATCTCTGAGCTGGACGAGCAAGGTGGCGAGCAGACTGGCGAGCAGCCTGGTGAGCAGACTGGCGAGCAGACTGGAGAACAGCCTGGCGAGCAACTTGGACTTGGCTACGTGGGCTTGTTGCCTCGCCATCTCTGAGCTGGACGAGCAAGGTGGCGAGCAGCTTGGACTTGGCCATGTGGGATTGTTGTCTCGCCATCTCTGAGCTGGACGAGCAAGGTGGCGAGCAGCCTGGCGAGCAACTTTGACTTGGCCACGTGGGCTTGTTGTCTCGCCATCTCTGAGCTGGACGAGCAGCCTGGCGAGCAGCCTAACGAGAAGCCTGGCGAGCAACTTGGACTTGGTTTAAATTCCTTTTATCAACACGCGCATTTCGTGGATTTCAGTTATTATGGATTGATAAATCCCATGTAACTTAGATTCAATCATTAAGGATTGGCCGATGTGTATAATTACGAACCGTGAATTCAATAATTTCAAAATATGGAAAATGTTTTACTACATCATTATCTAGTTAATTGAACTTAGTGGAAAAATTAGATTAAACTAATTCAAGCCCGTTGATAATTGACATTAAAGAGATGACATCATCGAAGGGTTTTTCGTGGGTGGGTATATTTTGGAACTTAAGTAATGCCATATTTGAACTTGAGGAGAAAAATTTTGGAACATGGGAAAAATTAATTGAACTTAAGGGTTAATTGTGTTGAATTTCTTCAACAGCATTGTGAGGTGAGGTTTTAAAACCGCATTTAGCCCAAGTTGCTGACTTCGTCGATTCCAATTGTCCCTGTAAAAAGGTAATTAACGAAAAGCCGGAATGATCAACGCACGCGCGTATTCCGTTGATTTCAATTATTATGGATTGATAAATCCTATGTAACTTAGATTCAATTATTAAGGATTGGCTGATGTGTATAATTACGAACCGTTCCTTCAACAATTCATAACTCAAAAAAATGTTTTACTACAACATTGTCAAGTTAATTGAACTTAGTGGAAAAATTATATTGAACTGATTCAACCCCCGTTGATAAGTGACATTAAAGAGATGATGTCACCCAATGGTTTTTTGTGTGGGTTATTATATGTCATTCTCTTGTATGATTAATTCATATATACAACCTAAAAAAAACATCCCAATGCAAAGTCATATTTAAAATTATTCTCATATTAACCTTGGGTCTACATAAATTTTGTGAGTTTTCACGCAATCTGAGTTTGAAGATGCAAACCGAGTATCATTTTCGTAATCCATTAATTTTTAACAATATATTATTGTTGCAAATCCGTAAATAAAAAAAATATTTGATAATTAAAAATTTGTCTATTTTATTACAAATTTATTACATGGAGATTATTACAAAAACTTGTAACACGGCCCAATTCAAATAAAAAAGCCTAATAAATTTATTTAAACACGTATTCGAAATATATTTAAATTCTCCTATTTATTTATTAAATCCTCCTACAAATTATATGTCTATCTTTAACTTACCCAATTCCAGTGCGAAACTAAATACCGCACTCACGGTCACATTAACCAATGGCCCCAAATTATTTATAAATTTTTTTAACCAATTAATGTTCAGACGTGCAAATAAAATTTAAAAATTATTAACATTGAAAGTCTGAAATATAATAGCCCGGGAAAAGTACGTACTCATACCCAAACGTCGAGTCTGTTCATCCTCCTCTTAAGCTGTCTCACGTAAAATCACTTTTCACCAACCAATAACCCATCTCTCTTTCTTTCTGTTTCTCCAAACCAGGGCGATTGCAAACACAACAATGGCGTTTCTCCCCCGACTTCCAGATGAACTGGTAGAAGAGATTTCGAAAAGATGCCAACGAAGGCCATCACGAGGTGCAAGGTTTTGTCAAGCCTTGGTACGAAAAGATCAAGGAGACCCGGTTCATCAAAAGGCATTTCAGGCAAATGTCTCTCCAAAATAGAGTTTGCACACTACTTCAACCAGAGCACAGCTTTATTCTGCTTCAGTATTTGTCCAACAATGGCGGTCAAAGACTCAATCGCATGGTAATTTACCAGGATTTGAGAGATTTCGATTACGTGGCAAACTGTCGTAGCCTCGCCCTTGTCGTTGATAAGGACGATGAAACGTATTTGATTAACCCAACAATAAATGAAAGATACCCTGTTCTAGAGGAAGAACTCAGCTTCCCGCCTCGGTCAAAATCTCCAAGTGTGTTGTACGGAGTTGGATGGAATAGTAGTCAAGAAGACTACCAGGTAGTCAGGTTGGCCCTGTTTCACCATATGGACTGGCTAACCGAGTTGAGGGTGTATTCAAGGTGAACTAATCAGTGGAAAAATTGTGGTGAGTTCCTCTATATTCGTTTAGTTACAACTCCTGGTGTTCATGCTAACTCATGTGTGCATTGCATGCTGTATACTGAGCATATTGTGGCTTTTAATCTTGCTGATGAGTCTTATCGTTTAATCAATCTTCTATCCCAAGTTAATCGTGATTATAGGCTCCATTCATTTTGTGCTCTAAATGATGAAAAACTTGTTGTTTTGCCTTCATTCTATGTACAAGATGAATCTCTTGACCTGTGGATTTTGAAGGTTTATTCTGATGATAGATCATGGATTAAGCACACCGTGGAGCTTGATTTCCCTATTAGGAACGTGTTTAGGGTCATCAGCTTTTAGCCCCTGTTCATGATGGAGCCCAAAAAGGATAAAATTATAATCCGGATTAACCCTTTGGGTACTTGGTGCTGGGACTTGAAATCTCTCAGGTTCCTCCCCATGCCCGGCCAACCGATTGTTAACGTTTCATCAAGCGCATTCCCTTGTGTTGAAGCACTTTCCTGAATATAGAAGATGTATACACACCCCTCCGGCCCCCCGATGTTGTTGGTATGAACTTTTGATTAGTGGGATCATCATTTGTTAAAAAATTTCCCCTTTTGTGTCTAATATATATGGGGTGTGTGGTATTATCCATTTTGGTAGATATGTATGCATTGACTCCTGTCCTGAAGTTTCCATGGAGTATGTGCAGGATGATTGGAAGTAACTTACTTAGTAATATTGCATATGGTAGAAGAATCCTTTTCATTTTGATATGTACCATGTATGGGTTAAAAATACTCAATCATTTGTAGTAGGTTCTATGGCCCCACTGGTACTCTTTATTGTATAGTTCATGTGTCATTTATGTTAATGTTTAACTCATATGAACATTGTATATGTCGAATTATGTATGAATGTGAATGGTGGGGGTATATATGTCCCCTGTTTTTTGGCTTCTTTTTTTTCATAACCTTTTTTTTGTCCTTTTGTTCAGCTTTCCATACTTAAATTCAGTTACTCACATAATCACATATCATAAAAAATAACGGGGTACCATACTACATGTACATGTGTTCTAATATCAATATTCTATTACAGTTTAGAATCTGGTTCACTTTTTAGAAGAATTATACTTTTCAGCTGAAAGTGTTAATAATTTATTTATATAGAGATTTGGGATAAAGAGGGGGATACAACATGTATAATTTATAAAACCTATTACAATGTTTATAGAACTGGAAATGTTTATATAACTTGTAAATGGGGGGATACAGCATGTAATGTTTATAGAACTTACACACATATTACAATGTTTATAGAAATTGTGCTTTTTGGAAATGAACTTGTACTTTTTGGGTAAGGACTAGGGGTGCTCATGCTCCCGGGATTGAAAAAGGGCCCAACACAGCAACCAGAATACATAGACACAAAAAGATAAGAATATACTACTTATTACAAAATAAGATTAGAGTACAATTTCCCTACTTTACTTAAACATTGCATACCAAATACCAATGATAATAGCAAGAAAACCTAATTTCCTACTAAACACATTCTGGGTATGAAGCCCAATCCGTAGCCAACTTGGTGTGGATGCAGTTTCAGATTTCTTTTGGTCTTGATGGTCGATAAGGTTTTCAAGTGCCCGAACCCTTTCACTCAAAACTTCCACCTGCTGTTACAAGATCCCTTGGTTCTCCCTGCTCTGATATTCAACATTGTTCTTCTTCCTTACCACCCGAGTCGCATAACTCTTGTATGGCCAAGGAATTTCATCTTCCACCCACTCAAAAAATTTGCATTTGCCGTGCTTATTGTTAAAATAGAAATAATTCAATTATAAAGATAATAAATAACTACCATTGTAGATCAGGGTCATGAGTATGCATAAACAAAAAAGTTTACATTTTTTCGAAAACTCACCTCCCACATAGGGCATTTGATGAACCTCCTTCCTGGGTTGTCTTCGGTGTATGATGTGTATAGGGCAACTCTAAGGTTATGGATGGGGCAGAGATTAACTGGTGCGTGCCAATGTTCATCGATTGAGTTTTGAGAGCGAGATGGAGAGTGTGTGAATGGATCAGATGTTGGTGGGGAGTGTGGTTGCGTACTGTTCATTGAAACCCTTTTTCTGCCCTAGAGTTTGTGGGATGATGTTGAAAGATGGGAGAAAAAATAGGACTTGTTATTTAATTAAGATGTCCAGGACGGTATTTTGGAGATTATGCATCCATTAGTCCTATCTCTTTAAGGTCAAATGATATAATTTAACCTACAACATATTTTATATGTTGAATTAAGAAAGGCTTCCTTATGTGATAGTTAGTTCAGTTATACTTGTCCTGAAGTTCCATCTTACACATTAGTATACACAAATTTTATGAGACAAACCACATTTTTTGTATACACGTATTTTATGAGATATTTATATAGAAAACAGAACATGTGTTTTGAGGCTCACAAAGATGCAACAGGGGGACTTTTAAACTCTAAAATATCAACGTATATAGATGATGTTTACATTACTGATGTTTGGATGGAAGCAACAAAAAAACCTCATCCTCAAAGAGTAATACATACATCTTCCAAAAAGTGAATACAAGGATCATTCCACATAATAACTGTGTTTGCAAAAGGAGGAGATGTATTACAGACAATCACCACAACATGAAAAACCCTTGTTACAAAATAAAGGTTTGCAATTAATAAGGCTTTCACAGAAGACTGATCGATGTATTCAAACTGTCTTCAAAAAAATAGGGCAGCTAGCATTAAAACCAATCATGATGTGGATCAATGTCATCTTCGGTATCTATGATTAAATTTTCATCGAACATCACTTCCAAATGAGGATTATCAGTAGATGGATGGTATGCTGCACAAAAATTGTGAAAAGGTCAGGAAATTGGTTAGAAAATGTCATAGTAGTTTTAAAGAATCAGATTTGACCATTATTCTAACCTTGTGGAGATGTGTTGTGGGCATCGAGGAGCTGACCACATGTCAGTTTGTCATGGCGACCAAACTTCCCACATCTTTGACAAATAGATTTTTTCTTCTTGCGGAACTCACCATAAGATGCATTTCTCAATTTTTTAGGACGACTGGGCCTCTTTCTAAGGCAGGGGGCAGGATCTTGGGCTGGGAGTGTTGCTGTTTGAAATCACTTTTTTCAGTTTGAGGGATGGGGTGAAGATCGGAAGAATAGCACTTCTGGAAGTTGGTGGTGTAGAAGCATTCCTCGATGTGTGGGAAGATGGACTCTGATGTTACACGAATAACAGCAACACAATGAACACATGGAAAGCCTCTCAGCTGCCACTGGGAGCATGAGCATCTTCTATCATTGAGGTCAATGACAACTGATGGTTTAGAGTCAACTTTGAAGACACCACTGGGGCATATGACAACATTCCATGTGCTGCCACACTCTACATACTTGTTCCACAAGTCTTGCTTGATCCGAACTAGGGCACCAGTCCATGTACTACACAAAGCACGGCGTCTTACAAACTAGTTACTGATTTTGGAGCGTATCTCTTCAAGCATATGTGCAACTGGTAAAGCTCTTGCATCTAATATCCATACATTGAAAGACTCGGCGACATTCGATGTCATTTCACCATACCTACAAATGTGGAGTGCATAGGCAACAACCCATTTCTCATATGGTAGCTGTTCAATCCATTCCTCAGCTAATCAGCCTCCAATTTTTTTGAATTCCTCAAGTTTCTCCTCAAATGTATCTATATCCTCAGCATATGCGCAGTCACGGAACAGTTGACCAAGGTTCTCTCAGTTTTGGTTAGTCCAACCCAAAGAAAAATGACCTTTGAGGTTAGTCAGCAAGTGATACAGACAATAAAAATGAACCGGTTCATCATAAACCTGATTGAATGCATTCAAAATACCCAAGTGCCTATCCGAAAAATACAAAACTTGTTTGGGGTGTATCAACGTATCACGAATCATTTGAAGAAACCAAATCCAGTTCTCAGCAGATACAATGGAAAAGGCCACTGGAAATAAACCTGCATAAGTTGAAAATAGACATTAAGAGGTTATAGAATCAAAACACACCATGGTTTTAACTTAATACACATAACTATTATAGCAGTAGAATACTGATATGAAAAATGAATAGGTTGAAATAGAAAATAAACATTGTTTCCATCCTTAGCAGTGGCTGATAGTAATGTGCCCTTTGATCGACCTTTTAGGAAAGTGCCATAGATGAAAATCGTTGGACGACAGCTTCGGAACCCTTCTATACATGCCTTAAATGATATAAACAATCTTTCAAAGTGATGAGATTCTTGGTTAGACTGCATTTCAACGACACTACCAGGGTTTGTTCGTTTTATAGCATCACAATACCAACGCAAATCATCGTAGGAATCATAATAACTCCCAAAAATTGATTCCCTAGCGCGTTCTACTGCTCGATAAGCCTTCCAGTATGGGATGTCAATCCCATATAAGTTCTTCATTTTCTGAATAACAGTGTTCCCACTAATTGAGGGATCCTCCTTCACATCTGCCACAATGAAGTCTCCAACCATTCTAGGAACAAGTCTTTTAGTGTCATTACCTATTAATTTCCCAACACACTTGTGCACAAGATTTACATTTGACACAACAAAGAAGTTGGTGTTTTTATCCAACCATGCTTTAATAAACCAATCACACATTGCATCTTTGTAATAACAAACAACGTGAATGTATCGACTATCATTTCGATAGAATTTAAATCTAAAACCAGACTTCAGAGTGAACTTAATAAGACCAGCCCTGAATTGTTTTGCACCACCCCTAAACACAGCTCCTACACCATCTTTCATTATATTACACCAATCATCAGACAACAAGGGTTCCCTTAAATCAAGAGCAGCCATGTCAAAAATAGAGTTATCCGATGAATTCACATTATCTAAGTTATCTTCCCTAAAAAAAACCTTTTTTGGTCTAAACACTTGTTTCTGTGGTGTCTTATGAATAGAATCTGAGGACACACCCTTGTTTTTTACATTGTTATTTTTTTTTCTAGGGGCCTGCAAATCATGGTCAGATGTGCAATCAACACATCTATCCCTTCTACAAGAACTATTGTTTAAACATATTTCAGCATTGACAATTCTTGTGGACACAAGATCACATAAAGTAAGCAGATTCTTTAAATCATCATCACAATCAAGCCCCACGTTTGTAAAATCAGCTACTTGGCATATACAGTTGAAAGAAATTGATGAAAGCTCTGCCCACCTACCTCAGAGCTGGGAAATAACATCGGAGAAGCATGTGTGTTCATCACATGAAATAAGTTTGCATGCGCCGTGATTTCTAATGATAAGCAGGATTTTTGACACCATCACCAAGTTTAAATAACTGAAACAAGTTTAAATTTGCAAAAAAGATTGTCAGAAATAAAGACGATATCTAGGAGCCAACAAAAAATCAACAAAAACCAAATGATGACATATTAATAAAAAATCATTAAAAAACCAAAATATTTAACATACCACACAGTATAGTTGGGCAAAATCGAAGGCCCAAAATAATTCGGTGGAAGGGGAGAAATCGCTGGAATCCGGAATGGTTTGGTCGCTGGAATCCGGAAGGGGAGAAATCGCTGGACAATTGCTGCAATCACGGGAAAATCGACATTGGTGTGCTACTCCACAGCAAAACGAAAGGTTGAGGGATCGGAAACTCAACTCTACCAGTGGGATATAAAAATTGGGATTGATATGTATAATGCAGATGAGGTTTGATCAGAATTTAAAATTTGAATCTTTGATAAGTATGATTTGACATTTTGTACTTACAGAGTTATGGGTTAATGGTGGGGGAGTGGTTTTATCGGTGTGGGGGGGGGGGGTGGTACAAGGGAGAGGTTTAACCTATACACATAGGTATGAAGCTAGTAGTAAACTATATTAGAGTTGTGGGTTAAGGGTAAAATTAGGGAAAAGTTAGTATCTAGGAGCCAATTTCTCTAATGAAATGTATGTGATCAATTCTAAAATAATACATATTCCGTGAAACCAAAAGTGTTAAAAACTCCCAAACAAGCGTAAGAGGATTTGGTTACCCAATTCGTCACGAGATTTCAAGTCAGGAGATTTCACTAATTTCAAATATCAATAATATGATTACAATGATATATATATATATATATATATATATATATATATATATATGTATATACACACTAGTATGTATACCCACAAATTTTCCGATATACAATAAAAATAGTATGCATAAGAAAAAAATTATACATTCTTTGTTATCTAATTAATAATTTCTTTTATAAATATAACACTTTTCTTTGTATTGATTTGATTATATATTATAAAAATTAAATTTGAAATTAATTATATTATTTAAATAAAAAAATAACTTATCCTAGAACTAATAATCATATAGAATTGAAATATTTTTTGTAACAAAGAATTTCTGATTTATCATGTTTATAAAATTAAATTTAGGATCAAATTTATAATTTTTTATAAGATTTAATTTGTCATATTTGAAGAAAATTAAAAATATTTAAGATTTTTTATATTTAAAAATAACCAAGAAAAATCTGAATAATAAATTTTTGTTATTAAATGAGTATGTTAAAAGAAAATAAAAAACATAAATATTTTATAAGATTATTATAAAAACTTATATAGAAATTTCTACCATAAAAATTTCTAAAAATAAACTAATAAAATAATTTTACTCATTCGCCCAACTCCAAATCAATACGCGTGCCCGCCCGCCTTCCATCCAATACATCTGAATAATGTATACTTCTTCCATGTAACAAGTATATATCCCCTGCATGCTAATTGGAGTTATTTAATTAATTTTTTTTAATTGTTTGAGGATTTAAAAAATAATAATATTATGTAATAAATTTAAAATTTTACTCTCAATTTATGTTATTATATGGACAAATACATGTTACTATAAATAAAAATGTATAATACTTTTCAAATTAAATATTGTTATTCTATATATATTTATTTATTTGTATAAAATAAATATTTTTTCATATTTATTCTTATAAGAATACATTTTACCCTTACAATAACACGCATTTGCCCATATAGTAACACACATTTACCCATATAGTAACACAAATTGGAGAGCAAATATGTGTTACTATCTTATAAAATATTGTTATTTTACATATATTTATTTATTTTTATAGAATAAATATTTTTTTACATAATGTACGAGCAAAATATATGTTACTATAAGAATAAATATTGATTATTCACAAATATTTACTTATTTTTATAGATTTTTTTTTTCATATAATAACATATGTATTATATGAAACAATATACCTACATTTAAATGAATGATAAATAAATTAAGAAACACATATTTATTCTCATAAAATATATTTTTCCCATATAGTAACACATATTTGCTCATATGGTAACACAAATTGGGAGACAAATGTGTGTTACTATTACAGAAAAAATGTGTTACTTGTTGTTACCGATTTATCGAGTTATATGGGTGGATTTATGTGGCTATAGGGGTATCCCCGATTATCGGATCACAAACAATAATATGTGACAATTAATAAATAAGAACAATAGTACTGCTGGAAGAGCTTGAGGGCTCCTCCCTTGAATATGACTTTGAGTGATCAGAAGAGAGCCCCTAGCCCATGTCTGTATTATTTCTTGAATCGTGTCCTTACAAATGAGGAGAAGGCCCTCTATTTATAGAGGGCAAACTATAAAAGCCAAAAAGACATAACTGCTCATTCTAATTGGGCTTATTACATTTAATCATAAAAGGTCTAGACTATTACATTAGAGAAATTCGGCCCATTTTAGGGGTAAACCCGGGTTCCGGTGGACCCCGGTTTGGAGGCCCAAAATCGTATTATTCTGGTCACAACAATAGCCCCCAAGATCGGGCTTTTACTTCAGTCGGAGTTCGATCTTAAAGCAATACTCCCCTCTATATCTTCGTTTTCCACCGGACTGGGAGTTTCACTTTCAGCCCCCAAGCTGGCTAGCAGAATAGCTTCGATACGTCAATAGGTCAAAGGCGGGGTAATCATGCCGGTTAGGGCGCATCGCCTGAGAAGGCGGAATAATCATGCCTGTAAAGGCGCATCACTATTTAAGGTGGAATCGTGCCTTCAAGAATCGAGATTTCGAGAAGGCGCATCGCCACTTAAGGCGGGATCATGCCTACGAGGAGACGCATCACCATTTAAGGTGGAATCATGCCTTAAAAAATCGAGATTTCGAGAAGACGCATCACCATTTAAAGCGGGATCATGCCTACGAGGAGGCGCATCACCATTTAAGGTGGAATCGTGCCTTCGAGAATCGAGATTTCGAGAAGGCACATCGCCACTTAAGGCGGGATCAAGACTACGAAGAGGCACATCACCATTTAAGGTGGAATCGTGCCTTCAAAAATCGAGATTTCGAGAAAGTGCATCGCCACTTAAGACGGGATCATGCCTACGAGGAGACGCATCACCATTTAAGGTGAAGTCATGCCTTCAAGAATCAAGATTTTGAGAAGGCGCATCGCCATTTAAGGCGGGATCATGCCTACGAGGAGGTGCATCACCATTTGAGGTGGAATCGTGCCTTCAAGAATCGAGATTTTGAGAAGGGGCATCACCACTTAAGGCGGGATCAAGCCTACGAGGAGCCGCATCACAATTTAAGGTAGAATCATGCCTTCAAGAATAGAGATTTCGAGAAGGTGCATCGCCACTTATGGCGGGATCAAGCTGTGGGCTTGCATGACTGTTGCTCGACTAGAGACGCTATTTCTTGAGCGCGAGTCTTTTTGATAAATTGTTTACTTTTTGTGGAAATGGTTTATACGTTGTCCAAATTTTAAACTTTGTATCTTAACCTTTTTGCTCTAAAGTTTGTCCATAAGAGAGATAATTTGCTCGATCAAGAGACTTTTTGAGGAATTTACCTTTTGCGAGATGATTAGCTCAACAAGGGTGTCTAAAGTTGTTCCTTGCTAACTTAATAAAAGCTCGTGCGAGGAAGGTTTTGTCTCACTACCTTTCGAGAAGGATCGCATGAGAGTTTTTTCTCGCTAACCTTTAACAAGGCTTGTGCGAGTTTGATAGAGACCTGCTAGCTCATGGAGCTTTGACGCAAGATGTTCGGAATTTGCTTGCTCGAAGAGCTACGACGCAAAATTTTCATGACTTGCTTGCTCGATGAGCTACGACGCAATATTTTCGTGACTTGCTTGCTCGAGGAGCTACGTCGCAAGATTTTTGTGACTTGCATGCTCGAGGAGCTACGGCGCAAGATTTTTGTGACTTGCTTGCTCGAGGAGCTACGACACAAGATTTTCGTGACTTGCTTGCTCGAGGAGCTATGGCGCAAGATTTTTATGACTTGCTTGCTCGAAGAGCTACGACGCAAGATTTTCGTGACTTGCTTGCTCGAGGAGATACGGCGCAAGATTTTTATAACTTGCTTGCTCGAAGAGCTACGACACAAGATTTTTGTGACTTGCTTGGTTGAGGAGCTACGACGCAAGATTTTCGTGACTTGCTCGCTCGAGGAGCTACGACGCAAGATTTTTTTTACTTGCTCGCTCGAGGAGGTACGGCGCAAGTTTTTATAAAAAGTATTCTTGTGAAAGTAGGAAAAAAAATATTTTTTTTTTGCTCACAAAAATTTGTTTTTTGCCCCATCGGGGTTTTAAAAATGTAATCTATTAAATGCGCTTTTAACATGTGAACATGCAAATAGATAAAAATATTTTGCTATGAATCAATCTATGTGTTCTCATAGAGGATAATATTTTTGAATTTTATGAAATTCAAAGTATAAGCAAATATTTATG
>JAPKLY010000034.1:552050-577888 GCA_026898435.1 Prunella vulgaris | reverse complement strand
AACAAATTCTTGGATTTATTGTTTGGTAGAATTACATGTTATATTAGTCACATAAACAAACACCGTTAATAAATTCTATCAACATGGATTTTCCAAAATAATTTTCTAGGCATGCGTATAGTTAGCCCCCAACTTTTAATATGTTTGTATTTATAAAATGCAATATATTAAAAGGAAGTAAATTGAAATTTACCTGATATCAGGGTGGGCAAAAGGACTTGCCCGAAGATACTTTGAAGTCGTTGAGAGGATCCTCCCTTTGGAAATTTCCCACCTTGATGAGTAATGTAGCAAAATAACTAACAATAAATGTATAATAACTCCGATCGAAGATGTTTTCGTTGCTACTACGTAGACTACGAAAATTTATCTCCAAATAAGAAATTCACTTTCTCTCTCTTTTTTTTTTTAATTTTTAAAACCTAAGAACCGACTCATGCTCTAATTACATTCTGCTCATATATGTACGTAAAAACGGGCCACAAATAAATTTGGAGAAGGACCATAAATTAAAATTACTAACAGACAGACTATTCTCAAAACAGTGGGATGGGACTTAGGAAATTTTTGTATAAGACTCAATTAAAAAGGGGCCTAAATATCCAACCCATGTGCTATTTGTAGAAAAAGTAGCCCAAATGCCTAATTGAGGCCTAACAAACTCAGATATGATACCCCTCTTTGAGAGAGGAGAAGACGGCAGCGTGAAAGATGTCAACGTTGACGGCGGGGTCCTCGCGTTCGATGTTGAGGTAAGTGGTGATCAGTTGTGAGAACTTCTATCTCCACGGGCAGACGCCTATTTCGCCCTCGGAGGAAAGGACGAGCTCGGCCTGCAAGGTGGGAAGTTCAACCGCAGTGGTTGGGACTGATAATTGGCGCCGAGGACTCGAGATAAATCGTGCGAGGACCCCCGACCGACTGAAAATTGGCGAAACGGTGAGTGTTGATCGAAGATTGATCAATGGCGCCCGTGCTTGGAGTAACTCGCGAGCAGTTGGTGATTTGTGACCGATGTGGGTTGGCGTGATGTTGGTCGGAGGAGCAAGTGACCCCTGTTCGAAGAACGGTTGGGGTGAGTTCGGTCGGAGGACGGCGGTGGCCTAGGCGGAGTGCCCGTGGCACACATCGGTTGAATCAAAGTGTAAACAGTGGATCTGGGTGCGTTCGAATAGTACTGGAGGAGTCTGAGCGCGCGTCCGGAGGTTTTGGAATTTGGAATTCCGGAAAGTGGCGGAGTTGTGGCGTTTTATTCTTCACGGTTGTGCGACGAATAGAGATTTGGGACTTGCAGCAGTGGTTTAAGGAGCTTCAATCGGCAGCTCACCGTGCCTGTGCTTCTGCCGCCGCGACCCGCGGGGATTCAAAAGCTCGCTTGGGTTCAGAGTCTCCATCGGGCGTCGGTCCGTTGCGGAGAGTATTTTCATTTACCCGGTCAAGAACGACACGTCATTTTACCAAATCGAGATCAGCTCCAACTCCGGAAATTTTACTTTTTATTAATGACAGCAGAATTTACGGATTGATTAACATTCCCGGCCTGATTAATGCTCTAATTAGCTTGATTAATGCTCTCTAAACCTCCTTTGCAATGGTAATTTTCTTCTTTCCCTTTCTCTGATATTTCTCTTTCTGAGTCAGAAATTATGAAAAAATGTGTTGATTTTCTGCACAATGTATTAGGGGTTTGAGGAAATAAAAATGTGTTTGAAGAAAGCTTTTCCATGGCTTTTGTTTACATATATATATATATATATGTATGCACAACATGATGATGAAGAATTGAAGAAAAAAATTTCTTCGAATGCAAATTAATTTCTCTGCTTTTTTTTTTTTTTTTTAATATCTCTAAAGCAGAAGTGTATGTATGAGTATGTACGTGAACTGGGGGGGTTTTCTTTTTCATGTGTTTGAATGTATGAAAGCATAATACAAATTTATGCATTTTCAATTTAGTCACACGAAAACAAATGAACACTTAATCTGGAAAAACTTTGACGAAAAGAAAAACTTAGCTTTTCAGTGTTCGGATATTGTAGATTTTCCAAATGAACGCAGATCCGTAATAATTTAGGGATGAAATATTGTCACAATCCTTCTAGCGCCATTTGTTGTTACCGATTTATCGAGTTATATGCGTGCATTTATGTGGCTATAGGGTATTCCCGATTATCGGATCACAAACAATAATATTTGACAATCAATAAATAAGAACAACAGCACTGCGGGAAGAGCTTGAGAGCTCCTCCCTTGAATATGGCTTTGAGTGCTCGGAAGAGAGCCCCTAGCCTATGTCTGTATTATTTCTTGAATCGTGTCCTTACAAATGAGGAGAAAATCCTCTATTTATAGAAGGCAAACTATAAAAGTCAAAAAGATCTAACTGTCCATTCTAATTGGACTTATTACATTTAATCATAAAAGGCCTAGATCATTACATTAGAGAAATCCGACCCATTTTAGGGGTAAACCTGGGTTCCGGTGGACCCCGATTTGGAGGCCCAAAATCGTATTATTCTGGTCACAACATTACTATCTTATAAAATATTGTTATTTTACAAATATTCATTTGTTTTAATAGAATAAATAATGTTTCATATAATGTAAGAACAATATGTGTGTTACTATAATAACAAATATTGATTATTCACAAATATTTATTTATTTTTATAGAAATAATTTTTTTTTCATATAATAACATATGTATTCAATGAAATAATATACATACATTTAAATGGATGATCAATAAATTAAGAAACACACATTTATTTTTATAAAAATATATTTTGTCCTTACAGTAACACACATTTGCTCAAATGATAACACAAATTGGGAGACAAATATATGTTACTATTAGAACAAATGTTACTGTAAGATTAAATATGTGATATTATATGAATAAATATTTATTTGTAATATAATATTAAATGTATATTTTTTAATTAACATAATAAGAGAGGTATGTATGGAGTGTGTGTGGGTTAGTTGGGAAGGGGGGGGGGGGGAAGGGGGCGCAGGGAGGTATGTATGGTGTGTGTGTTGTGTGTGTGGGGTGGGGGGACGACGCCGGGAGGGAATTAGAATTAGTATGTAGAACTTACCGAGAATCATCTCACCTGCGGGCTGCGAGTGGACTTTAACTAATTTCTTTTATATATTTGGAAATTTTTACGGTATAAATTTCTATGCAAGTGTTGCTCATTTTATTATGACTAAATATATATATATATATATATATATATACATATTTTATAAAGATTTAGCACTTGAAGAATGATAAAAACAAAAGAAAATTAAATAAATTAAATTAAGACATAATACTCCCTCCGTCCCGTAGGAATTTGCACCCTACGGGACGGTACATTTTTTAAGGAAAATGTATTTTATATATAAAGTAGTGGTATATGGGTAAATATGTGTATAGGTTTGTGAGTGCGCACGTAAATCAATGTTTTCTTTTTTAGTAGTGTGCAAATTTGTCAAGATAATTGATTTTCCGAGAAGTATTTTAGTGAGATTTTTTGTAGCAAAATTCGGAGGTTCTGTACAGAGATTGCTATAATTTAATCCCAACAAATATGGCTCTTGCATTTCTTGGTAGAGGACAGAGAAAACTCAAGTTCTGAAAATAATCTGTTAAACCCTTGATTTATTTTTTCATGTGGCAGAAAAGCTATTATATTGAATAAGAGATTTGATTCCAAGTTTGATTTACTATCTACGTCCAAGATCAACCAAATTCGCTCGCCTCACGAGCACGCGGGCGAGAGGAACAGTGAAAGGAACGTCGACAATATTTGCTCCTCCACCCCTATCTCCACTGTGTTGTTCCCCATTTTGATGTCGAAGCACACCATTACTCGATTCTATCTCTTTGTAGTTCTAGAGGTAATTAAATAAGGGTTCTCGGGCAAGAGTTGAAATGGGACGGGATGTGGATCCATCTGTTGGTGCAGTCCTTTCCGGGGTCAGAATCTTAGGCGGCGGAGGTTGAATCGTAGGCTTCATTTTCTAAAACATGGCATCCATTTGTTAGAGGCAGAGAGAAAATTCATCCAAAGGTAGTTTTTCTTCATGTAACCCTAATTTTGGAAAGCCTAATTCAATATTATTCTTATTGTTGCATTATTCTACAATCAAAATCTGGGCTTTAGATTTAGTCTTGTGTTAGTGTAAAATAGTAAGCAAGTAATATTGAATACTGAAATCTTACATCTGCTTAATTTGTTTGTTTTAAAGCAGATATAATGTGAGATTCCTCCTTCAATTTGTTGTTTTCATATCATTAACATACTAATCCCCCTCATATTATATTAGAGATCCCAAAATCATCATTTTGGGATGAAATAATTGATCAATTTTGCAAGTTAAAACTCAGTTTAACGAGATAAAATACTTATTTGAGGAATGCCACAGTTCTGTATGAGCAGGCAGGTATGATTACACCGTGATTCTTTACAAATTAAAGTAGGGGATGAAGAAGTTAAAGCAACTGAAATCTAATCGAGATTAGTTCTTCTGTGGCAGGAAATGCTTACTAGCTTTTGAAAAATTATGAGAAAGCGATGGAAGCATTTGAAAAAGCTTCTATAGGACAAGAGATGTTTTTTTTGTATGCATTTTTATTTGAATTTAGTACTGATGCACAATAATAAAATTGAACAAATTTGTTTCCATCACTTTTATCTTTACTTGTAACAATTGAGGGGACATTGATAAATGATCAGGCCCTGGATACTGCAAAACATATGGAATCTGCAGTAGCTCCGGCAAAGGAAGACGACAACTGGAAGGAATTGTCCGACTTCTATAGACGCTCATCTGAGTTATAAATTGAGTTTGGAAGGTCACAACCTGCATAAGATGCCCTTGTAAAGGGTGCTCGGTATTATCCAATCTTTGTATTCTAGATTCACATTGATAGTCATAAATATTTAAGTGTTTCTCATTTGTGTAGAGGCTTTTGTGTAAGGATTTTTCAGTTATATATGTAATGTAAATTATTTAGATGTGATCTATGTTGCACGGGTGCGGATACACAAATGCGGGTGCAATACGATACGAGTTCGGGGATGCTAGTTTTTTTAAAAAATTTGGGTGCGATTCGTTAAGGATACATCTATTTATTTATATTTTATTATATATAATATCTAAAAAACATATTTTTTATAAAAAATTTATAGATCAATTATATTTTTTTATCACCTAAAATTTGAGTATATTCAATAATATAATATAATTATGTAAAAAAAATATCAATTCGAGTTGCATTAGTTCAATATTTAAATCATAGTAGTAAATTCAATTCAAAACGAGTGTCACACTATCAATTTAAATTATACAAAATAATAAAATTTGATTTAAATAATATATTTAATTCTTATAAATAGGATTCGTGCAGTGGATTCGAGAATTCAAGAATCTCACCCCTTTTAGGGTGCGGGTGCGAATCCGATACTGCATTATAACATTTTTAGAAGAATCCGTGTATCATAGGATGTGATCCACTATGTCTAAATTCTAATAATTGTTTAATTTGCTGATTAGTAATCACTTTTAGCAATAATTTTAGATGTACTTAAATAATGAACACATTTCATCTTTAAGTTAGTGAAATAACTAAGATTTTCATGGAATTATTCCTTCAGCTTCTTAAGTTTTATGATATATGGGACTAACTATGTGATTGAGGGTATATTTCATTTTATTGTCAATATCTATATGAGAGGCGAGATCCACTATGACACATAATAAGATCACTATTGTTAATAAAGAAGTCACTGAAAATTTTATTTGTTCGTCAGTGGCAAGGCATTTTTATTGATCATGAGTGGCATATTCTGGTTTCTACGAGGACACCTTGTAATCATACTTGTGTAATCAAGATTGAAAAGGGTAGAGCTAATTATAGAATTACTAAAAGTAAACCACATTCACGGGATAAGGAGGTTCTCCCCTGCAAGGACATCCCCATGCCTTAACATGTTTCATCATGCCATGGGGCACTAGGGAACAATATCAACACCTAACCTATTTATGTTGTTTTGCATGCTATTCTTTGAACCTAGCTCTGACCACTGAGGTTTAGCATTTCTCTAATGTTGCTTAATTTTTGGATGTTGGCTTAAGGTTTGTGAATAAAAAGTCAAAGTATGTTAATGAACTATATTAGGTTTGATGATATAACTTGCACCATCACCTAACTATTGATTTTGGACAAATAACCTTATTTGTTACTTTCCGTTGGTATATGTATGCTCACTTCATTTTGGGAAAACATGTTTATTATCGACTTTTAACCTGACATATCCATTAGTTTTCATGGTCAAATTTTAATTTTATGTTAGTGGACTTGCAGCCTTCATTTTCTTACAAACCAGAAGTTAGTAGTTATT
The DNA here is from genome assembly GCA_026898435.1 of Prunella vulgaris. Lineage (NCBI taxonomy): Eukaryota > Viridiplantae > Streptophyta > Magnoliopsida > Lamiales > Lamiaceae > Prunella > Prunella vulgaris. The sequence goes on along the minus strand of JAPKLY010000034.1, from coordinate 571,493 downwards.
TTAGTTATTGTCCTTTGGTTTTTGATACCTCATTTTCCAGGCACTGAACAAAGAAAAATTGAAGAACAACATTCCTTTTGGCATCTTGAGTTTGAAAAAGGCGTTGCAAACTTGAAATTATTGTAAGTTCGATGACCTTGTAAATTCTTTGATAGCGTATTTTTCAGGTTGCTACATGAATTCCCTGTGAGGGTTATGTATTTTACTAAGTCTAGCTGAATTTATTTCCCTTTTCATTTCCTCTATAAAAAAATATTCATTAATGCTAAGGCTGATTAGACATTTAGCATAGAGATACGTAAGTCGGCTATATAGGATAAATTACTTAGTCCGACTTTACTTATTCTGTTTCCATTTCCTCTGGAAAATTTTCATGACATCCAAGAGCATGCTGAGATTATGTATGATAAAATTTGTTGGCACATGGTGAATTCAAATTATTCATTGATATTAGTAGGCACTGTTGTATATCCCGAACTTTGTATTCTTGTTTGCCAATATAACATTCTGATCCCTGTTGGACAATTATTGAATTGAGTTTCAACACCTTGCATTTGATTTTGGGTGCTAAAAAAATCTCATCCAATGAATTCTCCACGTTTAGGATTTTTAAATCCATTATTATTTAATCAGCTTGTCCAGTTAATTTTCATATATAGTTTCCTCAATCCAGGTTGTTCCCCAAAAGCGTAAGAAAACATTGGATAAAATCAGTCATTAGCTTTGCCCAGTGAATTAAATCTCTAATGTTAAAACTTGAAAAGGTTTTGTTTACCTAACTTTCTAATTTTTTTACATATTTGATCTGGTTGGAGGATTTTAGATTTTGATTAAATGTATTTATGCGTGCATTAATGCTTGAGGTTGTGTGTTGGCTGTAAGTTGAGAGTGTAAAAGCTGATTTGATATTTTTCTTTTAAATGTTTGGTGGATTAATACGTTTTGGAAGCTATTGGATCAAGCTCTCTAGAATCATTAGTAGTAGTTGGTACCTTCCTGCTTATGAAACTTGTACAAATTCAGAAACGGAGGCAAGAGCGTGATGTGATATTTTTATTTTGGTTTGAAACATCTCAATCCCACTATACTAGAATTTGGAGAAAATGAATATATTAAAGTAATTAAAGTGGAGTTGAAAATTGAAATAGTGTTTGACTTTTGTGAAATTTTGATGCAACACTTGAGATAACATGGAAGAAATGAAAAGAACAATTTGGTCTTTCATTAGTTCCTTTATTTTGTACCCTATTTCACAAGGTCCCTATCCAGATTCTAATCTGGTCAATAGTCACAAGTATTAGATTTTTTTGGTCTTTTTTGGTGAGCATGTATTAATAGAATAAGCTTACTACACATGTAATACATTGCATCTTAAAACTTTTGCCAATACATGTTGTGTATTTTTAGTGACCAGGATGATTATGAGGTTGTTTGCAAAGTTGGAAGGGGAAATACTGTGAATTATTTGATGGTATAAACTTTAACAACAATGAGAGGAGCATAATCCAGATTCTGAAACTTGTTAAGAAGAAACAGGTATCTCTTTTGATGAAAGCTCTATTGCAGTACTGGTTTCTTGTATAAATGTGAGCAGATTATTGTTGAGCATACTCTGATTTGTATTCCTCAATCCTTGTAAAATATCTGTTCTGGAAATATTTGCTTATGTACTCTTTGTAAATTAGAAGTGTATTATTGTTGAATTAAATGTGGAGATACTTAGCCTAATTGAATTTCTTTTTGTATGTTTTGATCACTGGAGTTGCACTTCAGTTGATTAATCCAAAGTATATATTCTAATCGTTATCCTCTATGGTCATTCGTATATAAAGAGAGATAAAAAAATACTGCAAAACCTACGTGGGGGCTAAAATATTGTTAAACTCTTAGACATTGTCAGATATCAGTACTTGAAAACTCATAGCTTGATATTTGAGTATGTGAAAAATACAGATTTCAAAGTTTTGTAACCTACATTAATGAATTGTGACATACATTTTTACATTAATAAGCTCCTCAAGGGAAGAAGAGTGTTGCATTTTTTATTTTTTATTGACTGTTCTATGTTCTTGATGGTTAGAAATGATTACTTTGAATACACAGCTGACTATGTGTCTCGTAGCTCTACGGTGGAGGAACCATGATAAATAAGTAGTTATAAAGAATAGAACACAGTAAAATTCACATATATCTCCACTTTTTTTATTGTCTGAGGTTTTTTTTGGGTGATGAATTTGTTGTCGTGAAATTGTACCTAAACCATTCTGCTGATAAAGTTCTAATTGTTACTCCCTCCGTCCCGCTATAAGTTGTCCGTTGCTTTTGGGCACAAGAATTAAGGTAAAAGTGAAAAAATATAAGTGATGTGATGAAAAAAGTGAAAAATTATAAGTGATGTGATGGAGAAAAGTGAAAAAATAATGAAAATAGTGTAAAGAGTATTGAAAATAATAAAAAATAAGTGAATAGTAGTTTTCAGAAAATGTAAAAAAAGCAATGAGCAACATATAGTGGGACGGACGAAAATGACAACATGAGCAACTTATAGTGGGACAGAGGGAGTATATTTTTTTAAATTAGAATTGTCTATTGATTGATTTGTCAATTTTTCATTAAAATTTATAGCCTTACCACACATGTGGTCTATTCTATAAAGTTTTGAATTAAGTTATGGTATTTGATTATAAGCAGTCGAAATAATTTTAGCAAATAATTACCAATAACGTGCGAAGCACGTGTACACTAACTAGTTATTATATAAGTATATTTAAAGAAAATCAAGAACATAATATTTTATTAGATCATTTTGTTATGATATTATAAAAATAAAAAAACATAATATTTTATAAGATAACACGCTTAAGTAATATTTTATAATATTTTAATACAATCATTGCTTCTTCTTTTTTAATACGATAACACGCTTATGTAATGTTGTTGGAGGTTCTTGCAAGCGTCGAGAAGTGCTTCGTGAGATGCAAAAGGAGAAACTTATGGAAGGAATTACCAATGATAAAATTACAACTGGAAAAGGAAAGAATCAGGAAATGACATTGAAGCGGCCTGTAGATACTCGTTGGAGTTCTCATTATGGTACCCTCACTAATTTGATGCATTTATACTCTTCTGTTGTTGATGTTCTTGAGTATGTTGGAGGCGTGGTCTTGATGATGCACAAAGTGCTGAAGCAATTGATTTGCTAGATATTGTTAATCGGTTTGAGTTTATGTTTATATTACATCCTATGAGAATAATATTAGGGATCACTCATGATTTGTCACAATGTCTACAAAGAAATGATCAAGATATTGTTAATGCAATGAATCTTGTGGAAGTATCAAAAACTCGTTTGCAAGCAGTGAGAGCAGAAGGTTGGGATACTTTGTTAATTGAAGTTTCTAACTTTTCTAGCAAACATCATATAAATGTGATAAACATGGAAGATGTATATACAGCCCGTGGGAGATCAAGGCATAGAGTTGAAAGAGTCACTAATCTTCACCATTACCGTGTTGAGTTATTTTGTTCTGTGATTGACTTGCAAGCTAAAGAGTTAGATGATCATTTTGATGAAGTGAATACTGAATTGCTATTTTCAACCTTTGATAAAGAGAAGCTATTTCGCCTTGCAAAATTTTATCCATCGGATTTTTCTGAAGTTGCTCTATTTGACCTTGATTATCAACTAGAGAATTTTATTGTCGACATGCGTTAGGATGAAAAAATTTCTGCAGTTGTTAGAATAGGAGATCTTGCTCAAAATATGGTTGCTACTAGAAAGCATATTGTTTTTCCATTGGTTTATTTACTTGTTAAGTTATCATTGATCTTACCAGTTGCTACAGCTACAGTGTAAAAGACATTTTCAACAATGAAATTCATTAAGAGTCCACTACGTAATCGCATGGGAGATAAATTCTTAAATGATTGTTCGGTTGTATGCATTGCAAAATGAAGTTTTTCAGGGAGTTAGTATTGAAGATATCATGCTACGCTTTCAGAATATGAAGAGTCGAAGAGGAATGTTATAATTCAGTTATATTAAGTTTTTTTTTTTGCTTTTGAATATTGATGTAATTATGTTTAACATTTTGATTATATAATATAGATATTTGTTTATGTATTTTTTTTTTAAAATGTCTAAATTTTTGTATTACTAATAATTGGGCCCCCTTAATTGAAAATTCTAGCTCCGTCACTGGATGTAGTAGGTCAATAGCAATGTAATTAGGGTATAATAGTGGGTAAAGTGACAAGTGTTAGGGACACTTGTCAGTATATTAAGCTAAGCAAGCTTAATAAGTGTTACCTCATTACATGCATACCTATAAATAGATCTTTTGTAATCTCTTTCTCTCTCTAAGAAACATAATCCAAAGCAAAACTTCTCTCTATTTTCTCTCTATTATCTACTCAGTCAAATTAAAATCTTGTTATTGTTTGGAAGGATTCTTAGTATAATCAGTCACATAAACTTAACAATTAGTAAATTCTTCCAATAATTTGGCGCTAGAAGGAGGGCCCGAACCTTCGATCATAAAATTTGAGAGAAAGAGTGAGAAACTACTTGAAGGTGTTCTTGGAGAATATTGAAGAACAGCTTGAAGTTTGAAGATACAAATAAAACCAAATCATTTTCCAGAAGGTTGTGAACAAAAACCAAGGAAGTAAAAACTCTAAATGCATGTGTGTTTGTGATTAAACCAGATTTTGGATAAATCACTTGCATGCAAGGCTAGAAAGATTTTTTAGCCAACCTTACCTTTGCTGGAAAATTTTTAAGATGAACTACCATAATTGGAACAAGATGTCAAGGGACAATACACATACTTCGTCCACAACGAGGAGAGTGAAATGACCCACTTCCAAACGTGGCCATGCTGATGGAGAATCATCACATCAGCGAGCTCCTGGGAGAGCTACTACCCAGAGACGCACCCCGACCACACAACAAGATGGATTAGACTCGGCAATCCAGTCCCTACTTTTGAACTCGGAGGAGCTGGAGCGAACTATCGCTCTCATCCAAGGGGTCCACTGGCAACAACAACTGGGCGAGCTCCAGTTAGCTACCCAGCAAGCTCCCACCAACACGGCCCGGGATTGGGAGATACGACGGACGCATTCAGCCCAGCCAAGGGATAGGATCGGCGAGCTAAGGGGCAAGCTACGTGACGAGCTCCGGGGCGAACAAGAGGTGAGCAGTGCCAGAGCTCGCCTCCAACAGGCCACCGGGAAGGCCAAAATGACTGATTGGCTCGGCTCACAAGGTAGGTAAGCTGGGAGCCAGGCTGAGGGCTCTACGACAAATCGGTCCCAGGATATCCTTTAGGGCAGATTGGGGCCCAGATATGAAGAGACGACACAGAAGTCCTTGCCGATACCAGTACTCCCAGTATGAAGGGAAGACTCGGACCTACACCCCCGTAGGTCTGCACACGACAGACTACGGAAGCCTGCTACTGATAGGCTAGTCCCTAATAGTGCTAGATAGTTCCAACAAGTCACAGATGGGCCACCCCGGAGCGAGGGATTGCGGGGTCGTACGCCTATAAGGCATACGACCCTTGAACAACCTCCACAGGAGGTGGCTCACGATGATGAGTTGGCTGTACTAAAACAGGCCATTGAGCAGTTGCAGATGCAGGTAGCTTCCAAGAGTGACGGAGTAGGTTCAAATACACTCCCGGCATCACCCTTGGCATCATCTATTCTGATGGCGACGGTGCAGAAGAAAATCCGATTCCCGACGATGACCCTGTATAAGGGAGAATCTGACCCCAAAGTGCACATATCCAAGTACTCAGATTTTATGATCTCCATGGGAGCATCAGATGCCATGCAGTGTAGGAACTTCCTGCTGACCCTTGGGGACCGGGCCCACAGATGGTTCTCATCGCTGGCTCGGGGTTCGATCCAGTCCTTCGGCCAACTAACACGGGAGTTCCTGTCCCATTTTTTTGGCTACGGGTCATACCTCACGCAGAAACATAGACTCGTGAACATAAACTAGGGGAATGATGAATCCGACCAGCAGTACTTGGAGAGGTTTGATAAGATCTTGCTGGAAGGTGGACCCGTGAGTGAGGACACCAAGATTGTGGCCGTCATGGCCGGACTGAAGAAGGGCACAGAGCTGTGGAAAGAGATGCACCTGTCTTGCCCGAAGACCTACACAAAATTTAGACACAAGGTAGGTGCCTACGTTGCTATACCGGAGGCACTACTGAAGGAAGTAGGAAATGGCGAGGAAAAGAAGCAGCAAGGCAAGAAAGTTGGGGGCACCTACAAAGCCCCAAGGAATTTGAAGTCATTTGGGGATGGGGATGATTTCAAGAAAAAATTAAACCAGGTGTTGACAGTCTTAGTCGACCATGTGCTTATGGCGGTGAAGGACAAGGACATGCTGAACGAGCCAAGGAAGATCCGGCAAGACTGCAGCAAACTCAACCCCAACAAATACTGCGCTTATCACCAAAGCATCGGACACTTCACCAGCGAGTGCCGAGATTTTCTGAAACACCTCTGGAAATTTTATGAAGACGACAAGCTAGCCGAATTTGTGAAGATGGCTCCGGTAAAGAGGTAAAGGCAGGGGAGGAGGGAAGAGACGTATGATGATAAAGAAGGGGAGGATGAAGATTGTCGTCCCAGACAGAATAGGCGAAGGCCACCTCCACCTCCACCTCCGACGCAACAAGAACCGTATAGGGAGATCCTCGTCCTGGAGGAACAGCCAGGGCCAGCGGGCGGAGTTACTGATGGAAGGCCGTCCATTTCAAAGTGGTAAAGAAAGGAAGAGATACGGGCTGTCCATCAAGTCCAGGAAGGCGGCACCACCTCCAAGCCCAATGCCAAACCTACTGCAGATCATGAGCTGACATTCTCGCAGGCCAATTTGGAGGGAATCCTTACTCTCCACAACGACTCGTTGGTGATAAGCGCAAACATAATGAATACGAAGGTCCACCGACTGCTCGTGGATACCGGCGCCTACACCAACATTTTATTCAAAAGTACCTTAGATCTGCTAGGAGACTACGAGTCGTATATCGAAAGTTGTAATCATAGGGTAGTGGGGTTTGGGGAAGTTGTAATCATTCCCCTAGGAATAATTTGGTTGAGTGTCGAGCTTGTATCATTCGAGTACCCAGAGAGGAGACTGACTAGATTGATAGACTTCTTAGTAGTAGACCAACAGTCATCCTACAACGGGTTCCTTGACCGGCCTTTTATTTCAGAATTTAAAGCGGCATGTTCAACCTACTACTACGGTTTGAAATTTCCAACTCTAAAAGGTGCCGGAACCATAAAAGGCGATCAAAAGAAGGTTAGAGAGTGTTTGTTACAAATAAAGAAACCTGTCATGCAGGTACTGGTGTACGAAGAGGAGATGCAACATTCAGTTGACGAGCCAAATATCCTTGACATTATCCCTATAGAGACTGAGTCAATAGAGGTAGACAATCTGCAAGAAGAGTAGCAGGTCACCCAGATGGATCAAGACGAACCCCAACAAATGGTGCCGATGGAGGTTGATGAAGCTCGACAAGAGAACGAACCTACCAGCTCAGCTGCGCAAGAATCAAGAGAAGCTCGCGAACCTACCAATGTTGAGGAAGGGAGCAGAGACCTCGAACCCCGAGTGCGTTACAAGCCTATGACAAAGGAGGACGAGCTGAGCTGGGATGAACTCACCTCGGATCCAAGGTGGAAGAACAAGAAGAGGAGAGCTACCCCGATGGAGGAGCTTAGAGCTATCCAGGTGGATCCCAACAGAAGTGACTTAGAACTTTTCATATGTTCTGAGTTACCGAAGACCTACAGGAGCAAGATGGAGGAATTCCTCAGATCCAACCTGGATGTATTTACCTAGTCTCACGAAGATATCACGGGAATCCCGCTAGAGTATGCATGCCATCGACTGAACATCGACCCAACGAAGAAGCCCATTCGGCAAAAGCGAAGAAAGTATGGACCAGACAAGTACGAGGCCTTAACCACTGAGGTGAAGAAGTTACTTGATAACAAGCTTATTAAGGAGGCACTTTGTCCACAGTGGATGGCCAATCCAGTACTTGTGAAGAAGCTGAACGAGACATGGAGACTGTTCATAGATAATATGGCAGGGCATGAAATAATGACTTTCATGGATGCTTTTGCAGGTTATCACCAGATAGCAATGCACCCGGATGACTAGGAACACACGATGTTCTACACAAACAAGAACCTATTTTGTTGGAGTAGGATGCCATTCAAACTCATCAATGCCGGAGCTACCTATCAGAGATTGGACAACAAAATGTTTGACCAACACATCGGGCACACGATGGAGGTGTACGTGGATGACATTGTGGTCAAGAGCTTGAGGAAGAAGGATCACCTAGACCACTGCAAACAAGCATTCGACAGAATCCGACACTACAATATTAAGTTAAACCCAAAGAAGAGTAGCTTCGGAGTGCATTCGGGGAAGTTCCTGGGCCACCTGGTGAGTCAAAGGGGAATCAAGGTCAATCCTTCCTAAGCGAAGTGTATCATGGAGATGAAGCCACCTGACTCGGTGAAGAAAGTTCAAAGACTGACGGGATGCTTGGCAGCATTAAATTGATTTATCTCAAGGTCCGTTGAGAAAAATCGACTATTCTTCGAATCAATCAAAGTCAAACACAAAGATGATTTCTAGTAGACGAGAGAATGTCAAGAAGCCTTCGAGAGAATCAAAGAATATCTCAGCAATCCACAGATCCTGTCAAAGCCGAAACCTGGAGAGAAGCTATACCTATACCTGGCGGCATCAGAGGTGGCCATCATCTCGGTGTTAGTACTAGCAGAAGGGAAAACACACTTACCAATGTACTACGTGAGCCAAACGCTACACGAAGCAGAGCTACATTACTCACGCACGGAGAAGTTGGCTTACGCGCTGGTAATGAGTGTTAGAAAGTTGCGGCCATATTTCTTTGACCACCAGGTGGAAGTGTTGACAACATTCCCGCTAAGGCAAATACTGCATCGGTCAGACACTGCAGGATGCTTGTTGAAATGGTCACTGGAGGTCAGCCAATATGGAATAACCTACGCACCCCAAACAGCGATCAAGGGACAAGCACTCGTCGATTTCATCATCGAGCTAACTTTCCCACAAGATCCGATGAGGGGGCGTATAGTACCATGACACCTCTATGTAGACGGATCATCAACTAGCACAGAAGCAGGAGCCGGTGTGGTAATAATAAGCCCAGACAGACAGTCTTCACTTCAGCAATCAGATTCGACTTCAGAGTTACAAGTCTTCACTATAAAGCGTTGATAGCCGAACTTAGGTTATCATTAGCTGTGGGGGCAACTAGACTGCAGATTTTCCGAGATTCCCAGCTAATAATATCCCAAGTCCGGGGAGAATATGAAGCTAAGGACCAGCAGATGGCGTTGTACCAGAAGATAGTGGAGTATCTGATTTCATTATTCCAACAAGTCTACATCGAGCAAATCCCAAGACTAGAAAATGCACAGGCAAATGCACTAGCCCGACTAGCTACAAGTAACAGAGAAGTGGAGCTAACGGAGGTTGTCGTCACCAAGTAAAGAGATCCCTCGACATCTGATTATAAAATAAATCAAACGTCGAGTGGGGGGCAGGAGCAGGACGATGATTGGCAAGCTCCCATTAGAAAATACTTGAAGGACGGATCACTCCCAGAAGATGCAAGGAAAGTTAGTCGGCTAGTGAAGTTGGCAACCAGATATACGCTGGTGGATGGTCAACTATACAAGCGTGGATTCTCTCTACTCCTACTCAAATGTTTATCAGAAAAACAAGCGTTAGAGGGTGTTGGAAGAAATCCATCAAGGAATCTGTGGGAGTCATGCTGGGGGGGCAAGCTTTGGCATACAAGACGATCAGATAGGGTTACTACTGGCCCACTCTAAGCAAAGATGTCTTTAGCTTCGCTCGAAGATGCCGGAAGTGCCAGTTATTTGCACCAAATATCCACGCTCCTACAAACCAACTCAAATCAGTCTTCAACCCATGACCTTTCGCAAAATGGGGTATCGACTTGATCGGCCCATTCCAACCTGGCAGGGACGGTGTAAACTTTATCGTAGTAGCAGTAGATTACTACACAAAATGGGCTGAAGCTGAGGCACTAAGAACAGTAACACAAGAGAGGATGATAAACTTTATTTGGAAAAATCTGATATGTAGATTTGGACTCCCGCAAAGAAACGTGATAGACAACGGCAAGCAGTTTGACGGACAAAAGCTTAGAGAGTTCTGCAGCTCATGGAATATCAAGAAGCACTACTCGATCCCCTACTATCCTCAGTCAAATGGACAAGTGGAAGCAGTTAACAAAATTTTGAAACATGTCTTGAAGATCCGTCTAGAAGACAAGAAAGGTAGTTGGGGGGATGAACTCCCTGGAGTGTTGTGGTCCTACATAACATCTTACAGAGCTAGTACCAGAGAAACCCCATTTTCCCTAGCTTTTGGAACAGAAGCGGTAGTCCCAGTATAAGTCCAAAATCAGACTTGGAAGGTAGTAGGCTATAATGAAAAAAGTAATGACGAGGCCCTGACAGTGGAAAAAGATCTGCTCGAAGAAAACCAAGCTGCGTCAGAGTTGAGGAATGCTACCTATAAGCAAAAAGCCAAAAAGTATTGCAACACCCATGTGCGACATAGAGAGTTCAAGGTTGGGGAGTTGGTACTAAGAAAATGACTAGCAACACTACCTAGAATGTTTGGACCGAACTGGGTAGGACCATTCTGAGTTACCGCTAGCTGGACTAACGAGACTTATGATCTCGAAGATTTGGAAGGGAAAGCTTCGTCGTACACATTGAGCACAGCACACATGAAGAAATACTGCCAATAGTGGTGAAAGGGTTGGAGTATGAAAAGAAGTTGTTACAAGGAGATGTTGCTCTCTTTGAAGACGTATGTCCAGAGATGTTGCTCTCTTTGAAGACGTATGGCCAAGTAAAACATCTGGAACTTGAGAAGAGATGTGTGGCAGTTAACATATTCCATTCAAACGTAATTTCACTTGATGAAAAGAAACTGCTGTATTTTCTTGAGAAGTCGGTCCAAGACCATGTTTTTGCCATTAGCAAGTTTTCGGGCTTTGACAAAGACAATGAAAAGATGCTTCCAGTAGTAGAGGGAGGAGAACTGTAGCTTGTAAATAGATTAGCCAAAAGCTCGCATCAGAAATGTTGATGACGACTTCTTTAAAAAATTATTAATCAATAAAGATGTATTTTCAAGAAATTATATGTTCAAGCTTAAAATCTGCAAAGGGTACAAGTCCCAAACGTCATTATCAAAGCTCGAGGCAAAGGCCGTTAAAGTGCCATGGTTTATCAAAGTATCCTTAAAAAAGGATTACTAAGAACCCACTGCCCACTAAAATTAAAGCACAATTCATAGTCATAAGCGACATAAGATGAACAAACACGTGCCAAAATTAAAGTACGATTCGCGGTCCCAAGTGACATAAGATGAACAATTCGCGACCCTAAGCGGTGTAAGACGAACGATGGCGTACCAAATATAAATATGAGGTACTAAAAGATAATAACGTGCGATAGATAATGAAAGCCAAATAGGACGGAAAAAAGTTTCACTTCATTAATAAACTTGGAAATTTTCTCAGTAAAAGGAGTGTTAATTACAAAAAAGCCAATCAACTGGGTAAAAGAAACAAAAGCCCCACTAAGGGCAAACTACTAGCTACGCGAGCTATTACATTTCAAAAATAAGAAAAGCAAGGAAAATCCTCAAGTCTGGGGAGCGACGCCAGCAGCAACATCAGGGGCGACCTGGGTGCGACTTCCTGTCCAGAGGGAGGAGAGAGTGTAGGCATATATGTGATGGACTCCAACCCGCTAGTGTCAACCATGATGTTACCCACCATGTTGTCCACCTGCTCCTCCGTAAGCGGAGTCTGTGGATCTCCTTCCCCAGTGGGTTGCTCGCCAATTGCCTCATCATCTGCTTCCTACTCTACGACCTCGACGATCGGAGGAGGATAAGGCCCTCCAGTGATACGGATGTGACCTGGAACGAAGTCCAAATTGATACCCAGCTCCACTAGGTCGCCGATGTCAGCACCGCAGGAATATTGGCCGCCTTCGTGAAGTCTTTGTACTCCTTCACGAGGAGCTCCCCGACATCCCAATTCTTGTCAACCACCCATTGATATGCACGGAGGATCTCAGCATAACTCAAGAGATAGCTAAGATCAGAAGCTCCGGCCTTCGCAGACCTCAAGGCCTCTGGTGAAATTGAGACATCGAGCTGGCCTTGGAGCTCTGCAAGCCTGGTGGCATAGGAACATAGCTCACCATTCTGCTTTGAGCACTCAGCACTCAAAGTTCGGTTTAACTCCCGCTCCTGAGCGAGCTCCTACGATATGAGGGCGAGCTCTGCTTACTTGTCCGCGAGCTCATTATCTCTGGCCCTCATGGCCATCTCAAAATCCTCTTTTTGGCGGGTGAAGTCGGCCTGAAGCTTCTCAAGTTTCTTCGAAGCATCCTGCTCAGCCGCCAATGATGCCTTGGCTCTGTTCTCCACTATCGCCGCATCCTTCTCGGCTTTTTTCTTCTCGTCACCCAGCTTGATGACAAGTCCCTTAGTCTCTTAGCGAGCCTTATCGGCTGCTGAGATATGATCGGCGGCCCTCTGAGTGGCGAGAAGGGCCCCACAAGCATAGTGCATAGCCAGGCGGGCACTATTTGTTGGCTTCTGCTTCTCAATCATCTCCAGCTGGGTGTGGGAGCAGAGGCGGGGTGCCTCCTCAAAGGTGCGGCGAGCTAGCCCAGCTGGCAAATCGCACAAGGAGACAAGCGGCTTGGAGCGAGCGGCATTGTGCAAAATGTTGTCCCTTTCAGGGTACAAAGTTGGAGCATACCTACAAACGAAGCGGGAAACACTTAGCCAATTTCTAAGAAATAGTCAACCTACTACGAAGACTTGGAAAATAACTTAACCCAAATGGGCGGGATCCCAGCCTAATAATGTGTCATCCACCATCCGAACTCCGAAAGGAGATGGTGGTGGTGGTAATGTCTGGGTAGGAGCAAGAGCCGTGGAGCGAACAGAGTCTCCTTGCCATGAAACTGAGGCATTTCGCGCAACTCGCTCAGACTCTGACTCGAGACCAGACACTCGCGCCCACTTGTGATTTCTGGCATCCTCTTCGCTCACGTGCAACCCGTCTCCAAGACGGAGACGACTCCCAGCTGCGGAAGATGGAGATGGGGGAGCACGCTCAGTAGGCGGGGCAGCTCGCTCAGTAACCTTTTTGGTCACATTCTTGTCAACTGGAGCCTTAACCGGAGTTTTGGTGGGTGCTTTCTTTTTTCCCGGACGATCAGACATTGTACGCAACTTCTGGACAAGAGTGTGATAAGCTGGAGGGATATCAACTGGAGGAATAATAACTGTAACACCTTGATCTGCATAATTGAAATAATCATGTCAACAAAACAAGTTGACGAACTAGGCGAACTGAACGAGCTACTATGTCTATCCTCTTCACAAAGGTACTATGGCTTGATCAAGCGAGCTGGGCGAGCTATTATGAGATATACCTGGGAAATCAGCAGCTTGTACAGTAAAGTGATGAGGAGTGGTGAGTACTAGGGCAGCTCGCCGACAATACAGTTTGCTCAAGTGGTCAATGTCTCGATCCTTCCGATTCCTCAGGCAACACACAGTATGCACGTAGTTGAACGCCTCGGAAATCTGAGAATTCGGGTGATCCCACTTCTGGTGCTTCGGACCTGCAAAAAGAAGAAATTCAGATTAGTAAATCTAACTCAACGTACACACACCGAAATATTCCACCCACTGCTAACATCCCCGTATTTCTTGGGGGACTGGATTCGGCCTTCTTACCCCGTATAGTTAGTCGAAGCTCGCCAGTCTACACCAATGAAGAAGAATTGCTCCTTCCAGTCATGAACTTTGTTCGGCAAACTCTCCAAGAGTTTCTTGCCGGGGCGAGCTTTCAAGTAATAATAACCTTTGCCCTCAGTATTCTTTTTAGTAATACTGAGGATACGGTTGATCTCAGCTGTTGTCAAACAGTTCTTGTAACACTCGATCCCAAAGATCATGAGGACGGCGAGTAAGCTGCTCCAACCGTTGGGGGTGATCTGAGTAATTGCAAGATTCATGTCTTGCAAATACCGCCCAATAATTGGATGCAGAGACAGTGTAAGCCCGACATCAAGGGTGTGTATGTTGATCATCGTAAGTCCAGATGGGGGCATATCAGCTCGCTCCTTAGGTTCGGGGGCATACAAATGCATGTCTAGTGGAATCCGAAACTTTTTACGAAGGCTTAGAAGCATGAACTCTGAAATCACACTCTTAATCTTGTTCGCCTTAAAGTCGGACTTCCCCTTCTCTCCCTGGTAGCTTGCTCGGGAGTAGGGAAGCTCGCCTGATACTTCTCTATGTACTCGTCTCAATCCATCTCATATTCAACGGCAGTGGGGATGCTATGTTCAGGGCTTGGGGCGTCGGGAAGTTGATAGACTGGAGGTAGTCTAGTGTAACCTCTTCATCCTCAGACTCCTTCTCGAGTTCACGCACTAGCTCGCCTGAGAGTCTGCCAGACTCGGCGACCTTCTCTCCACCCTTTTTCTCCAGCTCGCGGACGAGCTCACCAGAATCACCTCCAGAGTTCATCGCTACCTCCTCTAGGTCTCCACGGACCTCACCCGATAGCTTGCCTGATACGTGACGAGCTATCGAGGTCACCTCGGAGCTAGATCCAAGTACTATTGGGGTCAACTGGGGGATTGCATCGTCATCAAAAAGGCCTTTTACCCGGATTTCGATTTGAGATAGTCCAGCTCGAAGACGAAGAACGAGAAGACATAGTTTTATAAGGGGCGAGGTTTAAAGGGTCAGATTAATAAAATTTGGTCAAGTGATTGGAGTTCGTGATTTCGGTGGCCGGAGAGTTGAAGAGAGGCCGGAAATGGAGAGGAATATGACCGGCGTTAATGGAAGTCGATCGAAAAAGCTCGTGAAACTCAGAAGAAAGAAAAACTGAAAATGCAAGGGAAGATTATAGGAAAAGAAGAGATTGATTCACTACCTTGAAGAACCAAATGGGAATCGAACAATGCTGGAGATATATCACCAGAATTGCTCGAAGATTACTCTGAAAATCTGGAAACGTAAAAGTTTGCAAATGAAACAGTCCCAACTATTTATAAGAGGAAGACGATGTGAAATGAGAATTTAAGAAAGGTCAGGAACTAAATCGCAAAGAATTTGGAAAATTTTGCAATAATGGGTGCACGATTTAAGGTGCAAAAAGTCGTGTCGACACCTCGACTTCTGAGCCACGTCAGCATGTCTGCCGTCATAGGGTAGCTCACCTGGGAGCTCAGCACAACCAAGAGGGTAGTTCGCCATCATGGAAGCTCGCTCACTGAGGCAAATCAGCTCGCCCATACATTGGAAGAAACCATATATGGACGTGCTAGGGGCAAATGTTGACAGGTGAACTAAAGCGAGCTACTCTAGATAAATTAACTTAATCATAAGCTCAAGGCTGGGTAGCTCGGCCTAGTTTGCCCAGGTGGCCGAAGCCATGTCATCATCCTTTGACCAGTCAACACTATGAGGAGAGAGGAAGCTCGCCCAGTAGCTCAGCATTAGCTCGCCTGGAACTGGAAGCAAGAGACCAACCCTGACTATAAACATCACGTCACGGAACAACCTAAGACAAAGGAGCTCACCCAGGTCCGAAGTGAAGCCAGTAGTCACATAGGTTGTCATTAGTGATGTAGTAGGTCAATAGTAATGTAATTAGGGCATAATAGTGGGTAAATTGACAAGTGTTAGGGACACTTGTCAGCATATTAAGTTAAGCAAGCTTAATAAGTGCCACCTCATTACATGCATATCTATAAATAAGTCTCTTATAATCTCTTTCTCTCTCTAAGCAACATAATCCAAAATAAAACTTCTCTCTACTTTCTGTCTCTATTATCTACTCATTCAAATTAAAATCTTGTTATTGTTTGGAAGGATTCTTAGTATAATCAGTCACATAAACTCAACAATTAGTAAATTCTTCCAACAAGCATAAAGGAGAAACTTCTTATAACCGTTACATGGATATAGAAGCACTGTCAATGGGTCTCATTTAAATTGAACACATAAGCAGTAAATGAGATGCAATGAAAGTTTTAAATGGAAAATAAAAAAGATCACGCCAATTCTTCTGCATTAAAGCTACCAAATTGAAACCCGATGATGGAGATAAACTTATAAGTTCCTTTCTAGTACACCTTCGACGATGCACAATAAAAAACAGATTAATATCAAATAAGAGGTTGACTAATTCGTATGAATCGTATGCTGATTAATAAATAGAATTGTTAATTTGGTTGATTAATTTCCCACGCCTAATTTCATGTTGGAAGCATGGTTTATACGTCAAAATGCTACTTATTGATCGTGGAAGCTACTTCTTGGGAACTGCTTCCACAATGAAAATCATACTTAATTAGATTTTGGTGTCATGTTGTGGGGAAGGGGGAGGTGGAGGGCGGCGGTTCTCAAATTTGGTGTTGTGAGACGGCAGGTGATATTGTTCTAATGGAAATTAAAATCTGATTAAAATATAGTGCATACAATGCACCCTAGTGCACAGGAGACACACTCATATATAATAAACCGTTTGACATGATAAGAAAAACCTTCGCGTGACTGCCGGCGATGGCCGACGTCGAGGACAGCGACGAGGCTAGGCGACGCGAGACAGAGGTTACCAACGGACGAGCGGCGCACCTCTATACATATTTACTAATAAAATAAATTTCATATATATATGCATATTATACATACACAAATAAAATAAATTTAAATTTTACCAGGATATGAGGAGAGGGGCTTCAAATGGTGGCTATCAACAGTGATAGTGAACGGCGAAGTCAATTTGTTGCCGGAGATAACGTAAGGTGAGGAGGGAGAGGGAGGGTGCTGCCTTCACAATTTGAATTGGGGAAGAAACTAGCAGATGCCCTAAGTACGTCCCCTATAGAGCGGTTCTCGACACTTTGCCTGATAAAGCGGTTCAAGACCACTCTTAAGTGCAAAGCAGTTTATAATAGCTCTAAATGAAAGCAATTTTTTACTGCTATAAGTACATTTCCCGATTTTTTATTTCGTTTAATTTAAAAGTGTAAGAGGGATTACAAACCGCTTTATTACACAACATATATATATATATATATATATATTTAATATTTTAATGTCAAAACCGTTGTACATGTGAAATCATGGAGAGCTATTTTGAAAATAGCTCTCTAAGTGGAGCTCTCCTAACCCAATTGTGTAGTAGTGCTATAGAGTAATTCAGATGATAGTTTTGAAATTAATACTCCCCTGACGATATCTTTCAAGTATACGCACTCCAATTTCATGGATATATTTTTCAAAAGTAGATGCAGGAAAAGATTTAGTGAATAAATATGCAAGATTCTCCTTTGAACGTACTTTTTGTATTATAATCTTCCACTCTTTTGGAGTTCGTAAGGATATAAGAATTTCAGAGAAATGTGTTTTATCATTTCTTTGACATTGCCATTACTCATTTGAGCAATACATGGATCATTATCTTAAAAAAACTGCAGTATGATTGATTTCATTTATAAGGATACCACACGAATTATAAACACGTTTTACCAATAATTAACCAAACACATTCTCATGAGGTTTCATATAGAGATATAATCTCTAAATGATTTGTAGATGTGGTTACCATAGTTTGTTTAACAGATCTGCATGATATTTTTTTACCACCACAGAGAAAAACGTAATCAGTCTGTGATTTGACATTGTGGGGATCAAACATATAACCAGCATCTGAATAACCTACTAGTACTTTCTCTTAGTTTCTTGGATGAAATAAACCAAGATTTTGTGAACCTCAAAGATACTTTAATATGTGTTTAACACCATACCAATGTCTCTTTGCAAGAGCGACACTGAATTTTGCAAATAAATATACTGCAAAAGTGATATTCTATCTAGTGTAGTTTGCAAAATAAAGTAATGCGCCAATCATGCTAAGATAAGGAACTTCTTGTCCTAATATTTCTTCAGTATCTTCATAGGTCTGAATGAGTCATTTTCCACTTCAAGGGAATGGACAGCCATTAATGTGCTAAGGAGATGAGATTTGTCCATATGAATTCAATCCAAACATTATATTTAAGTAGGTTGACTGGTGTATAAGAATTCCTTCAGAAAAATTCTAAATCTGCAGTCCGAGACAAAACTTAGTTTTACCCAAAATTTTCAATTTGAATTCAACCTTTAAGATTTCACTAGCTTTTTAAATCTCCTTCATTTTTCCTATTATATTCATATCATCAACATACTTTGAGATGATACAAAAATTATTTAATGATTTCTTTATTAATATATAGGAAAATTTCATTATTTATGTGTTCCTTCTTTAGGAGGAATTCACTAAGTTGGTTATACCACATTTGACCTGATTGTTTCAAGTTATACAATGATCTTTGCAGTTTTATGATATACATACTGCGATTTTCATCATTCCTTATTTGGGAAATTTTGAATCCATCTGGGAATTTTAATATAAATATCAGTGTCTAATGATCCCTATAAATATATATATATATTTACAATGTCCATTAACTACATTTCCTTATCAATCTAACTTCCAGGGATATTCTATAGCGGAAGTTTATAATGTTCAGAATAGGAGAATACGTTTGATCAAATCAAAATCAATAATGGGTCTCTGCGAAAAATTCCAAAGCTATTAATCTCGCTTTGTATCTCTCTACCTTATAATTGCATTTTGTTTTCGTACAATACCCATTTATATCCTTTAGGGATGAAATATTCAGGGGGTACGTAAGATAAAACCAAATACTTTTTCTTTATTTAGCGAGTCTAACTCTACCACACTTGCTTCTTCCTAATACGACATTGTGCAACTTCAAAATGAAACACAAAAGAGCAAAATACATAGTACGAATAAATTATGAAGTAGTTCAATTAAACTTTCATTTTTAGTAATTTAGTAAATTAATTTTTATTTTTTAAAATTTTAGTTCTAACTTGTAAGTTGAAATTAAAATAAAAAAGAAGAGCAATGGTCCTCTAGGCTTTTCCAAGACAGCCTCGACAGTCCCTAATATGTCAGCGATTTTTTCTCGGCAATTTGATCATGGTGTCGGCAGCCGAGTACCGCCAAGCGCCTAGGCGGTCTTGGCGACTGCCATTTACATCTATATATGCTTAAAATTAGAGGTAATTTCCAAATTTTCTATAGACCATTTTGGAAAGGATGCAAATTCTCAATAACAAAATAATAATAATAATAATAATAATAATAATAATAATAATAATAATAATAATAATAATAA
>JAPKLY010000034.1:455906-552040 GCA_026898435.1 Prunella vulgaris | reverse complement strand
AATAATAATAATAATAATAATAATAATAATAATAATAATAATAATAAAAATAATAATAATAGGGCTTGGGCCAGGTAAGAAAGAAAATGTAAATTTCTCATGACTACAAATTAAATGTAAAAATTTAAACCGAGCAATTTAATTAATATCGTGCTTAATTCACGCTAAATTTATAAATGATCGTGAACAAAGTACGAGAAATCATTTATAAGCAAATAAAAATTGCACCAAATTAAACGATGACACATGTACACAAAATAAATAAATATCAACCCAAACTACAATTTTAATATAGAGATTTTAAATAAATTAATTCTCGAATTAAATAGTAAAAAATGATATTTATTGTACATGGTATAAATTATCAAAATCACAAGTTTTTCAGTACTAGTATGTTGTAATTAATATTTAATTTGCCATATTTATTTGTAGCTATAAATATAGAGCAGACAACCCGATATTTGGGCTCGACTGGGCTCAATTTCTATTTGTCTGATTGAAAAATATGCTGGCCCGACATGTGAATAGGACTTGGCCCAATGGACTAGGTCAGCCCGCTTGCATTTGTACCTAAAGCTATTAATTCCAGTTCAGCCTACCCAATTTTTGGATTGGGCTGGACTGGGCTGGGCTTAGGGATGGCAAAATGACCCGCCCCTTAGCTGCCCCGCCTTGGCTCGCTTCATTTAGGTCAGGCTCGCCCCACCCCATCCTGGAAATGGACAGGGCAAACATAAGTTTGCATTTTTACTGCTCTGCCATGCCCCATAATATATTTTAAACAAAAATATTAATATTTTATAATATATAAAATAAATTTTTTATATATTATTTTAAAATATATCAAATAAATTTAAAATTATACTTCCTCCGTCCTTTTATAAGTTGGTCACAAGTTTTGGGCACTAATATTAAGAAGGGTATAAAAATATTGATATAGTACATGTGATGGAGAAAGTGAAAAAATAATGGAAATAGTGTAAAAAGTATTGAAAATAATAATAAAGAAGTGAATAGTATTTTTCTGAAAAGATAATAAAATAAATGAGCCACATATAGTGGGACGAACGAAAATGACGAATGAACAACTTATAGTGGGACGGAGGGAGTATTTTTTATTTATTTATTTATTTATTGTAATGCTAATCTAAAATAAATTAAAAACTATTTTTGTTGAATATGATTTGATAAATTTGGTACATCATTTTATATTAATATAATTTTATTTATCAAAATTATATATATTTATATATATAAAAAAAATATATTATATTTTAGTATTACAATATGGTGTAGGATGGGGCAGAGTGGGGCAGATCTGCTCCGCAACGTGACAGGCATGGGGCACAACATTTTGCCCCACAGCGGGTCATGGGCAGGGCGGGGCAGAGGTGCGGGGCAGACATGGGTATTTAGATACTCACCTTGCCCCATTGACATCCCTAGTTGGGCTCAAATTATACAAGCCCGATTGAAAAATGGGTTGACCTGACCCGTTCTTTTTGCTAGCTCTATATAAATGTCTCGTATAAATAAAGATGAATGCTGAAATCAATTAAGTTAAGTTTGATCGGTTCATTGATATTTTCAATCAATACGATATCAGTGATCCGGACCGCGCCATGTGTCTCCATCAAAGGAGGAAAATTCTCATCTTCTCACCCTGTAAATAGGGGCCCAATTTGTGAGTTCCATATGAACAAACCAAGACGAACCCGAACGAGCATCAACGAGCAACTCAATAAATGAGCTTGAGCTAAGAAGAATCCTGCAATCAGATAGGAGTTTCAAAGTGTTCTTCATAAAAAAACAAGTAGAAGCAGCATATGATCCAGGATCAAAAGCCTAAATCCCTCGAATCAAGCGTTTATTCATGAAGGAATTCTTGAAGATTCAAAGTGTTCTTCACCATTGAAAATGTCTATGCTATGGAAAACTTAAAATAAAAACGACAAAAACTGGATGTGGGGTGTAATGTGATCACACCACGTCTAACGTCAGATAAAAACGTAGCAGAAAAATAAAACAACAACAAATAAAATTTCACAAGTTATACAAAATAACTTGTGAATGCCTCATGGCAAAACTTATTCACTATTTGAATGAGAATGACAATGAGTCCTTTGAAACTAATGAAATTTAGCTTAAGGATATTAAAACAAACTGAGTTGTAAAAGAAGAACGAAGACCGAATTTCTCTAAACTATTATCAAAACTCAGTTAAATAACAAGTATAATTTTGCTCTTTGTGAATCTCGGCTATCTTGATTTTGTGTTCGATGTGTATCTTCTTCAATAATCCCATTGACTCTTTTATAGGCTCACAAAATATCCCACGTTCATGTCATGTTCTCCATTCTTCAAGTAATGTTCTCCACTCTTCAAGGTTTGATCGTGTAGCTTAAGAATATATGAATAATGACCAAGCTTATTTTCTTCTAACTCCTCCTAAAATATCTAACAAAAAATATCATATTTAAAAAACAAGAATTAGTCAAATCTTTTCTCCTGCAAAAATAAATAAAAATAAAAATATCATAATCTAAATTAATTAAATGTGAATAAAGGCAAAAATAAAATAAAATAATTACTAGAATTTAAAATTTAAACTCTAACAATCTCCCCCTTTTTTGCCTTTCTTCACAAAACTCATCAAGATTCCTGCGATCAACAAAATTTAATTAAATCATCATTAAACTCAAAAACTCCCCCTAATTTGCAGCATCAACAAAATCCTTAATTGGAGTATCAACACATTTACTTGTTATTATTGAAAGTGTATATGCTATGGAAAACTTAAAATAAAAACGACAGAAATTGGATGTGGGGTGTAATGTGATCACACCACGTCCAACGTCAGATAAAAACGCAACAGAAAAATAAAACAACAAATAAATTTTCACAAGTTATATGAAATAACTTGTGAATGCCTCATGGCAAAACTTATTCACTATTTGAATGTGAATTACAATGAGTCCTTTGAAACTAACGAAATCTAGTTTAAGGACATTAAACAAACTGAGTTGTAAAAGAAGAACGAAGAACGAATTTCTCTAAGCTATTATAAAAACTCAGTTAAACAAGTATAATTTTGCTCTCTCAAAATCTCGGCTATCTCGATTGTGTGTTGGATGTATATCTTCTTCAATAATCCCATTGACTCTTTTATAGGCTAAAAAAATATCACGCGTTCATGTCACGTTCTCCACTACTCTTCAAATAATGTTCTCCACTTCTCCAAGTTTTAATCGTGTAGCTTAAGAATAGGAATAATAACCAAGCTCATTTTCTTCTAACTCCTCCTAAAATATCTAACAAAAAATATTCTATTTAAAAAACAAGAATTAGTCAAATCTTTTCTCCTGCACAAATAAATAAAAATAAAAATATCATAATCTGAATTAATTAAATGTGAATAAAGGCAAAAATAAAATAAAATAATTACTAGAATTTAAAATTTAAACTCTAACAATCTCCCCCTTTTTTACCTTTCTTCACAAAACTCATCAAGATTCCTGCGATCAACGAAATTTAATTAAATCATTATTAAACTCAAAAACTCCCCCTAATTTGTAGCATCAACAAAATCCTCAATTGGAGTATCAACACATTTACTTGGTCTCCCCCTTTTTGTGAAGAAAAATGATTCTTCAAATTGCTCTTCAAATTAGTCAGTGCTAAAATATTCACACTGGTGAAATTGGATTTAGCGGAATACGTGGAGAAAATGAAGGACTTTGACCGAAACTCTAGGTAAGAATATGAAGAGAGAGAAATCAGATTTTCAAATCTGAAAGGAAAAAAAACATACATGCAGGAGAGAAAAAAATAAAATCCAAGTCTAAAAATATACTCACACACGAATGGATTGTTCCTTTAAAAAAAATAACTTTTCTTTCCTCTTAATTTGTAAACAATATACAAATAAGATAAAAAGAAAGCAAATGTCAATAAAAAAATGTGGAGAGCACAAAACATCTTGTGAGAAAAGAAATAAAAGCCTAACACACTGTGACTTGAAAAAGTGGGAATGAGTAACAGTAACCAAGTGGAGATTTTTTTTAAAAAAATTCAAAAAAAATCCAACCAATGTAAACAATTCGGACTTAGAGCAATACCAAAGACATGTACAAAAATATCCAAGAACACAATATGAACAAGAGAGATAAAATAATAATAACTCATAGTAACTGATAATACTCCTTGATACAATTTAAACATCATGAAAATAATAATCACAATTCTCAATCAAACATATAGAAAAATAAGATAAGGTAGTCTCTCATGGAATAAAATATCACTCAACACTCGTGTGTATAGGATTGATACATATCACTCAACTCAATTCCTAATGAATAGATCTTCCATAAGCTTGCATCTTTTCTAATTATCAACTGTTTAGAGCACACACTTGACAAAAATCAAAAGGTCCTATAAGGGTTGTAATGGGGCTTTGGTTAAAGGTGGGATTTTTTTTGGAAAAGTAGCTAAAAATACTATGATCCAAATAAAGTCATGAAACATCAATGTAGATAATCTTTATTGAACCTGAATGTTGTTCCAAAGACAAATGCAATCCCTTTTTTTTTAAGTCTACAGAATACTCATTCACCTCATTTCAACACTTATTTTCATCAAACGATTCAATCCCTTTTTCTTTATCCTTTTTTTTTAGGATTTTATCAATATACCACCATCAAATATACTTGTATCCTTTTTTTTTTCTCACAATATTTTCCCAACAAATAGTTTACTTGATAGTCTAAATGGACCACAGTAGGGTAAAGACATGTCATTTGGATATAGAGCTCAATATTTGGAGAGAAAAAAAAATTAATAAGGTTTATGCTCAAAGTGGTAATTAGGGATATTAAAATGTTAGGTGGGAAAACAATATAGATAAAGTGACTTATAACAAAAAATTGCCCAAATCATTTTAATGTCAGTGTGCACAATACAATTTCAAAAAGAATCAAGCAAGTTCTAGAGATACTAAACAAAGGAAGAGAAAACACTCAAGAAAGAACAATATAATTGTTAAAAGTGAACAGTTTAAAAAGGCTCAAATCTCACGGGTGTTATAGACTACCACACTTATCAACTATATATATGATATTGAAATCAAGACAATTTTTTCACATGCAGCAGATGAATCAATCATATTATCAGAAACTATAGTTAAATGTAAAGGTTGCTTAGAATGTGATCACATGAGGGGCAACACTTGCTACAAGCAGCAGAATCAAACAAGGCAAAGGCCGAGAGATTTCTTCAAACTTAAGAATCTCTCATTATCTAGTGCTTTTGTAAAGATATCTGCAAGTTGATGTAGAGTATCAACATGTTCAATTTTAATCAACTGCTTTTCAACCAAATCTCTCAAAAAATGGTGTCGAATATCAATGTGTTTTGTACATGAATGTTGAACATGATTTTTGGATATATTAATCGCATTCAAATTATCACAGTACATAATCAAGGTATTGCTTTTAAGACCATAATCATCTATCATATCTTGAAGCCAAATTATTTGTGAACAACAACTCCCAGCTGCCACATATTCTGAATCAGCAGTCGAAAGTGATACACAATTCCGATTCTTACTATACCAAGGTACAAAATTGTTACCCAAATAAGCACAACCTCCACTAGTACTTTTACGATCATACAAATGCACAAGCTGAAAACAGTGAGATGTACCTGAATGTTGCCCGTCATGTTTGACAATATTATGTGAAACACGAGTTTGTTTACCTTTAAAACAGTCTTCACACACTACCTTGCCTTTGTGATCAAGTTTAGGAAGTCCTTTTACCGCATCAAATTTCTCCAATTTTTCCAGGTTGCGATAGTTGACATGTCCCTACTTTTGGTGCCACAAAGTTGTATCATCCAGTCGCACTTTATTGCACATCTTTTTTTCACCAACTAGGTAGCAATTATCACTAGATATTTTTCCTGTCATGACACAATTGTTAAAATTATAAAAAACTTTACAAGAATTATTGTTAAACTTGACCTCCAAATCATCATCACATAGTTAGCTTATGCTAATTAAATTAGCCATAAGACCATCAACATGCAAAACATTCCTTAATGAAGGAAATCCAGGAACGTCCAGTGTTCCTTTGCCAACAATCTTTCCTTTGGAGCCACCGTCGTAAGTTACAATTCCACCACGAATAAATTCGTAGTGTTTTAAAAATTCTTTGGTGCCTGTCATGTGACGTGAACACCCACTATCAAAGTACCAAGAACCTGCAATGTTAGTCTTTAAGGCAGTGTAAACTACATTGCAATTTACATCAGATTTAGGCATCCAAATTTTCTTATAGACAATTTTCTTTTTCTGAATTGAGATGTTACCGTCGATGTTGGGCAACATGGAGGGTAACATCTGTTCCCTAAACAGATTTTAAAGTTTAAAATAAAAAGGTTTGATATGTCTAGGTGCAAAACAATAATGACACATATATTTTCGTTTCCTAGACTTATTCAGTGGCTTAACAACTTCATTACTTTTTTCTTTAACAAAAATAACTCCATTCTTATTTCCAAAAATATTTGAACAAACATTGTCTAAAGAATTTTGAAATCCAAGACCTGATGTATTAGACTTACCCAAGTTAAGTACCTAATTTAATTTTGAAGTGCCAGTGTTGAGTTTGGTAAAAGTAGCCTTAGAACGTATTCTACTCAATTCAACATCCTTTTTGGTAAGCAGTACTTCTAACCTTGTGACGGAACTCCTTAACTCTTCATTTTCACTAGACATCTTTTCTAATTTTAAAGCTTGTTTCTTCCAATTCTTTAGTAAAGCTTTATAGAGACACTGCAACTCCATAATGATTGAATCTTTGTCCATTTCATCCTCCTCTTGAAACTCTGCATCATTAATAGACCCATGAAAACAGTTTAATTTAGAAACACCGAAACAGTTAAACATGTTGAATGTTGACAACGATGTGATCATATCGGGGTCAACATCATCACAATCGGACAGAGATGGCTGATTCACTGTAGCCAACATCATCTTTTGACTAGATTCTTGATTTTCCTCCTCTACATCCTCCTCATCATCACTGAGAGACACCCACAAATTCTTACCACATTTTCTCAAGGTATTTGCGCATTCATTCGCGTAGTGACCCGAACCCGAACATGCATGACATTGGATGGACTCGAGTTGCTTGGGATCAAATTTATTTCGATCAGAAGCAGTCCTTCTCAATGTATTTTCTTTTTTATTTTGAGGAAATGTTCGTTGGCATTTGACAAACAACATTACTTTGTTTCTCTTTAGACTTGAATTGTACATTCTCTCAGTTAAACTTTCTCACCATTGAATTGTATTTGCGAGTGATCAAAGCAACATCAGCTCCTTCACTAATTTCTTCAAAAGTTTCATCCTCATCATCGGTTTTATCCTCTGAGGATTGAACTTGAAAAGCCACATTCTTGCCTTTGTAAGATTCTCTCTGATTAGAGAGATTCATTTCAAAAGTTTTAAGGATACTCATCAAAGTGTTGAGATCCATAGTAGCAAGATTTTGAGCTTCTTCAATAGAGGAAACTTTTATATTAAATTTTTCAGGAAGAGAACGAAGAGCTTTAGAAACAAGTTGTTTGTTGGTCATTGGCTCACCAAGCAATTGACATTCATTTGAGATATCAATTAATTTTTCAAAATACGATGAAATATCATCATTTTCTTCCATTCTCAAACGTTCAAATTTACTCATGAGCATATGAAGCTTTGTTTCTCGGACACTTGCATTACCCTCACAATGATTTTGAAGGGTATCCCATGCATCTTTAGCTGTTGGACAATTTTGAATAAGCTTAAACATATGCATGTCCACCCAAGTAAAGATAGAATTTAGTGCCTTTTCATTGAAACTAGACAACGTGATTTCCTCTTGTGTCCATTCAGATTCAGGCTTAGGAGTTACATCGTCATCCTCATCTGGTGGACTCTTAGGAACTACATAACCATTGACAATTGATCTCCATGCACGAACATCAATTGATTTGATGTGCAAACGCATTCAGATCTTCCAATACGCATAGTTAGAACCATCTAGGTAGGAAGTTTAACCAAAATGGGATTAACGCAATCCATAACAAGACAACCAGGACCACACACTTATTGAATTAAGTGTAGGCTCTTGATGCCAATTGGAAGTGTCTATGCTATGGAAAACTTAAAATAAAAACGATAGAAACTGGATGTGGGGTGTAATATGATCACACCACGTCTAACGTCAGATAAAAACACAGCTGAAAAATAAAACAACAACAAATAAAATTTCACAAGTTAAAACAAACAGAGTTGTAAAAGAAGAACGAAGACCGAATTTCTCTAAACTATTATCAAAACTCAGTTAAATAACAAGTATAATTTTGCTCTCTCTGAATCTCGGCTATCTCGATTTTGTGTTCGATGTGTATCTTCTTCAATAATCCCATAGACTCTTTTATAGGCTCACAAAATATCCCACGTTCATGTCACGTTCTCCATTCTTCAAGTAATGTTCTCCACTCTTCAAGTTTTGATCGTGTAGCTTAAGAATATATGAATAATGACCAAACCCATTTTCTTCTAACTCCTCCTAAAATATCTAACAAAAAATATCCTATTTAAAAAATAAGAATTAGTCAAATCTTTTCTCCTGCACAAATAAATCAAAATAAATATATCATAATCTTAATTAATTAAATGTGAATAAAGGCAAAAATAAAATAAAATAATTACTAGAATTTAAAATATAAACTCTAACAACCATCTTCAAACAATTCTTCGTCAATCCAACCAGAAACACCGTTTAATTCAGAACAAGAAGTTAAATCCCTCTCAGACGTGTCTCCTCGAAGGAGTATTTGAAGACTCTAAGTGTTCTTCGCCAACTTCAAACTGTTCTTCGTCTAGTTCTACCACAAACAATCTTCGATTTGAGAATAAGGTTCAAGACCCATCCAATCAAGTGCTTTTTTAGTAAAAGAAAATTCGAAGATTTAAGGGGTTTCTTCCTCAAATTCCACTACAAATAAAAGGCGGCGGTCGCTAAACGTGTTTAGCGACTGATTTTGCAACCGAAAAGGGTAGTTGCTATAATAGTGGTAAGTAATATTTAGTGACCGACTTCGAAGGCGGTTGGTAAATGGTCGCTAAAAGAATCGGGTGTTGACCCGTTATGAAATATTTAGCGACCGCCATGATGGTCGGTAAATATATAATTACTGACCGCCTCAGCGGTTGCAAAGTATAATTTTTATTTTTGGGTAAGTTACATATAAGGTTTTTTATAAGAGTGTTATTCTCTATAGGAACACCAAAAACCCCATGTTACCAGGAGGATAAAAAAATGGGACCCATCCCACTTTTCATCTGACACATCACAACCAAAAGTCACATCCTATCAACCTACCTCTACCCTACCCATCCACCCATTAAATCTGAGAAATAAAAATCCCCACCCAACCCCATTCAGCATATTTCAAAAATCAAATGACCCCCTCCCCACCCACCCCCACACTCTCTCTCTCTCTCTTCTGATCGGCGTTCCATAGTAGTGGCGATTCCGGTGACGAGCGCAGGCGAACGGCTGTAGACAAGCGCAGGTGAACGGTTGACCCGCTAAGATGCTCCGGTTGGACTTTGAATCGAGCGTAAACTCATCGTCTTCGTCGGTAAGGGATTCGGCGATGGTCCCCCTGCACCTGAATCTCACCGCCGGCATAAGCCATCCCGTGGCGGTGGTATCGTGGTCTCCGCCGGCCGACACTCTAGAGAGAGTGTGTGACACAATTAAGCAGAGTGCCAACAGCGATTGGAGTTGATTTTTGCAAAATTCTTCTTGTCGATTGGAGTTTTGGCAGGTTTTCTCTCTTTAAAGTACTATCTCTTGTTTGGGTTAGGAGGAGAGAAAAGGAACAGCTAAAACAAATGAATGTAGATTGTTGAAACCCAAATGGTTTATTTTATTGTTGAAGCCCAAATGGTGTAAATTTTTTAGGTTTATTGTTCAAGCCCAAATGTTTTAAATATTTGAAATTTTGTTATTGCAAATTTTATTTTTAGTGGAACAAAAATTATTGCATTCTATTCAGTATTTTTACTTTATATGCAATTTTGTATATCATATTCAGAAATATATTAGTATATATGCAGAAAAATATTATATATATGTGATGGAAAAAAATGCATATACGAAAATAACTACTGAATATATGAATGTAATATTAAAATTAGAAAAAAAAAAGGGAAAAATATGAATTCTGGAAAAATAATATTAAATATTAAAAAAAATAAAAAATAAAAAATAAAAAATTAAAATATAATAAATTAAAAAGAACATGAGAAATTTAGTGAGGTGAGAGAATTTGTACAATTGATGAGATAGATATTTATATTTTATCAGTAGTGGGTCATATAATCATTACAAAAGTGTTCCTTTGGGAAATAAAATGACATTCTTGGTAACATGGGGTTTTTGATGTTCCTCCTTGTAAATATGCTATTATAAGTGGTCATGTTTTGTAATTTATCCTTTATTTTTTAAAATTAGCGACCGCCACGGTCGCTAATTATATAATTTGTAATTTTTTTAATTTATTATATATGCACCTCAACTTTCATTTGAGCCATACATTGCTCAAATTAAATTCGCCATTATTCGCGCCTGAGAGGGATCGAACACACGACTTCTGGGCGACTCAAAGGTGGCGTGTTCAACTCGGGCACTTATCGTTATTGTTCATTTTTATGCCATTAATTGTATATAACTCCAAATTGAATCATGTTTTTTTTTAAATGCTTCTAACTAAATGAGTATTGTTTCTAATTTGTTTATGCATATATATATATATATATATATATATATATATATATATATATTTCAATAAATATTATAATATTGTAAATTTATTATTTACATTATGAAAATTTATTAATTTATTCATTTTTTTTTGCAATTAATTGTATTTAACTCCAAATTGAGTCACATTTTTTTAAATGCTTCTAATTAATTACTTATTGTTTATAATTTGTTTATGTATATATATATATATTTCAATAAATATTATAATGTTCTAAATTTATTATTTAACATTATGAAAATTCATTAATTTGTTCAAATTTTTGCAATTAATTGTATTTAACTTCAAATTGAGTCACTTTTTTTAAAAAAAAATGGGTGAGTTGCAAGATGCAACACTTATAAGGGTCTTATTTCATAATGCAACACTCAAAAATCAACATTTCAAAGTGCAAAACTTTGTGGGGCCCTTCTACATTTTTTTATTGCAAATAGTAGCTTATGTATAGGCTTCTAGCTGAAAATATCAAATCAATCCTTTACCATTTCTCTCATCTAATACCCAAATTCAAAATTTTGAGAATCCGTCATTACATTATAAGGCAAGTCTCCTTTTTTTTTTCCAGAAACTGAATACACGTTCTTCGTCCTTCTTTCTTCCTGTCTCGAAGCCGATTTTGATGAAATTCCGGCGAAATCAGTTGCCCATTATAAACATTCCAAGTTTCCAAAACTCAAACAGGATTCCCCTACTTTTGCTTTCGTCTTCTTCTCCATTCCAACTCCTCCACAATTTTTGAAAAATGACTGCTCCTTCTAAATCTCTTACTGATTGCCAATTTCAGCGCCCCTACAGCCATCGCACAACTTGAAAATCGTTGTGAATCCGATTCAACAACGCTCGCTCGAAGAAGATGATGAGATAAGGTCTGGTTTTTCATGTAGGTGATGAGATAAGGTTGTGAGATAAATTTTGCTGGGTTCGTGAGTTTTGCTGGGTTTGGGTTTGGGTTTGGGTTTGGGTTTGGGTTTGGGTTTGTGAGATAAGTTTTGGTTTTTGTGTAAGTTGTGTGTGTGCGCGTTGTGTGTGTGATGTGTGTGTGTTTGTGTGTGTGTGATGTGTGCGATGTTTGTGTGATGTGTGTGTCATGTGTGTGTGTATGCGCAATGTGTGGTGTGATATGTGTGTGTGTTTGTGTGTGTACCGTGTGTGTACTGTGTGTGTTGATGCTATGTTGTGTGCTGTTTGTTAATTATGGATTTTTTTTTTAATTTTTGGTTTATACAGAATTTTTTAAAATTTTGGCTATACTGGATTTTTTTTTAAAAGTTGGATAATTGTAAAATTTTTTAAGTTGGAAGTTGGATAATGTGTTAAATTTTTGAAAGTAGGATAATATGTTAATTTTTTGTTAATTATGGATGATGTGTTTTTAATTTTTGAAAGTCATTAAATATTTTTTATGGATAATATGTTTGAAATTTAATTTTTTGTTGTATCTGCAAACTTTCAAAATAAAATTTAAAAAAATGATTTTTTTGAAATTTGAATACAAATATTCAACTTAAAATTAGCGGTATTCGTAATTTTGAAAATCTAATTTGAATATTATTCACAATTTAAAAGGAATTAAAATCCGAATATAAATATATGAATATATTCATAGTATATGGCTAATTATTCTGAAATATGAAAGAAATTAAAATTCGAATATGTGTAAAATTTTGAATATATAACTAATTCAGTAAAAAATTTATTTTGATAGTAAAAAAATATTCGGGTCAATTTATTATTGATACAAATATAATACTATATTTTAGTATTGATACACAACTTTTTCTTTATTTGCAAATGATACAATTGGTGGGCCCTTATCAATCACGTCTGCAGGAAATTTTCAGTTGCTGTCAGCGGTCTTTTTTTTTTTTAATTATTTTATTCATTCAACTTTTAAAATTTCAAATTTGGTGAATTGAAAATCAATTTTTCACGTCTTCCCTTTTCTTCTTTTCGTATTCAAAAACTAAACTGTCCTTTTTCTTATTTTCTTAAATTTCAACAGAAAAGAGAGAACAACTGCATCAAACCACTCAAACAACATCCCTAAACCAAAAAAAGAAAAGGCTCAAAACTTCAGCAAAAAAAAAAAAAAATCTACAATTCCTCAAACAAATTCAAGATTAACATAAATATCATTATTTTCTTAAATTTCAACAGAAAAGAGAGAACAACTGTATCAAGCCACTCTCACCAACTCCTTATGCAGCGCCGATTACTGTGAACATAAAGAGGGAAAATGTGTTTGATTATTCATAATTTTGAATTTCGAGTATTAATATTCAACAACAGATTAGTAGTATTTATAATTTTGAAATTCGAATTTGAATATTAAATAATAAATTAGTATTATTCACAAAAATAATTTAGCAGATTAATATATTTTTTATGAATAATGTGATTGAAATTTAAAATTTTCTGGTATTCACAAAAATGAATTTAAAAAATTTAAATTAGTAGTATTCACAAAAATGAATTTTTTGAAATTTGATTATGAATATTAAACTTAAAATGAGAATATTCGTAGTATTCACAAAAATGAATTTTTTGAGTACGAATAATTAGTAGTATTCACAAAAATGAATTTTTTAAAATTTGAGTACAAATATTCAACTTAGTAGTATGAATTTTTCTGAATCTGAATTAAACAAAATAGAAATTCAAAATTATAAAAAATCCAAATAGAATATACTCGTAGTATAAAAAATTCAAAATTATAAAAAAAATGAAATCTGAAATATGAAAGGAATAAAAATCCGAATATGAATATATTCGTAGTATATGGAATTTTGATTATTCATAGTATATTCAGAAACAAATTAGAGGTATTCTTTAATATACGTATATGAAAAAGAATTGACATTTGAATATGTGTAAAAAAAATTAACAAATTAAAAAACAATTGAAATCAGAATCTAAATTAAATAAAATTAAAAAATACAAAATTATAAAAATTCAATTTCAAAATCTCCAGTCAACATTCTTTAATTAATCAAACTATTTCGTCATTGAAGCAAAATAATTAATCAAACTATTTAATTAATCAAACTATTTACCAAACACAACTATTTAGCCGACTTTAATTAATCCAAACATTTTTATGTATGTGCTAATTAAACCCAAAATAACTACAATTTCCAAACGGCCCCTAATCATGATTCTTTCATCAAAAACTCAAATCAAAGTCTTCATCTAAACAATTAAAATGTTTTCCACGACGGTAGGCATGGCTTTGTTGCCAAAATCAAACTGAATTTCTTCAATTTTTATTCTTTGTTAATGTTTTCCACGACTGTAGAGAAACCCCAAAATAAAATCAAATTCTTTAATTCTTTAATCATGACCCCTATTGCCAAAACCAGAAACAAAATTCTTTAAATATTCTTGTTCAATGTTCAACAAAGAGAAAAACCTCAAGTGAAATTATTCACCAACAAAAAGGAAATCTTACCCATGCAGTAGCCAGAATGAATTTTTTTTAACTTGACAAATCGAAACCCTCATTTGAAAACATGGCCGCCCACCGTCGTTGTTGCACCACCACCGAAGCCATCGCTTCCCTCCACAAATTGTCTTCCTTTACACGCGACAATGTACCTTTAATTCTGGCAACAACGGTCTCCTCCATTAATTCCGATTGGGGAGCTTCGATGGTGCCGACGTATGAAAAAAGAAAAAAGTGAGGAGAGAGGAGAGAGGGTGTGAAAAAGTAGAATAAATTGGAGAGAGGATGGAGAAAGACGAGAGAAACCGTCTGAAACAAAGAAGAAAAGAGAGGAGAGAGAGTGAAAAAGTAGAAGCTAGAGGTCAATGCATAAAAATTGAGAAATAATATTTGTTTATTGGTGAAAGTATTGTATATGGTAATAAAGTGCTGTGTTCTGAAATATGATATTATGAGTGTTGTGTTTTGAAATATAGGTATTAAAAGTATTGTATCTTGCAATTGTTCCTAAAAAAATTCATCAAAATAATTTCTTTTTTGTTTCTAATTTGTTTATTATAATATTTTTCAATAAATATTTATAATGTTCTAAACTAATTATTTGACATTACTTAAATTTATAACTAGGTGGGCTAGCTCACTTGGCCACCGGGCTCCTCACTTGAGTGGGTGGCCTGGGTTCGATTCTTTTTGGGAAAGAATTAAGGGAAATGGAGGGTGGGGTTAAATAAAAAACATCCAACATAATTTATTGAAAATAAAAATATTAAATACTCAACATAAATACAAATTCATTGTTCAACAACAAAAATAAATAAAAAAATGACCCTTCCAAATCAAAGTCGTCGTCATCAAGTCCGACAACCTCCTCACCCTCATCATCATCACTCCCACTACCCTGACGTTCTTCTGCAGCGGAAGAAAATACGGGGGGATCCAAACCCATCTTTCTCGAGGCTAGATCAACCCAAGCATTCATCATTTGTGACTTTTTCTCCAATTTCTTCATCCACTTCTTTGGAAATTGTGTAGCTTGCTTGTGGAAACTCACCTAGTCGTCGACCACTGGAGAGACTAGGACGATAACAGAACTGACTTAACTCTTGTTTGGATCTTGCAGTGTCTTTGGTCTTGCCTTCTGTATTCAGGATCGTGTGGAACAAGTTATCAAACACATTCTTCTCTATATGCATCACATCCAAGTTGTGTCTAATCAATAATTTACTCCAATAAGGCAAGTCCCAAAAGATTCTCCTCTTCTTCCAACCTCCAGGGATCCGTTTATTATGATCCATTGCACCCTCCTCAGTCGTTTTACACAAGTCAGTTACTGTAACCTCTCTCAACAACGAATCACCTAAAATAAAGTGTGTATGATTAAACTAAATACATGAAACTCTTATCATAAGTAAGTAGTGATTAAAATATAAACAATGTTTATATACCTGTTCGAGCTCGTGGCCTTCGACGCTTTATAGCATGTTGCCCCTTTAGAAAGTTCACTTTGTCCTTCCGGAAGGTATGATCATCACATAGAAACTTCCGATGGTTATCGAACCATGATATCTTTCTACTCAGTGGAAGATAAAATGCATCAGATCCATCCATGCAGTACGGGCAAGCTTGTTTTCCAGCTGTCGACCACCCAGATAACATAGAATATGCTGGAAAGTCACTGATGGTCCATAAAACAGCAGCCCGTAACATGAAGTTCTCCTTCATGTACATGTCATATGTCTCTACTCCCGTATGCCACAAAGACATCCAGCTTATGCTTCGGGTTGTGAGGACCAAGCACCAAGACAGTGAGAAATATGTATTGAGGCTTCATGCACAACCATGGAGGTAGATTGTACGGAGTCAGTAACACAGGCCACAACGAATACTTCTTCCTGTGCATACCGAATGGAGCAAATCCGTCTGTGCACAGGCCAAGCCTCACATTTCTCTTCTCACTCGCATAATCTGGAAACACTATATCAAGATGTCTCCACGCATTAGAGTCTGCAAGATGACTTATCTCTCTGGAATTCTGACCAGAACACTCCTCAGCATGCCATCTCATATCTTTTGCAGTGGCACTCGACTGATACAATCTCTCTAGACGAGGAGTGATGGGAAGATAATACATAGACTTGAAAGTTGTCTTCTTCCTACGATCTGAGGGTTTGAACCTAGGGTAGTTGCCCATCCTGCACTGATCGATGCTCTCGTCGTCGCCCCAAAATAGCATGCAACCGTTGGTACAACAATCAATCTTCTCAAATGGTAAACCCATGTCCTTCAAGAGCCTCTTACTTTGATAGAAATTTTCTAGCGCTGTGTTCTCTTTAGGTAGGGCCCGTTTGAACAACTTTGCAAATTGATTGTAGACTTTCTGACTCACTTTGCCTTCAATTTTGATGGACAACATCTGAGCATTGAATGATAATTGTGTCTCAGTATCACAACCAGGAAACAGCTTCTGATCGACAGATTTAAGCATCTCAAAAAATTTCTGCGAACGAGGATTTGGTTCCTCCTCCATGGTATTGTGGTGACCACCCAAACCAGACTCATAAATCATCGTATGATAGCTTTGGAATTCATCCACCGGTGTCTCAAAGTATGGAGTAGGCGAATCACGGCTCAAACCACCAATCTTAAATCTCTCACCTCCACCACTACGAAACTGATCATAGAAGGTAACCACTGTTTCAAGATTATAATTCCACCGGGATTTGCCATGTACAGTTCAATTGTAATTGTATGGAGTAAAATCAGACATTACGAGATGAGTTTTAACCTCATCAATGCTAAAAAATCTCTTGTTACCGCACTTTTTTCTTGAACAAGGACATCTAATTTGGCCATACCTATCCATGCAGTGTGGATTACGAGAGGCAAACTTAATAAACTCATCAATGTTCTCGTTAAATTCAGAGCTGATCAATCCTTGTATTAGACGAGGCATTTGATACATCCAACGACGATCAGGGAGTTCCATCTGATTTAAATTAAGAATATATCATATTAGAATTATAAAAAAATTCGCCAGAGTTTCAACTATAAACAAGCATATCCGATTTTTTAAAACAAAAAATCCACTATATATAATCATACATCAATTACACAATTACATCAATTACACAACAAAATTCTAACAAAATTAGGATTAATCTTCAATAAAAATAGATATATCCATAAATAATTAATGTACAACATGCAAATAATGCTACACTTATCACAAATCGAACACACAAATATGTTTTATATCTAACATGTATTTTATCAAGACAATAAACTCTATTCAACATTAGAAATTAAACGGTAAAAATGTAAAAACGTACGGTCAAATTGAAGCAACGAGCACAATGAGGCAATGGACCCGAACGATTGCAACCAACACGTTGAAACAATATTTCTTCACATTTGAGCGATTTTTTGAAGGTTGGGGGGGGGGGGTAATTTTTCGCTCGAAATTTAGTGAATAATAATAAACATCGAATCGGGCAATAATTGTCCACCTACCCGCTTCCGGATTCTAAATTTAGCGACTGTTTAGACATTCTCTAATATCAAAATATATTAGCGACCGCCATTTCGGTCGCTAATTTGTTGACTGACCATATTAGCGACCGACAATAGGCGGTCGATAATAGGTCGGAAAATTATCTTTTTGACCATTAGTCAACATCGATCGCTAAATTTCGGTCGGTGAATCGCGTATTTTTTGTACTGTTCAGAGGCATTCCTCATCAAATCTTAAAAAAAGTATTTGATCCAAAACAAAACATTTTTTTGCTTGGATAAAACGTTATAAAGTTAAAGTAAGTTCAAAAAAGGAAAATCAGACCATCAAACATAGAGAAAGAGAACCCTTAATCTAAATAAATCATCGTACATTATATTTTGTGTTAATAAACTATTTTAACAAGATAAATGATCCAAGAATAATTTTTCGATTCTACTTTTCATCATCTTACAATTCTTAAATTCCTTTAAGTTTCGCAGGCCAGGGAACACTCACAAGACAAACAAATGAGTCCCGTGATCACCACGATTTTCCTAAAATTAATTAGCAAATATTCATCTTACTTTCAGTGCGCTAGTGAAACATGAGGAATTTGTTTCCCAAAATGGAATGAATGCAAATAAAAATATTAGCATTATATCTTATTGTCAGCCAACTAAAAAATTGATTCTAAATTTGAACATAAAAAAATTATAAATAATTTGTAAGAAATGGTTAATATATATAATGTGTAATCAATATTTTGAAGTTCAGTTTAAAATTATTTATTTACCGCTCATCTTTAGATGATTTTGAGTGTGTAAGTTGAAATTAGCTACTCTTATGTGGAGTAATTAATTTTATTAATAAGTGTATTTCTTCTGATGTTTACATGTAACCAGAAAACAAAATTAGACAAAGCGAAATAATTAGAGTGGTTAGAAAACTACTACATTGATTGCTGTGATTACGAGAGAATTCATTTTTTTGGATGAATATAGAATATTAAAGATTTAAAATCTCTCATTTAAAATTAATTTTTGGGCTTACGATTGATATATAAAAAAAAATATATATCAAACTTGCTTAGTTCAATATATGTTGCATGATCAAAAGAACGTATATGAAGTTATTTTATAATTAAGAATTATCTATTCGTGTACATTAATTTTTTATTTGCGATTTAAGAATATGAATTACAGAGATGAATTTGTGGAGGAAGTGCTCTAATATTACCTATTATAATGCT
Source organism: Prunella vulgaris (assembly GCA_026898435.1). Taxonomy (NCBI): domain Eukaryota; kingdom Viridiplantae; phylum Streptophyta; class Magnoliopsida; order Lamiales; family Lamiaceae; genus Prunella; species Prunella vulgaris. The sequence goes on along the minus strand of JAPKLY010000034.1, from coordinate 532,978 downwards.
ACTGAATTTTGACACTAGTGCTCTAATATTTTATAATTTTTAAATGTATTATTCTCATTATTGTATTGAACTCTATTTGTATATTGTTTGTATTGATTGACTAACATCATGTACTAGTATGAATCATTGTTTATATGATTTTTTAGTCGTATTTAATAATTAAATGAAACAAATAATTTTATTTTGATCAGTTTAGGTAATTATAACTTCTAAATGTGAATTTATTTTAAGTAAATCATTCTTTCATTCAATATTTTATTTTAAATAATTAAAAGATCTCATTAAAAAATATATTAAGTCATTTTAAAGAATAAACAGTGTTATGAAATGCAAGTATTAATGAACTCAGTAAAGGCACAATAATATGGATGTAGATAAATACAATGATTTGATGTAGTTTAAAGTAGATAATAATTTTTGCCTTCCGATGATGATTGACACTTTGCTAGCCCACTACGTGGAAAATCGTCACCCATCCTCCAATGTTTTCTTCTTTTAGGACTACACGCTATACCAATGAAAGTGATAATCACAAACACCTTGGATTAATCATCACTCTGCATCGCAACCGAACCCACACATGAAAAATCTTATCCTCACCCACCAAATTAGAATCTGCATCACAAAAATGTCATTCTCGTGGCAGGGTCCTTCCACATATGTATTATCCCGAATATATGAACAAAAAAAGAAAAAATATATGAATATAAAATTAAATAATAAAATATAAAAATATATTTTAATTATTGACCTTTAAAAGTATAAAAAGTTTCCTTTAATTTTTAGGTGTGCGGAAGTAAAATCGAGACGTTCAAATAAAACAAGTGTGAAAGTAGTCCTGGGATGATTATATTTAAAATTTTAAATTAATATTTCATGCAATTCATAATCTAATTTAATCATAGATTTTTAGATTTAATTATTTATTGATTTTAGTGAATTTTTAATGTAGTGGTGATGTATAGACATTCACTAATTTGATATTTTGAAACTCTATTATAAAATTAAAATTAATACTAAGTAATTTTTATTATAAAATTAAAACAAGAGAGTGTTTTGAAATAAAGTAATTTTATAAGTGGGTGCGTTTAAAAAAAACATTATTTATAATAAATATTTTACATTATAAAAAAGGGTCCTAATCAGAGTCAATTATAAATAATCTAAAAGCTAGTATGGGTTGCTTGTCGAAAATGAAATTTACGTGATGAAAGTAGTAGCCGCACATATTTTAGAATTGATATTTTTTTGAAAAGTAAAACTAATTCTACTAATCAATTAGAGTTTCCAAATAATCAGTAAATATAATACTATCATAATAATAAAATAAAAAATTATCATATCAACATATTACCTGATAGGTGATTACCTAGAGTAGCACATAATGAGATAAAAAAAAACTTATGAATTTGAAGGAGGTGCTTTATTGAGTTTTAATTGACTTTAAAAATTAAATTTGAAAATTTATGGTTTTTAAAATTTAGGAGGGGTGGGGGTGGGGTTGTTTTTGTCACGCCCAGCATAAATGGATTCAAGTTATAGTTTATAAGACGTCATTGAGGTTTTAAAGTTAAGTTGCGCGTAGGATTTAAATATTGTGCTTTAGTTCTTTAAGTTTTTCACGAGCCTTAAGTATTAATTTTTTGATGATTAAATTAGTAAAGTTGATTTGAGTATTTGGGAATTAAAGATTTAGTTCTTGGTAATTTATTTTGGGCTTTAGTATGTGAATTAAAAGTTAGAGAGCCAAATTAAGATATGATCCAATTAAGTATTTAATTTAAGGATTTAGAGGATTTAAGTTGATTGTTTATTAAGTGTTATAATTCAATTTGGATTGAGAAAATTAGGATTTATTAAGTACCAATTTAGTAAGGGTATAAGAGTAATTTAGTGAGTGTGTTATTTAGACATAAGAATGAATTTATATGGGATCTTGACTAGGATATGTGATTAAATATTTGGATTAAGAAATTAGGAATGAATCTTTAAGGGATCTCGATTAGAGTTTATATGAAAGGTTATAGAACAAGAAAATATCCAAGGATTAGATTTTCTTGAAAATAAATATCAAGATATTATTATCGGAATTATTTGGACTTTAAGCGAAGGAATAATGTTAGGACTTTAAGGTATGACTCTCAAGGGATAAAGGTGCATATTGCAAAGTTAGACTATATTTGTCGGATATGTAAGGAGTTAAGTTAAGATTTTATTGCTAGGTGTTAAATGTTACTTGCAAAAGTTAGGAGTATTATTTATGGACAAAGAGTGATATTATAAGAATATATTTACTTGGAGAGCAAGTTGATGATGTGGCATTTGATAAAGGACTTTAGTCATCCATGGAGTTGAAGCAATCGGCCATTGTGGTGTATTAATTAAGGAAGTGAATGTTTAAGTTAAGTTTAATTAAGATTTTAAATATGAGTTTGGGCATATTAGAATTATTTTGGACCCCTTTAATAAGTTATGGGATTTAGGACTTAATTTAGATATATAGATTTATCTTGAGAGTATGAATGACTTTTGCAACTTAGTTAGAGTTTAATTTCCTAAGTATTAATTATTTTGTAGTGTCTGGGATTCTTGTACTATTCTTAGACTTGATTTCATGGTTTATAGTTTAATTTGAATTAAGTTAGTTATAAGTGAGGATTAATTTTATTAAGTGAAAATAATAATTTTAGGACCTTAAGTATTGTTTGCTAGGTTTTAAGGTATTATAATATTAGACTTTACTTAAGGAAATTTGTTTTAGTGAGGTTGTAACACCCAAGAGTTAGCTGATGTTTTTCGTCCCCTAACTTTTCCTTTTTGGCGTGTTTAATCGTTTTCCTAGTTTAATCCCTTAAGTTTTGCGCTTTACTATTTTATCCTTTTTTTTAGTATTAGTTCTTAATCCTTTTAGCATTAGAAGACTTTTAGAACTTAAGTTGTGATACTTTTGGGATTTAGAAGTAATACTTAAGTTCGAATTATTAGGCTTTAATAATACTTAGAGTTTTAGTCCCTTAAGATTAGTAATAATTGGAAATTAGGACTTAATTGGGATTAGATTTTATTTTTTCTTTAAGAGTTCAAAATTTTAAGAGGAAAAATATTAGGAGAGAGGAAATTCCAAGTTTGTTACAAGAATGAGGTTAAATTTGGAAGAATCAAGGTTTAGAGTTAGTTAGAGTCCAAAAATTTGATTAAGAGAGATATGATTATATTTTATGGGATTAAATTCGAATTTTAGCCATAAGAATTTTAAATTAAAGTCTTAAGGTTATTAAATTATTATATTGGAGGTATTAGAAAGATTTGCCAAAATTTTCCAAGATTTGTCCAATATGTTCAATATCCATTTTTCTTCCGTCATTATTCGGCCAATATGAATTCAAAATTTAAACAAGATATTATTTCAAGATCCAAACCCAAGATTTGTTAGTCCTACACCTACAAGTTTCGGCCACCTCATTGTTTAACACCCAAGATATTAGTTAAACCAAGATTTATTTATTCTAGTCCTATAATTTTGAATTTTCTCTTATTGCAAGCCAAGATATAATTTATTTCAAAGATATCATCAAGACTTGTTCATAAGCCATATATTTCTTTTTTCTTCTCAATTTTTCGATCATATTCACCTACCACCCATAAATTTCGAGAATCACCCTATTACAAGGTATAATATATTTTATTGCTAAGATATCTTCAAGATTTGATCATGAAACCAAGTATTTCCTTCCCCTATCTTATTAAATTTCGTCCAGCCCCTAATACCAGCCCATAAAATTCATTTAATCTTCATATATTCATCAAGATATTATTTTAAGCCCTATATCTTTCCATCCTATAAATATAAGACCCTTATTGGCATCAATCTTCACCTACACCCGATTATATTTTGAGAAGATTGAGAGAGTTAGAGAGAGACTTATTTTCGAGAGTTCTTAGAGGTTAGAGTTGAGAAAATTCGAGTTTCATCTTGTGGAAGAAAAGTTGGAGGATTAGAAAGCCGGACGTACACACGCAAACCGCTTTTCAATTTCAAGAAATCAAGGTGGGGATCCTACGGTGAAAAGTGGTATTTTAGTTCGATTTTTAAATGTTTTGTTGATGTGTTGATATGTTTATATGCTAACATCTATGGATGCTCTTCGGGAGTATCAATTCCACGGATACAATTTAGTTGTATCAATCTATGTCTACGGATATGATTTAGTCATATCAAATAAATTCCACGGATGCGATTTAGTCGTATCATCTATGTCTATGGTTGGTATGTTTCCATATTTGCATGTCCATTATATTTAGACTTCGAACTAACGTCCCTACTGAGAGTTATTTATAATTTCTCACCCCTTTCACCAAACAATTTTTTTCAGATTATGTCGAGTACGGGACGAGGCGGCCACGGTGGAGGCGTGTGGATGTGGGAATAAAGAAGATATGAAAAGATGATTTTTACACGAAAGTTTGATGTTTAATTCGTTATTTGGATTTAATTAGATTTCGGTACTTTATTTTATTTTGCATGAAGGATTTAATTTGACTTTATGAGTTTAAGATTAATTCTGGTGCTTAGACACTTTTTAATAAAATTAGGCTTTTAAAAAGATTTGTTAATTATTATGATTTAATTCTATGTGATAGATTATGGATTATTTTAGAGATTAATCATGTTTTAGGGTATTAATTTGTTAGGAATTCAATTATTCAGTATATTTACGTTTTAGGGCAGTAATATGTTGTGTCTTATGTGATTATATGTTAGGAAATAAGTTGCGTGTGAAAAGATATGATTTATGGTCCTATATGTTAATTAGAGTCCTTAATTTTGCATGAATAGAATTCACCTTTTACATCTCCATAAATTCCGAAATTTTTACAGATTAATTTCCATGAAAAATTATTCATGTAAACCAAATTTCACGATTTTATCAATAGTAGAAGTCTAGGGTTTGATTTTAGTTCTTTAATTACCTAGTATGCGATTTTTATGTAAAAATTAAGAAGTTTTCGTTAATAAAATATTTTTATCAGTGTTATATGATTTATTAAGTGTATTAGACGTGAATAATTGTTTGGTAATATAAGATTTGATGAAAGAATAATTGTACACGAATTTTTGTATGATGAAATAAGATTAAATCTGATATTATGTGATTTGTTAAGTTGGAATTATTTAGGTTGCATGTAGATTTAATTATTTGAGGTATTTTATTATGTTTAATTAATTATTATTATTCAAGACATGTATTTTATGTTAAGATTTTATTTTGCGATTTATGTGAAAGAATTATGTTTTAATTTAAAGAGTTTTAAAGAAAAAGAAAAATTTATTTCAAGATTAGTTAGATTACGCCCAAAGGATTACTTTTCAAGAATTATTAAAGACTTCCGCTGTTTATGAAAATTGGGGTGTGACAGTTTTGGTGTTGCTTTCGTATTTTTTTGAACAGGGTAAAGTTTAACTTTACCATGCATGTATAAGTACAATAGATATAGAGTAAAGTAAAATAAAAATATACTAATTAATAGGAAAAATTGTAAAATATTTCACAAAATTAACGTTAATTATAAATTAATTTTTGTGCAGAAAAAAAAGTTTGTACAAAGAAATTATATTTCTTTACAAATACTGTGAATTAATTTGTAAATATAGTGATTTTTGAATCAATAGTCTTATTATGTTTTATAAGTTATTCATAGAGGTAGAGTTAAAAAATATTAAAAATCTACATTAAAATAACGAGTTCTAGATTAAAATAATGTGTTCTAGATTTTAAATTTTAAATTTGAATTTTTAGAACGACTCAAAAAAAAAATCCTTAAAATTCAAAATTAGCACAATGAAAATCAAAGCCAACTTAAAATTACTGCTTCCGTTCCACTATAAGTTGCTCATATTGTCATTTTCGTCCGATCCACTATATGTTGTTCATTATTTTTTTTACTTTTTTTTGGAAACTACTATTAACTTCTTTATTATTATTTTCAATACTTTTTACACTATTTTCATTACTTTTTCACTTTTCTCCATCACATCAATTATACTTTTTTACTTTTTTCATCACATCACTTATATTTTTTCGTTTTTATCTTAATTCGTGTGTACAAAAGCAACGAGCAACTTATAGCAGAACAAAGGAAGTACAAATTTTTAAATTATAAAAATTGATAAGGCCAAAATTAAAAAATGGTAAATTACTTACTCCAAGTGGCATTCATTTATTTATAACCGGCGATATGCATGAGCATAATTGTCAAGAGCTTCGCCGGTGAGCCTACAGAGGATTGTCCCGGGCAACATCTCCGCCCCCATTTGCTCATAAAATTTAATGGCAGCGATGTTCCAGTCGGCCACTATCCACTCTACCCTGCCGTAGCCCATCTCCGCCGCCTGTGCCGCCACAGCAGCAAGCAGCATCTTTCCCAGACCTTTCCTTCTATAACACTCCCTCACATATATATTCTGTATATAAAATCCAGGCTTAGCCAAATAAGTCGAATAATTCGGAAAGAACAGCACGAACCCAGCCACGGTACCTTCCCCGCTTCTGAAAGCTTCGCTTTCGGGATCATCAATGGCGGAATCCAGGTGGAGGGTTTGGAGGAGAGGAGTGAAATATGAATCCGGAGATGAAGGGAATGGAGGAGTGGAGAGCTCAAGGAGGAAGGTGGTGGTGGAAGTGAAAGGAGGAGGGGCGTTTGGGGGGAAGAGGGTTGCGGAGAGGGCGGCGGTGGTGGCTTCAAATTGGTGGGTCAGCTCCTCAAAAATGGCCAGTTTGTGGATGAGGGTGTGCATGTGGGGGATGTCCCCCATCGTGGCCAGGCGGATGCGGCTGAAGTACGACTGGCCGGAGGGGGTGGATTCCGGCACGAAAGCGGATTGTTGTGGTGGTGGAGGAGGGGGAGATTCGGCGGCCATTCTCTTCAAAAGCTTAGGTTTGTTGATAAGATTGTGTTGTATATATAGCATGTGTGCAAAATTAATTATTGGTCTGTATATTTTGGCGTCCTGTTTTAATTTAATTTATGTGAAAATGCATTATTGAGCCGATGATTAATAAAATCCTGACTTTTCTATGTATTTGTTTATTTGAGAATAAACTAACGATATTCCTTAAAAGAAAAAGTTATATAAGATGATTTACATATACTCAATTTTTATTTTTATTTTTAAATCAGCAAAGCCAAGACTTTATAAAATAATAAAGTGGGGTATGATATTATGAGGCATATCCAAGTACCGATCAATTTAAAAACAATTGTCCTAACACCATTCTATAGAATTATGAATCCAATTTAAATACTTCAGTGTTTTTTTTTTTTTTTTTGAATTAAGTAAAATTTTGTATGAATATAATTTATGATAAATTTATTATGAATCAATTTTAAAATATTAAATATTTGATCAGAAGTATTTAAAATCTCATCAGAAGTATTAAAAATTTGAACCAATGATATTATGTTATTGTAACAACAAATTTCGTGAAAAACACGAAAATGATTTACAATATTTATCTCTTTGAATTTAAGGGTCTTTTCTCTCTAAGATTGATTCCTCTGATTCTCCTCTTTGTAGTTGTCTTTGACTGATCTTGACTTTGACTTCGAAACGCTATACCCAAAGACGAGCGACCTTGTCTTGGATAGAACGAAGTCTTTGAAGATTTTGGTGAAGAACGTCCTTAAATTTGGCAAAGAACTGTCTTCAAATCTTCAAGTCTTAATTTGGGCTTGAACACTGGATCAGAAGGGTCTTGGACCTTGATCTCTAATCGGAGTGTGTTTGTGCATGGTTTTGATGAAGAATGCTTGAAGGCGGCGAAGAACGCTTGAGGTCTTCAAGTGGAAACGTCGGATCACAGGGGTGAAGCTTCCTTATTTCTGATCGAAGAACGTTGTGGCTGGTGAAGAACCGTTGAAGACTGCGAAGAACAGCTTTCAAGATGGTCTTTGAATCTTCAAATCTTCAAGAACTTCTTCACGGAGAAACACTCAATTGGAGGGATTTAGCCCATTGCTCCTAGATCTGAGGACGTTTCTGCTTGCTTTTGACGAAGAACGCTTTGGATTTGTCGAAGAACTCTTCGAAGATGGCCTTTGAACCTTCGAATCTTCAACTCCGGTTGAGATTTTTGGATTCGTCTTAGCTCCAAGCTTGCTCGTTCCTTGAATGCTTCTGAATCGCTGTTCAACGTGTCTCTGAATGTGTGGAATGAATGAATGAAGGTCCCTATTTGTAGGGTGAGGGGATGAAGATTTTCAGTCATTGACTTGACACGTGGCAGATTCTGATTGGTTGATGCTGATTTTCTTGCATATTCAGTCAATCATCCAGATTTGTCCTGATTTGATTTGATTTTTTCCTTTATCAACGAGATATTATATGATCTTGATAAATTAGGAAATTTTCAACTGTATTTGTCAGTATGCGAGTACCGGGAAACTCGTGTAATTTGACGAGTTTATACCGTGTGTACTAAATACCAATTTTAACTATTTAATTGGAGAATTAATTTAAATAAATTCTCAAAATTAAAATAGCAAATTATTTAATTATTTGCACACGTGTCGCCATTTAATTGGAGCAAATTTAATTTGCTTACAAATGCCCCCTCGTGCTTTGTTCACAGTCGCTTTTGTGACTTGAAGTGAATGAAGCACGATATTTAATTCTTCATCTGATTTACTTATGATTTTTTTTCTTGTGCTTGTTCACATCTTGCACGCTTCAAACTTGATAAGATAATCTTGAGTTATGACTGAACTTAGATAGATTTCTAAGCTGCCTACGTACCTCTTTAAAGAGGATCAAGTCAAATAGTTCAAAGGAAATTTGATTTGGGGAGTGCATAAACAGTTTATACTCATGTGGGCTTGTAGTGACATACAATTTAAACTCATGAGTCAAGGATTTTTTATTTGAAGAGAGTTTATACTCATATCAGGGAGTCTTCAATTTGTAAACAGTTTAGTCTCTTGTCAAGAAGATATGATTTAAAGATAGTTTATACTCGTATCATGGAGTAGTCCAAACAGTTTAGGCTCATGTCGAGGAGCATTAATTTGGGCATTTGATAGACAGTTTATACTCGTATCGGGGAGTAGTCCCAACAGTTTATGCTTGTGTCGAGGAGCATTGACTTGGGCATTTGATAGACAGTTTATACTCGTATCATGGAGTCTTCAACTTGATTTGTATTTGATAGATAGTTTATACTCGTATCAGGAGTCTTCCAGACAGTTTATGCTCTTGCCGAGGAGCATTAACTTGGGCATTTTCATGTGGTCTCTTCAAGCTCTATCTTTCCTTGTTGAGCCAAGTGCATGATCTTTTCCTTGAAGATAAAACAATCTTCAATTGGATGGCCTACTAACCGATGGTACTTGCAGTATTTTGGATCATCAGTTCGTCCAGCTTCTTCTGGCCGTTTCATCCAAGGTAATTCGATGAGCTTTGCATCGATCAAGTCATCAAATATCCCGGAGACATCAGAGTCTACGAATGGATATTACTTCTGTCACATCTCTTTTAGAGTCAAGCCACTTTGCCCCCTGTCGTGAGGTAGATCTGTTATGTACTCCTTATTTGAAGGCTTGCCATAAGGCTTGTTGTGATGCTTTTGAAGTGGTGGGCCTTCGGTTGGATTCCTTGAAGAATGTAACAGAGGCTCCACTGCATTCCCTGGATGCACATCTCGATTGAAGAGGTCTCTGACAATATGTCCTTGCAATTAAGACTGAGATTCCTCCATCGGTTGATATAGTTGATGACGGGCTCACCCTTCCATTGGCGTGTATTTGTTAGCTCGATCATGCTAACAGTCCTCCTCGTGCTGTAGAAGTGGTTGAGGAACTCGTGCTCCATTTGGTTCCAACTGTCAATGGAGTTAGTTTCCAAGTCGGTGTACCAGTCGAAAGCATTGCCTTTGAGGGAGCGGATGAACTGCTTCACCAGATGATCGCCATATGTCCTGGCATTATTGCAGGTCTCGACAAAGTGAGCGATGTGCCGCTTCGGATTACCTTTTCCATCGAACTGTTTGAACTTTGGAGGTTGATAGCCGACTGGCATCCTCAAGTTGTTGATCTTTTCAGTGTAAGGTTTGACATAGCTGTGGCTTGACTTGGAGTTATCTTCAAACTTCCCTTTCACTGTCTCCAAGATGAGTTTTTTAAGTTGATTAACTTGTATCCCGCGATCAGCTGATATCGGCAGCTCCCTAGCAGTTGGTTCAATCTCAGTTGCTTGGTATTTGTTTGAAGTCTCCACTTCATCATGCTCTTCAGCTTGCTTTCCACGAGCATGGCTTGACTCGACGCCATCCACTTTGCTAATCAACTTAGCAATCGTAGAGTCTTGTTCTTTGACATGGCTGGCAAGGCTTTCAACAGCTCTAAGAAGGTTTCATAGTCTCTCTTCAATGGTTGAAGTGTCCACCATCATCACCGGAGCTGCTCCTGAATTTGATGAGGAGTCTGACTGGGAGCGTGGAGTTGAGCTTGCTGAATCAACTTCATCTTCCTTTGCAGCACGAGGCGATCTGTTCCCAACTAAAGAGTTGGTCTGTGAAGAGGCTTCTTCAAACTGCAACCTCTTAGATATGCTTCTTGCGACTATGTTGGCTTCAGCTGTCTTTGATGAAGCATCTATGAGAAAGATCTTGCGTGTTGAAGACATGTTGAAGATGTTTGATGTATACTTGAAGCTTTGAAGTCTTGAAGAGGTGATATGAGAGGTAGAGTGAAGTCCCACCGGGCGTGCCAAATTTGTAACAACAAATTTCGTGAAAAACACGAAAATGATTTACAATATTTATCTCTTTGAATTTAAGGGTTTCTCTCTAAGCTTGATTCCTCTGATTCTCCTCTTTGTAGTTGTCTTTGACTGAACTTGACTTTGACTTCGAAATGCTATATCCAAAGACGAGCGACCTTATCTTGGATCGAATGAAGTCTTTGAAGATTTTGGTGAAGAACCTCCTTGAATTTGGCAAAGAATTGTCTTCAAATCTTCAAGTCTTGATTTGGACTTGAACACTGGATCGGAGGGGTCTTGGACCTTAATCTCTAATCGGAGTGTGTTTGCGGATGGTTTTGATGAAGAATGCTTGAAGGCGGTGAAGAACGCTTGAGGTCTTCAAGTGGAAACGTCAGATCAGAGGGGTGAAGCTTCCTTATTTATGATCGAAAAACGTTGTGGCTGGTGAAGAACCGTTGAAGACTGCGAAGAACAACTTTGAAGATAGTCTTTGAATTTTCAAGAACTTCTTCATGGAGAAACACTCGAGTGGAGGGATTTAGCCCCTTGCTCCTAAATCTGAGGACATTTCCGCTTACTTTTGACGAAGAACGCTTTGGATTTGTCGAAGAACGCTTCGAAGATGGCCTTTGAATCTTCGAATCTTCAACTCCGGTTGCAGAGATTTTTGGATTCGTCTTAGCTCCAAGCTTGCTCGTGCCTTGAATGCTTCTGAATCGCTCTTCAACGTGTCTCTGAATGTGTGGAATGAGTGAATGAAGGTCCCTATTTATAGGGTGAGGGGATGAAGATTTTCCTTCATTGACTTGAGACGTGGCGGATTCTGAATGGTTGATGCTGATTTTCTTGCATATTCAGTCAACCATCCAGATTTGTCCTGATTTGATTTGATTTGATTTTTTCCTTTATCAACGAGATATTATATGATCTCGATAAATTAGGAAATTTTCAACTGTATTTGTCAGTATGCGAGTACCGGGAAACTCGTGTAATTTGACGGGTTTATACCGTGTGTATTAAAAACCAATTTTAACTATTTAATCGGAGAATTAATTTAATTAAATTCTCAAAATTAAAATAACAAAAGTTAATTGATATTTAATTATTTGCACACGTGTCGCCACTTAATTGGAGCAAATTTAATTTGCTTACATTTATAATTGTTATAAATTTTATATATTGACTTCAACTTTATTTTGGTACACTTGATCAAATATTTAATATTTTAAAATAAATTCATGATAAACTTATCATGAACCATTTTTATATAAAATTATTTTTTGTAATATAATTGAGTCATATATTATCTCCATGCATTAATTTAATTGTAATCACTATTTAACGACATATATAGTTTTTGATGGAAAAATGAATCACAAAAAACTGGATTAAAATGGTGCCATAAAATTCTGTTAGTCGCTGAGTCCATGATGAACGATCAAATCTATCGTAATTTACTGCTGCTGTTATAAACTGTCGTAAATTTATTTACTACGGAGATTTCCGTCAAAAAAGTTATCTAATTCCAATACAAATGGGGTAATTATTTCGTCTAACAAATAAAAAAAATAAAAATTTGTATGAACTCGAGTTTACGGTAAATTTGGGTTATTAATTATCAATGTCATATGTATATATTATCACTGTTATCTATATATATTATCACTATCAAAATATTATGTATATTTTTATTACAGTGATAGTATACATGAATAATAGTAATAGTGATCATTATACATAACAGTGATACGAATTCATGTGAATTTGAGTTCACGGTAAACATATCCAATAAACGGTAAACATATCCAATAAAACTTGATGGGTCAATCTCATAACATCATATCACCTATATCACTTTCTTACACAAATATTCCAAATATGTATATCATGTAAATAACAATCATTGACTCATAATTATCAAAAACTATACGTGTCATGCATTCAGGAAAAATGGACCACAGATGAAATGACAGTAGTAACCTAACTGAATAGAGTATAAGTTTCGGAATATATTCCGATTTTTCTTAATTTTTACATTTTTTTAGAATGATAAAACTTTTCTTTTTCTACCTTTAATAAAGAAGTAGAAGCAAGTATCAGTTCTTTTCAAAAGAGCTCTCCAAATATTATATAGGAAGGCCTCGTTTGGTAAGCGAGAAAAGGTTCTAAAAATAAAAGGTATCTAGTATTTTTATGGGTACCAAACACCATAAATGTTTTTTTGGATGCCCGATCGTTTTCACGGTCAGGCCTCCTTCCCTACAATTCTATACAATATCAACAGATGGTCCCAGAAACCATATCAGGCCATTTTGTTCAGATTATATTTTCTTGGTCAAACAGTGTTTGAGAACATTAGCGACGGTGGTGGTTTCCATTTCAACAGCCACGGTGGTTTCCATTTCAACGGCCATGGCGATCCATTCACCGGAAATTGGCCGGAAACAGCCCCGTTCGATGCCGGAATTGAAGGTTCCAGTCCCAAATTCAATATCGTCGGCTTGGCAAATGAAGGCCCACTTACATTCCTCCAATTACCTTACGCGAGCGAGTCGGCGACGAGGAAGAGGGGCAGTGATTTCAAAGGCAGCCAGTGGTTCCTGAGTTTTCAATCGCGCTGGATCGGCGACGAGGAAGAGGGGCAGTGCTTCGTGCGGCGGCGATTGGATGCAGGCACGGCCATGGCGGCGCGATTTCGTGAGATGGTTGTCACGAAGTCAACGACGGCTGAGCTGTGAAGATCGACGGCGAAACAGAGTCGGCGTCGATGCCAATGCTGCCGGAAATAATGGCTGATTCGCAATTAGGTTTTGCCACTCAAATTTCAGGCGTATATTTCTTCCATTTGGTGAGTGCGTGAGTATTTTCGGCAATGAATATCTTGGAGAGTGGGTATGGTGGTTTAAGCATCTGAGATTGTGGGTGGTTTTATAGTTTCACTCTCTTGATTGTGTCATTTTTATATGTTTTAATATCGTCTATCAAACAAGTTATTACAATTCATGATATTTATAACACATTCTACCAAACAACATATTAAACACCTTTTCTCACTTTATCTTGAGGGTCCCACCATTTTTCTTTTCTCACATTTTCTCATCCCCTTTTCCCAACTACCCTATCAAACAAGGCCAGAGTAGTTTTGACATTAAAATATTAAAAGAAAACTATTGTGTAGTAGTGCAATTTTCAACTACTCTTACACTTTTAGATAACATAAAAAAAAGGGAAATGAGCTCAGAGCGGTCGTAGAGCGGTTATTAGCCGATTTACACACAAGAGAGGCCAAGAACCACTCTATAGCTAGGGTACTTAGGGCACCGGGGTTTTCTGTTGGAAATTAGTTTGTAATATGGGTTGTTGACCCAAGTTTGACCAATTTTATCATGATATTCCATTGGTGAAAAATGGAATTAAGTTGCAAAATATTAATCTACGTTCGGAGTAGATGAATTTGAGATATTAATTTGCTCAAAACCAATTTCGGGTGATTGAGATATTAATACATAAAGTTAGCAACTTAAACATGTTGAAGAGAGAAAATAAGGGAGAAAATATGGAAATAATCCTTTGTCCCACATAGGAAAATGTGAAGGCTTTGGAGTCCCTTATATGTAGACTTGTGTACAATAGAATTAATAATATTCTATGGTCTACATGTTGGTGCCTTAAGGTTAGCCCGACGGGCTAACCCAAAGACCCTCATGCTCCACCCGCACCCGCACGGGCTCGGGCACGCGCACGTCGCACATAGTCGCATTGGGCACTTTAGAGGCGCACTTTGCACTTCGCACGTCGCGAGGAGCTGGGGAGCCTTTAATTTTTGGAACGGATAGGGTGCGGCTCGATCAAGGCTCAGTACGTGGGTGTACGGACCATCGCGTCGGTATGGGTCAGACTCTGTACGGTTCGGCTAGTACGGGTCGGACCCGGATCGCCCGTCTGGAAGTCAGAATGGGCTAGCGCCCAGTGGGGTTCGAACCCAAGTCAGACATGCGCGGATCAGGTTAAGGGTGCAGCCAACAGGTGCGATCAGAGCCCTTGAAAATCAAGAGGTGTGATCTAAGGGCTCAGGATCAAAGGTTGGAAAAGATGCAGCCCTTCACCAAAAGGCACCACATCTCTTCAATTATTATAAATAAGACCCCAGTGTTCATTCCAGTATTCATTCACAACCAAAATAAGCCTTCTCCTCTCTAAAAGCATTCAAGCATTCTAAGTGTGCATTAGAGTCGTATCGGGAGTTCCGGATACCTATTTGTGATTCACCGATAACTTCTGATTTGTAGTGCAACAATCCGAAGTTCTAAAGTCGTTGTATCTTGGGGACGGTTGTCTACGATCCGTATTGCACCAGTGTACGGGGGCAATAACGTCTTACGGAGAACGCGTGAAACTCGTGCCTCGACTTTGTGTTTCTAAGTCCGTGTCAACACTTTCATCTTCCCATACACACTCATTATTTTCAAACAATCATAAGATGTTATTTTGTGTATTCGAAGATGTCTACTTCATCCACTCCTACCCTTCCTCCTGCTCACTCGGAGAAACCGGCAAAGTTTATCGGTACTGATTTCAAGAGATGACAATCTAAGATGCTGTTCTACCTAACTACTCTCAATCTCTCACGATTCTTGAGGGAAGATCCTCCTACTGTGGAGGATGGGAGTGACGACCAAGACAGGTTGAATGCTCGTGATGCATGGAATCACAGTGATTTCCTATGCCGAAACTATATCTTAAATGGTTTAGACGATACCATGTATTCCGTCTATGCAACCTTCAATACCGCCAAGGAATTGTGGGGGTCTTTAGACAAGAAGTACAAAACGGAGGATGCCGACACGAAGAAATTCATTGTCGGATGGTTCCTCGACTTCAAGATGATCGATTTGAAAATGGTCATAGAACAAGTTCGAGAGTTGCAGTTGATAATCCATGAGATTCATGCTGAGGGAATGCAACTTTCAGAATCCTTTCAAGTAGCTGCCTTGATAGAGAAGCTACCGCCTCTTTGGAAGGATTTCAAGAACTACCTCAAGCACAAACGTAAAGATATGGGCCTTGAGGACTTGATCGTGAGACTAAGGATTGAGAAAGACAACCGAAAATCTGAAGTCAAGAGCGACAAGAAAAATGGAGAGGCGCGTGTGAATTTGGCTGAGTCCGGGAAGGGCAAAAAGAGGAAACGTGCTGGCAAACAACAGAAACCTGCAAACAAACGGTTTAAAGGTAACTGTTATAATTGTGATAAGCCCGGACACAAATCAAATGAATGTCGACAGCCAAAGAAGGCCAATCAGAAGCAGCATCAGAATCAGGCCAATCTTGCCGAGCACAAAGCCCGGAATGAAGGAATATCTGAACTTGATCTATCTGCAGTCGTGTTTGAGGCAAATCTGATAGATAATCCGAGGGAGTGGTGGGTTGACACAGGGGCTACCCGTCATATCTGTTCAGACAAAGATCTATTCTCCACCTATCAACCAATCAATGGAAGAAAGCTCTTCATGGGTAACTCTGCAACTTCAAACGTAGTTGGATTGGGGAAGGTGGTGATGAAAATGACCTCGGGAAAAGAACTAACTCTTGTGGATGTGCTGCATGTCCCGGATATTCGCAAGAACTTAGTCTCCGGTTCCTTGTTGAACAAAGCCGGATTTAGGTTAGTATTTGAAGCTGATAAATTTGTACTGACCAAAGGTGGTCTATTTATTGGAAAAGGTTACCTTGAAAAGGGCCTCTTCAAAATGAATGTACTAACTGTAAAGCGCGACATTAAGCGCAATATTAATGAAAGTAGTATTAAGTGTTCTAATTTATGGCATGGTAGATTAGGACATGTAAATCAAAATACACTACGATACTTGGTGTACTTAGATTTACTCCCTGCAATGGAAGTGGATTCACAAAAGTGTGAAATCTGTGTTGAGGCAAAATTGGCTAAAGCACCATTCCATTATGTAGAAAGAAGTACTACACCTCTAGAACTTATTAACACTAACATATGTGATTTGAAGTTTGCACCAACTAGAGGTGGTAAAAATTACTTCATAACATTTATCGATGATTGCACAAGATATTGTTATGTGTATCTTTTGAAGAACAAAGATGAAGCTATTGAAGCTTTCAGAAATTATAAGAATGAGGTTGAGAATCAACTTAGCAAAAGAATCAAAAGGATTCGAAGTGATAGAGGTGGAGAGTATGTTGCACCGTTTGAAGAATTTTGTGCACAAAATGGCATTATTCATCAAACTACTGCTCCATACTCACCTCAATCAAACGGCGTTGCAGAACGCAAAAATAGAACTCTAAAAGAGATGATGAATGCTATGTTGATTAGCTTAGGCCTACCCCAAAACATGTGAGGGGAAGCAATACTATCAGCTAACCACATTCTTAATAAATTACCACACAAGAAGAGGGATAAAACTCCATACGAGTTGTGGAAAGAAAGAAAACCTTCCTACAGTTACCTCAAAGTGTGGGGGTGCCTAGCTAAGGTTGAAGTACCTAAGCCAAAATAAGTGAAAATAGGGCCTAAAACCGTTGATTGTGTCTTCATTGGATATGCTCACAATAGTAGTGCATATCGATTTTTGGTGCACAAATCTGACGTTTCTGAAATGAACGCAGGAATGACTATTGAGTCAAGAAAAGTTGTGTTCTTTGAAGTCATATTCCCTAAGAAGAATAGGGAAGAAGTAAGTTCGCGTAAGAGAACTTATGAAATTGCTAATGGTTCACCTGAGGTTGACAAAGAACCCAAGGTTGATGAGGAACCAAGACGCAGTAAACGAGCAAGAAAAGAAAAGTCATTTGGACCAGATTTTCTTTCATATATGATGGAGAATGAACCCAGGACAATTCAAGAGGCATTGTCCAGTCCAGATGCACCTCTCTGGAAAGAGGCTATAAATTATTAAATTGAGTCCATCATGCACAACCATACTTGGGAGTTGGTTGATCTTCCTCCAGGTTGTAAACCGTTGGGATGCAAGTGGATCCTAAAAAGGAAGTATAAAGCAGATGGATCAATTGACAAATATAAGGCTCGTCTAGTGGCAAAAGGGTTCAAACAAAAGGAGGGATATGATTTCTTTGATACATATTCTCATGTTACAAGAATTACATCCATTAGAGTTCTCATTGCTATAGCAGCACTGCATGATCTCGAGATTCATCAAATGGATGTGAAAACAGCATTCCTGAATGGGGAATTGGATGAAGAAATATACATGGAACAACCTGAAGGGTTTGTTGTGCCTGGACAAGAGAAGAAAGTGTGCAAACTTGTAAAGTCCTTATATGGACTCAAACAAGCACCTCTCCAATGGCATGCGAAATTTGATAATGTAATGTTATCAAATGGTTTCAAAACCAATGAGTGTGATAAGTGTGTTTACATTAAAGGCACTCAAAAGGAATACGTGATAGTATGTCTATACGTGGATGACATGCTAATAATGGGGAGTAATCATGACATAATCGTGAATACTAAGAACATGTTGAAGAAAAACTTCGACATGAAAGACATGGGTCTTGCTGATGTAATTCAAGGAATGAAGATTTCTAGAACCTCGGATGGAATTGTCTTAACACAATCTCATTATGTTGAGAATGTACTTAAGAAATTTGATGTGTTTGACTATCCCCCGGCTAATAACCCTGTGGATGTCAGTCAACACTTAGCAAAAAACCGAGGAGACCCAGTGGATCAACTGAAGTATGCGAGAATCATCGGAAGTCTGATGTACTTGATGAATTGTACTCGACCTGATATAGCATATTCAGTAAGTAAACTTAGTAGGTTCACAAGTAACCCCAGCAAGATTCATTGGACAGCTCTGATAAGAGTACTTAGGTATCTAAAACATACGCTAAGTTTTGGAATCTTGTATACAAAATATCCAGCAGTATTGGAAGGATATGCTGATGCGAATTGAATATCAGATTCAAAAGACTCCAAATCCACCAGTGGGTATATATTTACTATCGGTAGAGGAGCAGTGTCTTGGAAATCCTCTAAACAAACTTGTATAGCTCGTTCCACAATGGAATCGGAGTTTATAGCTTTGGACAAAGCTTGTGAGGAAGCAGAATGGCTTCGGTATTTCTTAGAGGATATTCCTTGCTGGACTAAACCGGTGCCTCCCGTAATGATACATTGTGATAGCATGTCTGCTATTGGGAGGGCACAAAGTCACATGTACAACTATAAATCTCCACACATTCGAAGGAGACACAATACCGTTAGACATTTGATCTCAAGTGGAGTAATCTCCATTGACTACGTGAAGTCAAAAGAAAATATCTCAGATCCGCTAACCAAAGGCATAAATAGAGATCAAATGTGTACCGCGGTAAGGGGAATGGGGCTAAAACCCACACATTAAAGGGTATTCATAGCGGTAACTCAACCATGATGACTGGAGGATCCCAAGAACTTGGTTCAATGAGACAACTAAGTTATGAAGCACTCAAGAATGCACTTGAAAATCATTCTCAGCTCATTCTCGAACCCGCTCAAGTGCAAAATTGCATCCTGACTTGCCTTCAGGAGCATAAAATCCTGCTGACGTGTGGTAAGGATAAGCTTAACAACTTTTAATGATTCCTATATCCCAAGGGTGGAGTAATGCAGGTTACTCTTGATAGGAAATCACCTATATAAGCGTTGAAGTGGGGCCGCTTCTAAACTGATGAACTCAGTACACGCTTATGAATCCAAGATATGGTTCAGGGCCAAAATGGACAACAACGTGAGAACCAAAGGGTATTAGAGTTGTTGCTGTGTAAATGTCATTGTCTTGGTTTACACAAAAAGCCGACCAGTTCAAGACATCATGTTCACTGAGTGGCGAGTAAATCCAATGACATCTTACTAGGGAAGGTTCAAAGCCAGTCGCTACCTATCCCGATGCAGTAACGGTTCGTCGGAGCTTCCTTAAGTAGTCACATGCATTAATATCATTCATGTGGGGGATTGTTGGAAATTGGTTTGTAATATGGGTGGTTGACCCAAGTTTGACCAATTTTATCATGATATTCCATTGGTGAAAAATGGAATTAAATTGCAAAATATTAATCTACGTTTGGAGTAGATCAATTTGAGATATCAAAACCAATTTCGGGTGAATGAGATATTAATACATAAAGTTAGCAACTTAAACATGTTGAAGAGAGAAAATAAGGGAGAAAATATGGAAATAATCCTTTGTCCCACATAGGAAAATGTGAAGGCTTTGGAGTCCCTTATATGCAGACTTGTGTACAATAGAATTAATAATATTCTATGGTCTACATGTTGGTGCCTTAAGGTTAGCCCGAAGAGCTAACCCAAAGACCCTCATGCTACACCCGCACGGGCTCGGGCTCGGGCACGCGCACGCGCACGTCGCACATAGTCGCATTGGGCGCTTTAGAGGCGCACTTTGCACTTCGCACGTACGCATCGTTGCGAGGAGCTGGGGAGCCTTTAATTTTTGGAACGGATCGGGCGCGGCTCAATCAAGGCTCAATACGTGGGTGTACGGACCATCGCGTCGGTATGGGTCAGACTCTGTACGGTTCAGATGGTACGGGTCGGGTTCGGTTCGGCTGGTACGGGTCGGACCCGGATCGCCCGTCTGGAAGTCAGAATGGGCGCGCGCCCAGTCGGGTTCGAACCCGAGTCAGACATGCGCGGATCAGGTTATGGGTGCAGCCAACATGTGCGATCAGAGCCCTTGAAAATCAAGAGGTGTGATCTAAGGGCTCAGGATCAAAGGTTGGAAAAGATGCAGCCCTTCACCAAAAGGCACCACATCTCTTCAATTATTATAAATAAGACCCCAGTGTTCATTCCAGTATTCATTCACAACCAAAATAAGCCTTCCCCTCTCTAAAAGCATTCAAGCATTCTAAGTGTGCATTAGAGTCGTGTCGGGAGTTCCGGATACCTATTTGCGATTCGCCGATAACTTCTGATTTGTAGTGCAACAATCCGAAGTTCTAAAGTCGTTGTATCTTGGGGACGGTTGTCTACGATCCGTATTGCACCAGTGTACGGGGGCAATAACGTCTTACGGAGAGCGAGTGAAACTCGTGCCTCGACTTTGTGTTTCTAAGTCCGTGTCAACACTTTCATCTTCCCATACACACTCATTATTTTCAAACATTTTCTTCCCCAATTCAAACAAGCTCACACAGTAACGTCGATCCCCTCCCTCTCCCTTCTCACCTCACTTCACCTCACCTCACCTCTATCTCCGGCAACAAATTGACATCCCCGTTAATTTTCTCCCGTTGGTGGCCGCCGTTTTACGTCATTCTCCCCTTATTCCTGTAAGATTTTAATTTATTTCACTTTTATGTGTATATATGAACTTATATATGTATTATACATATAATTTGAAATTTATATGTATACATATGTATAGAGGTGCCTAGCCTTGTCGTCAAGCACTGCCTAACCTCTTCGTCGTTCGTCACTGTATTCATCGTCGGATGTCGCTTTTCTCGTTGCCGGCAGTCGCGGGTCGAAGCTGCTAAGTTTTTTTTTCATTTTCAATTTCTTATGTATTATATATATACATTTATATATAATATATATATTTTATATACATTACCTCCAAAAGAAAATAACGAAAATTATGTAGCAATAAAAAATATTATTTCACCAAATTATTAGATATAAAATATGAACCTGCAAAAAAAGATAAATAAAACAATTCGAATATCAGAATACGATAAATAAAAACATTAGAAGAGAAATAAGAAGAAACAAGAGACACACGAAAAAATAAGGTTAAAAAATATGAGAATAATAATGTTTATAGAGTTGAATTTTATAGAAATATAGAAATTAAGATGAATGATTGAGATTAAAAAATGTAGACATAGGATTTGATATTATGAATATATTTATAAGATTTATATAAAATATACTCCCTCCGTCTCGAAAATACTTTCATAGTAGTCCTGGACACGCGAACCAAGGAAATGTAAATATATGAGTGAAAAATGTTTCTTTTTTAGGTGTGTGAAAGAAGAGTTGGGACGTCCAAATAAGGAAAGTGTGAAACTAGTTTTGGGACGGAGGGAGTATATATCTATAAAATATTGAAATATAGGGTCAAGATTAAAACACTCAAAATATAAGGTCGAGATTAATTATTTACGCCAGAGTAAATGAGAACAAAGAAATTTTGAAATCGAGCATTATGGTTGATTTCATAACTTCGTCTTTATATAATATAAAGATATCCTCACCTACAAATAAGTTCTTGTTATGATAATTTGTTGCATATTAGTTCTACAAAAAATGTATTTACGTATTGGTTCAAAATGTACTTTTTGCAATACGCACAAAATCATCTGCACAATATGTAGAAAATTATTTGCACAGTAGATAAAAAAAAGTTTGCACAACATGCAGAAAAATAATTTGCACAACGAGCCAAATTAGTTTGCATAACAAACTAAATTAGTTTACACAAATTATTAATTTACTGTTTTCGTTATTTACACAATTTAATTTTACGAATTTCAAATCCATTCATTTTGGATTCAAATCATTTTGAACATACGAGAAATAATTTTGCACATACAGAAATACATTTTGCACAATCACAATATTTTGTTCTTCATTACAAAACAAAATAAAACCAAACTCTCTTTCTCAACAAAACCAAACACTTCTTCAAAGATCTATAAAAAGAAACTCATTAGAAAATTAAAAAACTCATTACATTGAAAATTACAAATTTCACAGATTCGTGAACAACTCATCATCACTATTCCCACTCCCCATAGATAAATCTCCTCAATCATTATCAAGAATGAGGCTTTGGTTTGTAATCTTAAAGCTGAGTCTCCTCTTGTTAGAACCCAAAGAGAAACTGTGATGACTTCTCTGGCTTACGCAAAACACGATGCTTACTTTCCTTCTTAAAGAATCAGAAAAAGATGAACTGCAAGAACTCCTGATGAACAACCCAAAAAAAATTGAAAATAAAAAATTCAAACACTTACCGTTTGATCCACCACCGCCACCACAACCCAAAGTCAAATTCACCACCGCCACCACTGCCCAAAGTCAAATCCACCACCGCCTCCACCTCCACCTTCAACCACAACCATGGCCTCCAACACAAGCTGCTCAAATCCGCCTCGAAGCCATGGACGCCAACGTCTTCAATTGACCATGGAGGCTGCCGCCCATACTTTTCTCCCATGCATACCTAAATACCGATCAAGTTTACAAAATTTATCCTGACACTATTCTAGAATTATTATTGAAGTAATATATTCATGCATGCAATCATGCACTCTCATGTATGTACTCACATATGTATTCGAATGATCAGAGGATGGGTTAGCCAAAGTTAACAAGGTTTGTAAGTTAGTTATAAAGTTGTTAAGAGTTAGTTACAACAAGAAGTTGTTAGTTAGTTATTCTATCAGCTCTTGGATAGCTCAAGAGGCCAGCCCACGAATTGTATAAATACATCAGTGTACTCTGATTTTTAATTGTTGGAAAATACAATTCTAAACATGGTATCTTAAGTCAGTTACAAGTTTTTCCTCTGGTTGAGTTTCTTCGCATCTTCAATCCCAGTCTCATATATTCAATTCTAAACCTTATTTGAATCTTCATCCCAGATTCATATCTTCATACAGTTCTTCTTCATATAATCTTTGGATCTTCATAATTCTCTTTATATCTTCATCACAGCTTCTTCACATAGTCATATCATATCCGACTCTCAATTATATATGTCTGCTCCTAATCCTATTTCCACTACAAACAATGGATATGTACCTACATTCATCACTCCTTCTCCTAATCCTCTTTCCACTACAAACAATCAATATGCACCTACATTCACTACACTTGGATCGAACCAACTATTCTTACTGGTAATCTTATGCGAGACCACAACTATGAGAACATCTTATTGTGCTCCTCATCTCTTGATCTGAGTGTTCTTTGTGAAGGCGCGTCTACTGCTGCTTCAGAATATGCACTTTGGATACGTCATGATCAATATCTTCTTAGCTAGCTTCTCAGTTCAGTCTCTGATGGCATGCTTCGTTTATGTTTTCCGTTGTACACATTTTTTTAGGTCTCGCGAGTCCTCGATTATTTGTTTCAGATAAAATCAAAGGCTCGTACGTGTCATGAACCTCTGTTTTCAACTTCAAACATTGAAAGAAATGATCTCTCTCAATTGATGAGTTCATATTGCAAATGCGTGCTTTGGCCGATGGTTTAGGTGCTGCTGGACCAAAGGTGTAAATAGCGCTTGATGGTCAGTGGACGGTTGAGTAACGCCTAGGCGGTGCAAAGATTTTTAAATATATTTCTAATTATTTTTAAAAAAATTCTACTAATATTAATTTTTTTAAACATATATCAATAAAATGCACATTTTACAATAATTTATAAACTTAAAGCATAATTAATACTCAAATGCATTTTTCACAAAACATAACAAGTCCATAAAATGTTAAAAACTATCATAAGATGACATTGTTCAACTTCTAAATAAAATATAAAAATAACAATATATATCGTCGAATAAATTGTTAAGTAGTTCAATTCAGAGGAACATCTAAAGACGATTATTGTTCAACTCTTTATCTTTAATTACTAATTAGTTTAAACAATATTTAACTTATTAAAAAAACTTGAAATCCGCCTAATTCCGCCTATCTCTCGTCGCCGCCAAATGCCCTGTCTGCCTTTTTTCGCCGACTTGGCCTAGGATTCGGCAGCCAGGTGCTGCCAAGGCCTAGGCGACCGCCATTTGTATCCATGTGCTGGACACATTCTCAGTGATGAAGATCTTATTCTCTACATCCTTGGTGGCCTTGGATCTAATTATGTATGCACTTGTAGTATGCTTAACGACTCGAAAGGAGATCCTATCCTTATCTGAGGTTCAGTCCATTC
Organism: Prunella vulgaris; assembly: GCA_026898435.1. Taxonomy (NCBI): domain Eukaryota; kingdom Viridiplantae; phylum Streptophyta; class Magnoliopsida; order Lamiales; family Lamiaceae; genus Prunella; species Prunella vulgaris. The sequence goes on along the minus strand of JAPKLY010000034.1, from coordinate 508,277 downwards.
TTCACACTTTTGAAATGAGCTTACAACAGGCAGCAGCTATTCAATCCATTGCTATTCCTACTTCAATCTGCAAACTTTGTGAACAAAGATACTAGAGGTTCAGGTTCAAATGCTAATGGCAAGTTCAAAGGAAAGCCTAAGTGGAATTCTAAATCCAGGATTGCTTGTCAAATAAGTGGCAAAAATAATCATATTTCTGCAAAGTGTTACTAACGGTTTGACACTACTTTTCAAGGCCTTGATCAGGCGATTCTACTCCTCAGATTCAAGCAAACCTTACTATCTCCAATCGTGGAAATCATCACTCCAACTCCATTACTTCTGGAAATTATGTTAATGTTGTTACTTCTGGTTTTCTTCCATTTCCTAACACTCCAATTTCTGTTTCTCGGCCATCTAGCAATGAGTGGTTTGTTAGTTCGGGGGCCACTCATCATGTTACCTCTCAGTTAGATAACCTTCATCTTCATGCTCCCTATAAAGGTAATTCTTCTCATTGTTGGGAATGGTATGTCAACTACTATTAAGAACACTAGAGTTATGAAAATTGCTAGTTTACACTCGAGTTATGTCAGCTGCTATCCACACACATGCATAGAGAGAGAGGCACAATAAGTAACATTTAATAAATCACCGAACAAATAAGAAGAAGAAGGTCCCATAGCCAACAGTCTATATTCTTTACAGGAGTGTGGTGGTGGACAAGCTGGTCATAGTGGTTCATAATTCAAGAGCTACCATAAGCAGCAAGACATTTGAAAAGGATAACCACTACCAATCATCTAAAGTTTTTATCTTTTTGTGAGGCAAGCATCATCTATGCATGCAACTAAATTAAATCCTACTGTATTTTCTAACTTAAGAAACTTGAGTCATGACAACATTCTCCGATCATCCCAAAAGAAGATGTTTACACACATGCGCATGCACACATATATGTATATTTGTATGTATACACATATTACATAAAGTCAATTAGTATGTATGCATGTTAATTGGTTACGAAGTTAGTTAGTTATTTAGTTGAAAACAAGAAAACAGAAAACTGTTTTCTGGAATGATCTTGTGGCTATAATTCAAAGACTTTGGGGAGCAAATTCGAAGACAAATTCTGCATAAAAGTTGAAGAGGACGTAGCAAGCTTTACATGTCCATTGGAATCAGTTGAGACTGACTAACAAAAAGTGAAATATGTAGCCTCAAAATTGGTTAAAAATCACAAAAGTCTATTCTTTTTCAGTTTTCTAGACAAAATTTTTTATTGCAACAACTGGGAGCTAGTCTGGGATGAGAAATTTCTAGCAACATATATAAACACAGATTTACAAAGCAAAACACCAACTCCTAACTATATTAATTGATTCACACTCTTTATCAAATATCTTCTCTTGTTCCTTTCCAACCATAATGACCAAGAAACAACCGAAGCAACAACGTATATCCAAAAAAAATACTTACTTAAACAAGTACAATTAATGCATAAATGTACACGAAACTTATTCCATAATCCATAAATACACGATTTAACAAACCCAACAGCCATCAAAGTCTTCCATCAATACAGATAGATACATCATATATATATATATATATATATACAGTTAGTACTTCAGAAGTGCTATTTCTAGATACAATATTTTCCCAAAACAGAAAAGTGAATAAACCAAAACCATGAATATGGTGCTTTGGTATTTCAAGATGAAGACACTTCAAGTAAATCAAGATTAGGTCACTAACAAGAGGGGAGCAAAAAACGAAAAAAGAGAATGAATCACTTCATTGTCATTTCATTTCAATTAACTAAATGCATATATATTTCGTGGCTAGCATTGTCTCAGTTTCTCTCTAAATGGAAAATTATTGATGAAGTCCCTGTGAATAATGTCATACCTCGATTTGTTGTTCTTCGGGCAAGATGACGATCGATGGTCACGCTCTCAACACTCATAACATGTCCGCCTGCGTATATTTGAACTAAGTGCATTTGATCCGCTGCTAGTAGCTTGATTTTCAACTACACTAACACTACTTTGACATACGTATCAAGATTTTGAAAAAAACGTAAAGAAAAGTGAATCGCAATTTATACCTCATAAAAATTGGCGTAAAACCATACTCTTTAAACTGCATTATTCATTCGAAGTAAGAAATTGCTTTAAATGAATTTCTAGAACTCTGAATTTGATTTTTTAAAAGATTAAATCTTATGAGTACGGAACCATCTGTTTCTTCGATGATTTGAGAGATTTTTCTTCTTTCAAAACTTCTTGGGATTTGAGAATTTTCTACTTGGAATTCTTCTGGGATTGTTATTTCATTCTATTTTAATGTTGGCTAAATGTTTTTTAAAATTCAGATTCTATTTGCAATAACACAGTTTCTTTAATACTTGGTAAGAGTTTAAATGTTGAATATAGTTAAGGATTCATTAATTTAACATAGATTCCATACATAGCAACGAATTGCTCAGTTAATTTTTCAAATTCATCTCCTTGCATATGAATATCTAAAACTAAAGAATTTAATATTAAAGGATTAGGTAATGAAACAGAAAAAATTTGGAGCACAATTAAAGTAAATAGGACCATTACAAATAGGGAACATTACCAAATGGTTTTCAAAATTAACAAAAATTACAAATTGGTTTTGTGCAGAAAAAAATATACTTCTGTGCAGAAAAAAATTACATTTCTGTGCAGATATTGTGAACCAATTTGTAAATATAGTCACTTTTTTGAACCAATATGTAAGTCACCCTTACAAATATTTGATTGAATCAAAGCTAGTAAGGAATATATATAACTTTTTAACCTTTTATCACTTAAGGCCATATAAATAGGAGTATCTACACCTATATGGACTAGTGGCTTAACTGCTACTTGAATTAAACCCAAGTGAATATAACGACAACCTTTTTATTCATAATTTTTAAAGAAATATTTGAAAGCAGAGAAATAGTATGAAATTTCTCTTGAATGTTTAATGTTTCTTCGTAGTTTTAATTGAAAAAGCAGTTTTGAAATCGAATGATCCTATTTGATAAATGGTTTCTATATTTTCTTAAGGAATTAACCAATTTTCTATATTTCCGTGAATCATTTCTTCACTTTGAACTATTCTTTTTGAATTATCATTATTAGTAGAATTAAGTAATTTTCTTAATAATCCTGTCATTAAATTGAGTTCAGAAATACCAGCTCATCCTTTAAGCAATATAAACCTTTGTGGGAGCAGTGGGAACACTAGATCGGGAACAATCTTAATGTCTTACCAATGGATTTATAAGCTTACCAACACTTAACCAAACACTAAGATAGATAGAGCCTAAAAGATTCAATTGGTATTATTAAGATTAAATATGTTGAATACTTTAAACTATAATTTAATTGAATGCTAATATTAATAATATGCAAATAAATTGAAGTAATGCTTCTATTGAATCTTTTAGATACAATTTGAATTTCTCTATGTACAATTCCTCGAGCATAGTACGATCTTGAAGAACTCTTAGAGATACTTAGAATATGAGAGAAAATTATTTACAACTTGATACATGAAATGAACTTGAACTACCCTTATTTATAGTACTATAAATTTTTTAATTTCATTTGCATTTACATTGAATTTAAATTTCATTTGTCTTCAATGATGACAAACTTGAATTCTTGTTTTCCATGGTGATGATTGCATGATGATGATGCCTTTTGAAATCTTTTTCCACAATGATAGCAACTTTTGAATTTCTTTTCCACTTTATCTTATCTTCGACCTTTGTTGTAGGTGAATTGAGTTTTGAAGTCCATATAATATGGTGGAGTGTTGTCACTATTGAGAATGTACAAATTCATATTATTGAATATTTCACTTAGTTTATAATAAATGAATAGTACTAATATAGTGTCGAGTAGTACTAATATAATAATTATACTAAATATTATATATTTTTTTTATAGATAAATATTAGTGGTCAGTAAACTTCTAAGTCTCCATATACCCATATCTCCAAACCAACCGTATAATTCACTCCTATTTGTTCCCAAAGGGAATCGAACTCAGGTCACTCACTCAAGTGAGGAGCCCGGTGAGCTAACTCACATGGTTATACTAAATATTACTCCCTCCGTCCCGGAGCAACTTACAAGGGGTGGAGGGCACACAAATTAAGGAAAAAAAGGAATAAAGTAAAAAAAGTAGTGTTTTGAGGGTTAATTTGGTAAAATTTTATGTAAAAAGTAAAGAAGTTAGTTGGATTGAGTGTAATGTGGGCCCAAAAAGTGAAAAAGTAGTGGCATTTTGTGTAAATATGTAGATATTATAAGGGTGAAGTTTATAAAAGGGTTTCCATTTTTGGCCCTGCAAGTTCCTCTAGGACGGAGGGAGTATATATTACGTTCTCCACTTTTTTTTACGATTTTGAGAGGGAGATGTTGTTTAAGAGGATCAAGAACTTGGGGTTCTAGTTCATAAACGGAAGTGAAGAGAAGGTATTGTGGTTGGGTTGATGGAGAATTAATGAATGCTGGCTAAGTCATGAGGAAGAACTTGTTGGCCTGCACCATGGAATGGAGTTGGAAGGTCTCTGATTCTTAAAAGGAATTGCCATTACAAAGGATCAAATCGATCGGCGTGATAAGACATGGAATAGACATAGGGAAAAGGGAAGCCACCGAAATATTCCTTCGATTGCCAACCGCCACCACCCACGACAAATGATGACGCTGGGCTTCGACGGCTCAAGCTAATCCAGCAGCTGCTCCACCGGCGCACCCATTTTCGTCTGCGCGGCTCGAAAGAAGCCGGCAAAGTCCTTACCTCGGCTGATCTTCGACGGCATTGCGTTCGGAATGGTGGCGAATCTGAGATTAGGAGGCTGCGAGGTGGCGGAGAGAAGGTCGAGCCACTCCTAGGTGACGATGAAGGAGACGGTAATCTGGGGTCGGGAGTATGAGGCGGCAGAGGTTGAGCATGGGGTTGATGTGCTCTCTTCCGGGGTACGGCACCACCACGACACGTAGTTGGGATTATCTCCGGCCATGGCAGAAGAACTCTTTTGTTGAGTTAACAATGATTGTTTGAAATCAATTGGAATAAAGAAATTGAAGAACACCAAGATTTACGTGGTTCGATCAGAAATGATCTATGTCCACGGATGAGGGCACCTCTCTCACTAATCGATGGAAGATGATACAGATTACAAGTATTTTTTATCTCACTGAGTATATGATCGTTCTATTATATATCTCTCTATACATATGTGCGTATATATATAGGAGTATGGAATCCCTAAGTAATGCTAGTGATCGTAACCACCTAATAAGAAAACTGCTACAGTTGCAACCGAGAATGAGTAACTGCCAGAACCCAATGATTTTCAGTTTTGATTCTGTTAAACTGATCACCCCTTGTCCAATTTGGAAGTTTAAACTGCTTCGGAACTGATCCTTAGTTAGTTCCTTACTTCGGAGTCAGTATGCTCCTTCCTTGTCTTGTCTGTCTTGTCTGCTGATATGATATGTCCTCAGCTGAGTCTGAGTACTCAGCTGATATCATCAGTAGACCTTTTGTCTTGATCCGACCAGCTGACCTGACCATACGATCCTGACTGACCATCATCCTGACCACCATCAGCTGGCCTCCTCAGCTGACCACCATCAGCTGACCTCCTCAACTGACCACCTCAGCTGACTACCATCAGCTGACCCCGCTGATATCCTGAATGACTTTCGGTAGACTTCTCAAACGATCTCAGCTGACTTTATCAGATGACTAACCATCAGCAGACCTATCAGCTGACTTCCTCAGCTAATAGTATAATGTTCAGTTAATCAGCAGTACTTGCTCATCTGATCTTAATTTCATTTTCTTTGCATACATAACAATTCTCCACCTCAAAGTAAGTGAGATGCATCCACCTAACCTTCACATCACAGTAGTATTAAGGCACATCCCATGACTGTACCTTAACTAGCTCCAAACAGTAGTTTTACTTAGAACTTGGTATGATTTTAGTCAGCATATCAGCAGCATTGTCATCAGTAGAAACTTTCTGTATTGTGATCACCTTCTTTTCCACCACATCCCTCACAAAGTGAAGCCTCACATCAATATGTTTAGATCTTTCATGAAAGACCTGATGCTTGACTAAGTAAATGGCACTCTGATTATCACATTGCACAGTAACTTCATCTTGCCTGATTCCAAATTCCCTGATAATGCCCTTCAGCCACATAGCCTCCTTTACTGCTTCTGTCACTGCGATGTACTCAACTTCAGTGGTTGATAGTGTAACCACTGACTGTAATGCAACCCTCCAACTGATGGCTGTGCCATATAGTGTAAACACATATCCAGTCAAAGACTTTCTTGTATCTATGCTTCCAGCATAGTCAGAATATACAAAACCTTGTAGAGGTTGCTTGTCCTCCTGAGTCCTCTCAAATAGTAATCCCAAATGTGCTGAACCTTTCAGATATCTCATTATCCACTTGAAAGCTTCCCAATGTGCCTTTCCAGGATTAGCCATAAACCTGCTGACCAAGCTCACTGCATGAGCAATATCAGGTCTGCTACAAACCATGGCATACATTATGCTTCCAACTCCGTTTGAATAAGGTATCTTGTTCATCTGAGATCTATCTTGATCACTCCTGGGACATTGATCAGCTGATAATTTGAAATGTTGTCCAAGAGGAGTAGAGACTGATCTTGACTCATGCATATTGAATCTTCTCAAGATTTTCAGTATGTAATCCTGCTGAGTCAAGAACATCCTTCCAGCTGAGTTGTTCCTGATAATATCCATACCCAAAATTCTCTTTGCACTTCCAAGGTCTTTCATGTCAAAGGTTGAACTGAGCTTATCCTTCAGTTTCTGAATTCTTCCAAGGCTTTTGCTAGCAATTAACATATCATCCACATAGAGTAATAGATATGTCAGTACCTCAGAGCCTTGTTTTTTCAAGTACACAAAGCTATCATACTTGCATCTGCTGAAGCCTATTGACACCATGAAGCTATCAAACCTTTTATACCACTGCCTTGGGCTTTGCTTAAGTCCATACAAAGACTTCTTCAGCAAACATACCTTTCCTTCATTTTCTGATAGTATGAACCCCTCAGGCTGCTGCATATATATGGTTTCTTCAAGCTCTCCATGTAGAAATGCAGTTTTGACATCCAGCTGTTGTAACTCCAGTCCATCCTGATTCACCTTAGACAATAAGATCCTTATTGAGCAGTGCTTCACAACTGGTGAGAATACTTCATTGAAGTCTATTCCTTCTCTCTGAGTAAATCCTCTTGCAACTAACCTTGCCTTGTATCTGATCAGCTCTTGTCCATCTGACCCAATTTCAGACTTTTTCTTGAATATCCATCTTGAGCTGACAACCTTCTGCCCTTTTGTTCTATTCACAAGAACCCATGTGTTGTTCTTTTCAAGTGAATTTAACTCCTCTTTCATAGCTGAAATCCAGTGATCTTTATCTTTCCTTGTCACTGCATCAGTATAAGTCTGAGGTTCCTGATACTCTACTTCTTCTGCTACTGATAAGGCATATAAGATCATGTCAGCCTGCCCAAACCTGATTGGTGGATGAATGCTTCTCCTATGTCTATCTCTAGCTAGACTGTAGTTTCTCAAATCTTGACCCTCCTCATCTGAATTTTCAGTTTGATCTTCAGAATCACTATCTGCTGATGCATTCAGCTGATCTTCTTGTGGATTCTTGGTCTCAGAGTTTTCTTGAGCCTGATCTTCATTCTGAATCCTGGTTGTATGCTCCACCTGAACTGGTGTATGTCTGATTATGGGATTGTCCTCAGCATTCTGAGAACTTTCAGATGTACCATATCCCATGACTTTCTCATTGAAAGTCAATTCTCTGTTGATAATGCACTTCTTGTGTCCAGCTTCAAGGCACCACAATCTATAACCCTTGACACCTTTTGGATATCCCAGGAAGATGCACCTCAGAGCCCTTAGTTCCAGCTTGTCCTGCCTTATGTGTGCAAAAGCAAAGCAACCAAACACCTTCAGATTATTGTAATCTGACAACCTACCATACCGAAGCTCATCTGGGGTTTTAAACTCAATAGCAAATGAGAGAGTTTTGTTTATCAAATAACAAGAAGTATTAACTGCCTCTCCCCAGAATACTTTAGGTAGTTTAGCATCTGATAGAATGCATCTGACCTTCTCCAAAATAGTCATGTTCATCCTCTCAGCAAGCCCATTCTGTTGAGGGTTTGCTGGAACAGTCTTGTGTCTTGTTATGCCTCTTTCCTTGCAGAAATTTTCAAATTCTTCTGACACATACTCAAGTCCATTGTCAGTCCTGAGATGTTTTAAGGATATGCCTCTTTTGTTCTCTTGTTCAAGAAGCCATTCACTGAACTTCTCAAAGGCTTCACTCTTCTGCTTCAGGATGATTACCCACACTTTTCTGCTGAAATCATCTATGATGGTCATGAAATACTTTCCACCTCCATGAGTCTCAGTTCTTGATGGCCCCCAGATGTCGGAGTGTACATAGTCCAAAGGAGCATCAGTATGATGTTTCCCCTTTGCATATGAGTGTTTCTTGGATTTTTCCAACACACAGTGATCACAGAAATTCAATTTGATTATTCTTGAATCCCCAAATGCCTTCTGCATGGAGAGTTCATTCAGTCCTCTTTCACCAATGTGCCCTAACCTCTTGTTCCACAAGATATCATCAGAACTGCCCATAACTGCATTCACTGATCCGACAGCTGAGTTACCCATCAGAATGTACAAGCCATTTACCTTCTTGTCTTTCATCACAATGTTGTTATCCTTGGTTATCAATATGAATCCTTTTCTTGTATTGAATTCATATCCCTAAACATTGAGTGATCCAAGAGAAATAAGATTTCTCTTCAGCTCAGGTACGAACCTGACATCTTGTAGTATCCTCTCAGTACCATCATGCAGCCTCAACTTTATTGAGCCAGAGCCTCTGACCTTGCACATCTGATCATTCCCCAAGAGAACTGATCCACCATCAGACTTCTTAAGATCCCTGAATAAATTTTCATTGGGACGCATATGAAATGAGCATCCAGAATCCAACACCCAATCTTCACTCAGCTTGACATCAGTAACAGCCAAGACCTCAGCACTGTCATATCCTTCCTGAGTAGCAATTGTGACATCTGCCTTCTGATTCTCTTCTTGCTTCCTGGATTTGTCAGGACAATTCTTCTTGAGATGTCCCACCTTCTGACATGAGAAACATTTTCTCCTTCCCACAAATTTTCCAGATTCAGGGCCTTTACCATTCTTCTTCTTCTTTCCCTGAAATGGTTTCTTCCCTTTCTTGAACTTGATATTCAGCCCTTCACCTTGATTTGTGTTCTTCCTTTCAGATTGCATTTGAAGCGCCTTAGTTTTCAATGCATTCTGAATATCATCAGGGGACACCTTCTCTTGCCTTCCAAATAATAGAGCATCCTTGAAATTCTCCAAGGATTTTGGTAGAGAGTTCAGTAACATCAGGGCTTTATCCTCATCTTCAATCTTGACTTCAAGATTCTCCAAATCAGCCACTGCTTTGTTGAATTCTTCAAGTTGTTCAACAAGATCCCTATCTTCAGTCATCTTGAATGAATGGAGCCTCTGCTTCATGAACAACTTATTGGTAACCGACTTTGTTTGATACACCTGTTCCAGCTTATTCCACACATCAATGGCAGTCTTCTCCTTATACACCTCCCTCAGAGGTTTGTCTCCCAAGAACAAAATGATTGTGCTATGAGCCTTGTCCAGAATCTCCTGCTTCTTTGCAGGTTCTGATGCGGATGATGATAGACACTGATTCGCTGGTTTCAGGGCATTTGATAATCCATGGTGTGTGAGGAGAGCTTTCATCTTCACCTTCCACAAACCAAAATCATTCGCTCCAGTGAATTTCTCATACTCCATCTTCGTAGAAGCCATATCAGTTGATTTCACCAACAATCTTCCTCGATTCCCACAGACGGCGCCAATTGTTGAGTTAACAATGATTGTTTGAAATAAATTGGAATAAAGAAATGGAAGAACGCCAAGATTTACGTGGTTCGATCAGAAATGATCTACGTCCACGGATGAGGGCACCTCTCTCACTAATCGATGGAAGAGGATACAGATTACAAGTATTTTTTATCTCACTGAGTATATGATCGTTCTATTATATATCTCTCTATACATATGTGTGTATATATATAGGAGTATGGAATCCCTAATTAATGCTAGTGATCGTAACCACCTAACAAGAAAACTGCTACAGTTGCAACCGAAAATGAGTAACTGTTATAGCCCAACGATTTTCAGTTTTGATTCTGTTAAACTGATCACCCGTTGTCCAATTTGGAAGTTTAAACTGTTTCGTAACTGATCCTTAGTTAGTTCCTGACTTCGGAGTCAGTATGCTCCTTCCTTGTCTTGTCTGTCTTGTCTGCTGATATGATATGTCCTCAGCTGAGTCTGAGTACTCAGCTGATATCACCAGTAGACCTTTTGTCTTGATCTGACCAGCTGACCTGACCATATGATCCTGACTGACCATCATCCTGACCACCATCAGCTGGCCTCCTCAGCTGACCACCATCAGCTGACCTCCTCAGCTGACCACCTCAGCTGACTACCATCAGCTGACCTCCTCAGCTAACCCCGCTGATATCCTGAATGACTTTCGGTAGACTTCTCAAACGATCTCAGCTGACTTTATCAGATGACTAACCATCAGCAGACCTATCAGCTGACTTCCTCAGCTGATAGTATAATGTTCAGTTAATCAGCAGTACTTGCTCATCTGATCTTAATTTCACTTTATTTGCATACATAACATCTTTCTTACTCTACCGGAATTTATACTCCCTCCGTCCCCATCCCCTTATAAGTTACTCATAATTTTTTGGCACTAATATTAAGAAGAGTATAAAAATATTGATACATATGATGTGATTAAGAAAAGTGAAAAAGTAATGAAAATAGTATAAAAATTATTGAAAATAATAAAGAAGTGAATAATAGTTTCCTAAAAAGGTAAAAAAAAAAAACAAATGAGCAGCATATAGTGGGACGGACGAAAATGTCAAAATGAACAACTTATAGTGGGATGAAGGGAGTATATTTTTCTTATAATTACATGAAAAATACAAAATTTAAATTTTTAAGAATTAGTGTTACAAATTTTATATAATAGTAACACGCATTTACCCAAATTATAACATACCTGAAAGTACAAGTTGCACGAATTTGAAAAAAAATTGTCCAAATTCGACCCGACCAGGTTTAGACCCGCAAATTTTTCAAAAATAAATATTTGCATGGTAAAAATTTCTACACAAGTATTGTTATATATATATATATATATATATATATATATATATATATATATATGTTTTCAACAACTCTTGAATTGAGGAATTTAAATTTGATTAATATTACTGTGAAACTCATTTATTATAGTATATTTTTGGGCAATTAAAATTTTTCTTCTAAACATTAAAATTTGAGAAGTACACTGGTTAATTTTTCTTCTAAACATATAACATATTGAATATGTCATTATCTCGTTCATTGAATTTAGTAATTACAAATTTTTAAACTCATCTATAATAAAATTTCATATCTTTGATTTCGCGGTTGTGAATGAATTTGAAACATATTAGTTAGAAATTTTATTCTTGAAGAATGAACACAAATGCTTATTCCTAAAGTACTGTTATTTTTTATTTCTTATGAATATTTATGTAATTGAAAATCATCCTTGAAGAATGAATATATTTTCATCCTTGAACATTTTTTTAAATTTATTTCCAACTCTCCGCAACCCAATTTTCTAATACACATTATATACATTTTTTTCTCCACATACACAATCTTCAACAATTTTTTTTTCTATTTTATCAACAATCCTTCACAATCTCAGCCCTCATTAAATAAATTATATTTTTTTATTAATTAGATATTATATATACAAATTTTACTATATATATTAAAAATTTATAATCATCGTAATAAAAAAATTACAACATACAATAATTTTAATAATAAAATTAAGGGTCACTTACATGTAAAGACTTTTTAACATGACAAACCACAAATAAGGATAGCTAATTTGTGTAATTACAGTGAGAGCCAAAATATGTACGACTATTGAGCTTATGTGTGTACTTGTGACTAAACGAGTGTACTATAGTTCATATAATGGTACCTCGGCTAATGTTTGTGCATTTAATGCACTGACAAAGGTACAACTAATGTGACGTGTGTCACTGTTCATGTCACATTGTGTACTGTAGTACATCTCATAATTACCTAGGTTTATCTGCGATATTTGTCAATAATAATTCAGGTGATGTGAATTATTGATTATGTGTGTGTACTATTGAACAAATTATTGTACTATTGCTTCTGTACCACAATGATTCGTATTGTACTATAGTATTGATTATTGTACTAGTGTGTCTCTTTTCCGATAACACACATATACATAATTTTCGGCGAAATCGATGATAAAAATTCACATTCACTCATAATTTTTCGGCAACACACATTTAGAGTATTCACTTCATCTTATCAATCTTCATTTATGACAGACCATCTTCACTACAGACGGAGCTCGGCGGAAGGGCGCGGTGGCATGACTCCACAGACGGCGATTCCTATTCGAATCCAAAAACCAAAAATCAGAAATCCAAAATCGATTAACAACAAAACACCTCTCAAAGCCAGTACAAATAGAAAACCCATTTTTCTTAAAAAATGATCTTCCTTCGATCTGAAAATCACAATCTCAAAAACCAGAAATAAACCGGAATAAATCACTCATCTGGAGCTACACCCACCGCCGCCGCGAAAAATAAATAGCCCAGAAATAAATTGCTCATCGAAGAGAAAAATTCACAGCCCGTCGCCGGCCCTCTGTCCTGTTCGTCGCAGTGAATCGAAAAAATCATCCACTCCACCTCATCGATTAAGACCACAACCGCCGGAGTCGATAACAGCCGTCGCCGGCCCTCTCTCTACTGTTGCCGCCGCCAAATCCGCGATGCCCCATCGCCCCTCACCGACGGGTTGATCCGACGCCCCAAAATGGCAATGGCCAAGATCCGGAACAAGGGCTCTTAAATTTGAATTTTAAATTTACTGAATGATTGAGATAAAGCCCTATGAATCGGATGCGTAAGATGATATTTCCCTCCATAGGAAGATGTAGATTTGACGTATCCAGGAAATGATTTACGGCGATGGGACGTGTTCAGAGGAAAAAATTCTCCAGCATGATGAAACCTGTAAGGGCAATTCAGTTATTTATTGGAAATGGGTGGACATTTATTAGGAGATATGGCCTTCGGTGTAATACTAATAAAGATGTAGCCTAATTAGAATTTCTAGCATTAAGGCCCTACCTGTAATTATTTCTAAAATTAAATATCACAAGAGTTGAAATATATATAAAAAAATACATATATCAAATTAATAATAGCGTGAAATACCATATTAAGAAAGACTAAAGATTGAAATAATTTTGGGAGTTTGGATAACTTGAATCCATGATAGAAAAGTAGAAGATAATGTTAGGAATTTTATACGCACGCACACGATAACGAAAAGAATAACACGAGATTTGTTTACCCAGTTCGTCTTGCGACTACGTCTGGGGGAGATGTCAAGCCAGGTTTTTCACTATATAATTTTCTGATACAGATTACAATAAGAGGATATCAATATATAAACAGCATTCGCCCTAACGCTAAGCCCATTATGATCAACTGGCCGAAGCAGGGAAAAAAAAAGGGCCCCCAAAAAATTCGGCTCGTGATTCAGTCAATTTAGACTCCACACTCCAACAATCTCCCACTTGGAGACTAAATCGTCCATGTAACCATATCTTCTTGTTTCTCCTCCCTTATCCACCTGGCATCGCCTGGCCTTATCTTCAAGTTCCAAGGCCAATTGAAGTTATGCATAGCTTCAACTTCTCTAAGGTCACCACCTTAGTGAACATGTCCGCTGGATTCTCATCTCCAAGTATCTTCATAAGCTGCAAGATCTTCCTTTCCAAAAGATGACGGATGTAGTGATACTTCAACTCAACATGCTTTGTCCTTGAGTGAAACGCCGGATTCTTTGCAAGAAATATAGCACTTTGACTATCATTGAAAAGAGTGCTATTTTCATGCTCCTTCCCAAGTTCCCCCAAGAGTGTCTGCAACCACACCATCTCTTTACTTGCCTCTGTCACAGCTACATACTCTGCCTCCGTAGTGGACAATGAAACAACCTTCTGCAACTTAGAAGTCCAAGATATAGCAGTACCGCCATAAGTAAAAACATACTCGGTTGTACTTCTTCTCCCATCGAGGTCATTTGATGCCAAGTCTGCATCCACATAACCCACCAGCGCCAAATTCTTGCCTTTGAAACATAGAGCCTTGTCTGTGGTACCTCTCAAGTATCGCAGGATCCACTTCACTGCTTCCCAATGTTGCTTGCCCGGATCACCCATGAACCTGCTTACAACTCCCACTGCATGAGCAAATATCTGGTCTTGTACACACCATGGCATACATGATGCTACCAATTACTGAGGCATATGGTACCCTCATCATTTGAGCACGTTCCTCCTTGTTCCTTGGTGACTCCTTCCTTGAAAGTTTGAACTGACTGCCTAGTGGAACACTCACAGGCTTTGACTCTGACATGCTGAATCTTTCCAAGACCTTCTGAATGTAACTAGCTTGCGACAGATACACATTTCCCGTCGCCTCATCACGTTCAATCCTCATGCCCAAAATCTGCTTTGCCTCTCCAAGATCCTTCATGGAGAACCGTTCTGACAACTGCCTTTTCAACTTATGTACTTCTCTTGCATCAGCTCCTACGATCAACATATCATCAACATATATCAAGAGAATAAGAAAGCTATTGCCAAACCTCTTGTAGTAGCAACAATGATCAGTGTGGCATCTTTGGTAATCAATCTCCATCATAAAGTTGTCGAACTTCTTGTACCACTGCTTTGGAGCTTGTTTTAGACCATACAAGCTCTTCTTCAACTTGCACACAAGTTGCTCATCTCCCTTCTTTACATACTCCTCAGGTTGTGTCATGTATAACTCCTCCTCCAAGTCACCGTGGAGGAATGCCGTCTTCACATCCATCTGATGCAACATCAAGTTTTCTGCAGCTACCATACTCAACGCCATTCGAATAGTTGTTAGTTTCACAACAGGAGTAAAGACATCAGTATAGTCAATACCATGTCGCTGTTCAAACCCCTTGACAACCAGCCGGGCTTTGTAGCGTTTGCTACCATCAGCTTCATTCTTAATTCTATAGACCCACTTGCAGTGCAAAACCTTCTTACCTTTTGGGAGTTCAACGAGTTCCCAAGTGCCATTCAACATAAGAGAAGCTAACTCATCATCCATTGCAACTCTCCATTTCTGTCCGTCTACATTCTGCTCTGCCTCTGTATAACACTCAGGTTCACCACCATCAGTAAGTAACAAGTAGTAGTTAGAGGGCGAATACCTTTCAGGCGCACGTCGCTCTCTAACTGGTCTCTGCAGTGGATTTTCCAGTGGTGGTGGGTCATTGGTTCTTCAATAAGAACCTCCTCTTCTTACTCCCACTCGAGTTTGAGACGTCTAACTCAATTTCTTGGGTATTGGTCTTGTCAGAATTTGATGCCTCCAAACTGTCTTTGTACATAACCTGTTCATTGAAAACCACATCTCTACTGCGAATGATCTTTCGGTTATTCTCATCCCAGAGTCTATAACTGAACTCATCGCCACCATAACCAATAAACGTACACTTAACAGATTTAGCATCTAACTTACTTCTATCAACAGAACTGATATGAGCATAAGCAACACAACCAAAAACACGCAAGTAAGACAGATTTACCTTTTTCCCATCCATACTTCCTCGGGTATTTTGTTCTCCAATGGAACTGATGGACCTCTATTAATTAGATATGCTGATGTGCTTACTGCATCTGCCCAAAACATCTTAGGCAGCCCACTTTTTAGCCTCATGCATCTAGCTCGCTCATTCAGAGTTCTATTCATCCGTTCTGCAACTCCATTCTGCTGGGGAGTTCCTCTCACAGTCTTCTCCATGCGAATCCCATTCTCAGCACAATATTCCTTGAACTCACGGAGTTCATATTCACCTCCATTGTCAGAACGAAGACACTTTACTTTCAGCCCCGTTTCATTCTCTACAAGGGCTTTCCACTTCCTGAAAGTATCAAATGCATCAGCTTTATTTTTTAGAAAGTAAATCCATACCTTCCGAGTGGAGTCATCAATGAAGGTCATGTAATACTCCGAACCACCAAGAGACTTCACAGGCGCTGGTCCCCATAAATCGCTATGCACCAACTCCAGCTTTTCTGCCTTCAAGGTTCTGCCACCTCTCGAGAAACTGACCCTTCTCTGTTTCCTGAAAACACAGTCCTCACATATACCAACTTCAACAAAAATTTTAGCCCAGGAAGTCTCCCTTTCGAACACATTACCTTAATTCCTTTCTTGCTCATGTGACCCAGCCGACAGTGCCACAAATCAACATTAGTCGTAGCTCCTGCGAGATCAATGCAGTCCTTGGAGTTAATTGTAGTATACAACGTACCCTCCTTCTTTCCCCGCACTACTATCATAGCACCTTTACTAATCTTCCAACTGTTGCTACCAAAAGTCACTGAGTATCCCTCTACATCGAGCTGCCAGATTGAAAGCAAATTTCTTTTCAATCCTGGAATGTGCCTCACACCATTCAGCTTTAATGTTGTTCCGTTTGGTGTGGATATCCGAACATCTCCTTTTCCCACGATCTTCAAGGGCTCATCATCAGCAAGGTAGACTTGTCCAAATTCCCCAGACACATAATTCTCCATTATTTTAGCATCACTGCAAGAATGGAATGATGCTCCAGAATCCAACACCCACGATTCCAGCGGACTACTGACACTTAAGACCAATGCATCTTCAACATCATATGTGGTTGCGTTTGATGTCTCCTTCTGTCCCTTCTCGTTCTGCCCCTTCTTGTTTTTCTTGGGTGCTGCACACTGGTTCCTGTAGTGACCAAACTCGTCACAATTCCAACACTGAATTGAGTCTTTCTCTTTCTTAGATTGACTCTTTCCTCTGGACTTTGATCTACCATGACTTTTCCTACTCTTCGATCTGCCCCTATCCTCCGTGTTCAGCGCTGACCCTGGAGTAGATCCAGACTCTTTCCTGCGAACCTCCTCACTGATCATCAGATCCCTCACTTCGTCAAGCTTCAGTTTGTCTTTAGCAGATGAAGCGCTAACTGCCGTTACTGTGGCGGCCCAACTGTCTGGCAAAGAAGATAACAAAACTAAGGCAAGTACCTCATCACTGAATTCGATCTCGACTGAACACAACTGTCCAATGATCATATTGAACTCGTTCAGATGTTGCTGCACGGGTGTGCTCTTCGACATTCTGAGGTTGAACAACCGTCTGATCAGATGAACCTTGTTCGCGGTTGTGGGCTTCTGATACATCTCCTCCAAGATCTCCAGCATCTCCCTTGCGGTCTTGGCTTTAGTCGTGTGGTAGGCTACGTTCATGGACAGCGATAAGCGTATCGCACTCATCGCCTTTCTGTTCAACAGATTCCACACCTTCTGTTCCATATTTTTGGGTTTCACCTCCTCTTCTAAGGGCACGTACAGATCTTTACCATAGAGATAATCCTCGATCTGCATCTTCCAGAACCCAAAATTCGATCCATCAAACTGTTTGATTGAAATCTTCTGATCGTTCATCGTGGCTGCTCCCTTCGAACACATAGCTCTCGATACCAGTTGTTAGGAATTTTATACGCACGCACACAATAACGAAAAGAATAACACGAGATTTGTTTACCCAATTCATCTTGCGACTACGTCTGGGGGCGATGCCAAGCCAGGTTTTTCACTATATAATTTTCTGATACAGATTACAATAAAAGAATATCAATATATAAACAACATTCGCCCTAACCCTAAGCCCATTAGGATCAACTGGGCCGAAGCAGGAAAAAAAAATTTAGACTCCACACTCCAACAGATAAAACAAATGATAATATAAAAGAAATAAAATTATCATATTTTAAAATACTTCAATATTGAGATTTATTTATAAAAAATTTCTGAATTTTGATATATATATATATATATATATTAATTTTATATATATTAATTAAATAGTAATATCTTAAATTGATAATTTAAATTTTGTCAATTAAATTATGATTGTGCCTCAAGAATACAACATTTTGACATGTGACCCAATGTTATGCAAACCATCGTGACTTTAATTTATATTTTCAATTTTTTTTTTTGTTTATTAGTGGGTTGTGAAGAGAAAATTAGATGATGGATAGATGTAGTAAAGACTAAACTAGGCCAGCAGAAAACTGCAATAGAGGTGGTATATATAATAAAAAAAGTTTGGGCTTTTAGGATTGGGTTGGGCCATATTGCAAGTGCTATTAGGGGCGCACTATATACTCCAATTTATTAAAGGCCCATGTCATTGACACTACCATTTTTGGAAATACACGACCTTTAATATGTTCGATATATTTTTTTTGAATTTTTTATAAAATTTCAGCAAAAACATTCATTTTTACGCTAAGTTAAAAAAAATGCCGAAAAATAAAAGAAATTTGACAAAAATTGTCGAACAAAGGGTAGTGTATTATCTAAAAAGATAGTGTATTCATCCGACTAGTTTATTTACCAAAAAGGCTAATGCGAAGAACCTGGGTCTTTATTAAATGGGCACGCATATTCCCCTCCTCCCCCTCTTTTTTTTTTAAGTACTTCAACCACCGATTCCTCATTTTTAAAATAAATTTTAAAAGACAAAAATACACTTTAAGTATATTTTTCTAAATTATAAATAAACCAGTTCACCCCTCATCTTGTTCATACCCAAAATAATTCCATTTGTTCATTTTAGAGGAAAAATTCGAACACCATTTTTTTAATTTGGACAAAAATTTCGAACACCATATGCTCAATATGTTTTTGACACAAGATGATTAGTTCTTCATGTATACATGGAAGTGTTCGTATTATTTTTTACTATTTTTTTTGAAGAATTTTTGTGTTTATTTGAGTGTATTTGTTAGTTTTTAATTATATTGATATTCTTTTAGTATTATACATGTTGTAGCAATGAAAATATGTTGTCTAAACAAATTTTGCGTCTTTTATTTTCATTATTTTTCGTATACATATGTTCAGCTCCATTTGTCAAATATTCAGAATATGTTTTCGATGTTCGGAAATTTTTTTTGAACATTTACCAAATTTTCATTCAAAATTTTTGAACATCTGACAAATGTTCATTAATTTTTTTCGAACATAAAATTGAGTGAAAGAAGAAAGGGGGTGAAGTTACCAAAATAATTTTCACTTGAAAAGAGCATGTGTATTTTTGGAAGAGTTTGATGGTAAAATGAATATTTATAGTGGTGAAGTAAAGAGAGTGGTGAAGTAGTCAGGGGAAAAGGAGAATATCTGCATCCTTATTAAATACCCATATTTCATTTACCTATTTTTATAATATATTTATTAAATGACTCATGTATTTTTTATTATTTTTAAAATTAAATCCAATATATTAGATACACCCACATACACATTTACAATCAATCGACCAATCTTCTACAAAAAGAGATGAAAACATGCATGGTGCAGAGTGTTGTTGGAGTGATATTGAGTATCTAATTTTACCTGAAAGCGTTATTATTATTCTTGTTATTTTCCAGAAGAAAAAATTTCAGTGATACTATCAACATTGATTTGTCAAAATGTAGTTAGAATTTCAAAAAGAATTTATAGAACGGTAAAGATTATTATCCAGATTCTCGACATCCAGAATCTGAGATAATTAGGCGCTAGTTTTCTCTTTACTAATCACAATTAGCGGGAAGTTTCCCCTCCTTAATTTTAATTAGAGGGAAGTTTCCCTCCACTACTATAATGGCGCCGGATTTCCCTCTCCTCAATTTACAGATTTCCTTTTTTAATTAATGCTTCTCCACAACCTAAATTCCATTATTTATATTCGTAGTATATAATATTGTTTAGTTTATAAAATATCAAAATTTAATAATTTTAAGAAAATAATTTTAAAATATTATATATATTTTGAAATATTATATTTTAAAAAAATGCTATTTAAAAAGATAAATAAGATGAATTTGAGGTAAATTTATTTAAAATAATGAATTTTTCGAATTTATTCATCATATGCATATATATAATGGAAACTACCATATTTGAGATATATACGTGGTGTATCATTACTCATCAAATATAGTTAGCACATAACCAAATGTTTAATTCATTTAACATTTCAAAATGAATATTTATTATTTATTAAAATTTGAAAGGGTATATATTTTATTTCTTATTTTTTCAAAATTTTTTTACTAATTCGAATTTTTAAATTTATTTTTACTTTTTGAAAATTCAGAAAAATTGTACTTTTTAAAATTCAAACATCAGAAAGTTTCAAATTTTTTATAATTTCTGAAAATAAAAGAAATTAAAAAAGAAAAGAAAACGTAGTTAAGAAAAAAAAAAAGGACCTAATCTAATCAATATATATATAATGAAAACTGTCATATATGTTAGCACATAACTTCCATATTCAATTCATTTAATATTTTAAAATTAATATTTATTATTTTTTAAAAATTTGAAAGGGTATATATTTTCTTTCTTATATTTTCAAAAAAAAATTACTTATTCAAATTTTAAAAAATTGTACTTTTTATAATTCAAACATCAAAAAGTTTCAAAAAATTGGGTTTACGACTAATATCATCCTATGTTATTAATGTTAGTAATATTATTTTTTATTATTTTGACATAGATTATCAATTGGATTAGTGATTTAGTGATTCTATTTACAAGTATTGATGTTGTGATCCTAATAGTATAACTGTTTTGTGAGGATGGTATTAGGAACTACTCAGTCTAGTATTACATACTATTAGGTTATTTCCTAGTACCATCCTCACAAAAGAGTAATACTATTAGGTTATTTCCTTAATTTTTAGTTTTAAATTACTATCAAAAATAAAAGTTTTGCAAGATATTATCTATTTACCAAAACTCCATGTTATGATAAATTTAGTGATTTGGTGTGTCATTTTCAATTTGATTAATGATTTAGTAATCTATTTACAAGTCTTGATGTTGGGATCCTAATAGTATCACTCTTTTGTGAGGATGGTATTAGGAACTACTCAGTCTAGTATTACATACTATTAGGTTATTTCCTAGTATCATCCTCACAAAAGAGTAATACTATTAGATTATTTCCTTAATTTTTCATAATATTTAGCAAGTATTAGTTATTTAAGTGTTGGATCTTCATAGTGTGAAACACTTAAACAATATAAATATTACTTACAAATCATCATTATTATTATTAAGATATATTATAAAGATATAGAGTGTTACTAGTGTTAGTGTACTATTGATAGTGATACTAGTGTTCATTCTAATTGAATTACTAATCTTCATAGTGTGAAACACTTAAACAATATAAATATCACTTATAAATCATCATTATAAAAAATTACATTATTTTTTTTTAAATTACATTATACATTCCGAAATTTAAAAAGAGCAGTGGATCGTTAGTGTCGGAATCCTATTTACCGATAAACCCTAATAGTGCAAATTTACGTAGAAACACTAACACCACTAGTGAAACTTGAAATGAACCAATCCTCAAACGCTCAATATTAGTTATATTGATTGATTTTACTTGTAACCATAATTGAAAATTTTGAAATGCGGTGATCGTTACCGATAAACCCTAATAGTGCAAATTTACGTAGAAACACTAACACCACTAGTGAAACTTGAAATGAACCAAACCTCAGACGCTCAATATTATTAATTTATATTGATTGATTTTACTTGTAACCATAATTGAAAATTTTGAAATGCGGTGAAACTTTAGTGTCGGAACCCTATATCGGGGAAAAAACCCCACTCCCACCCCAAAAAATCTCCCAAATTCAAACGAGCATTGTTTCAACGTGTTGGTGGCAATTGTGGAGGTCTATTATTATATTGTGCCCGTTGCTTCTAATTCACCGTACGTTTTTATAATTTTACCGTTTAATTATTAATTTTGTGTATTATATATGTTTTTAATTTTTAATTTTGCTCGGATGATGAGGCAAATGCCGGTACGGGTGGTGGTGCTAGTACGGGTCGCGGTCCCGAAGTGGGTGCGTCTCCTCGTGGGAATGAGGGTGCCAATGGTGGGGATCTTGAAGGATGGGAGCCCGATTTTAATTCTAACGGCTAGTTATGTTGAACAATTTTTTTTTTGAATTGAATATTAAGTATTTTAACTTTTTATTAATATATTTTGAATGTTTAAAATTTTATATTTTACATCAAAATTATTTTTTATGATATCAAATTGTAGTAATTTAGAATATTAAAATTTGTGGCTAATTTGGTGTTATATACAATTAATTGAATAAAAATGAACAAATTAAAATTTTGGTATTGTAAATTATTAACTTTATAACATTACATTTTTAAGGTTGAAATATATATATATTTATATTAAGTATCAAAGGATTAATTTGATGAATTAATAAAAAACGAGACACAATTTGAAATTATATACTATTAATTGCAAAAAGACGAATAAAAAAATGAGAAATGTAAATTATAAAATTTATAACATTAACAAAATTTTATTGAAATATATATACATTAATAAATTAGAGAGGAAAAAGAATTAATTTGATGGATTTAAAAAAAAACGTGACTTAATTTGGAGTTATATACAATTAGTTGCTGAAAAATAAACGAAAGTAACAAGTGTCTGTTGATAGAATTTACTGATTGTGTTTGTTTATGTGGCTTTATAACGAATCAATTCTACCAAACAATAATCTTATGATTTTGTGTTCTTGGGGAGGGAGAGAAGAGAGCTTAGAGAGAGAAAAATTGTAATAGGAATTGTATTGATTTTCAGAATTGTGAGAATTGTGTGAATAGTACAAGAGAGGTCTTATTTATAGGTGTGTGAGTGTGAGATGACACCTTACGAGCCTATGTGGCTTCCGGTGTTGACGAGGGTTCCTTACCCTCGTCTCGATCTCTCACACTGTTTCCCCTATCACGCCTCGTCCTACTACTATGCCTTAGACTAGATGAGCCTCATTAAAAACCTCGCCGTAAACCACCCTTGTGGATAAACCGGACGGAGGGAAAAAGAGCGCACCATCGGGGTCCTATTGACTAACAGGTTAGCTCATGGGCGAGCTCCCAGCGAGCTTTGGTGGGTCGGGCGAGCTCCCGAGCCTTGACCAGATTCCAGAGTATCGGGCGAGCTCTGGTGTACCCACAGACGGGCGAGCTCTGGACCTTCTCCAGCTCGGATGGGCTCTGGAGACCTGGCAAACCTTGGGGATTATTTCTGAAACCGACGTATTAGTTCGCCATATCAACATTTGCCCCCCAGCTCGCGCGCATCATGACTTTGTCCAATGTGTGGGCGAGCTAGAGAACTTGAAGTCTGGCGAACTATTTCTGGGGTGCCGAACTAATAGGCGAGCTGCGCTTCAGAGGTCATCTCGGCCGACAGGACGCGGGATCCCAAGCGTCATGCAAGTCCCTTGGTGTCTCGATTCCCGCCCACAATAATGATAACTTTTCAAATTCTTTGCAAAAAGGCCCCTGATCTTTCTGGAATTTCGAGCTTGTGCCCAGCGCCTATAAATAGGCGAAAACGAAGAATTTCCTCACTTTGCTTCCTTCATTTCTCAGAGCGCATTTCTGGCGATCAATCCTCTGCTCTAGACGTGTCTGCCAAGGTAGAGATCCAGATTTCTCCTCTTTCTCTTTCCTTGTTCTTTGTTTTCGATCGCCTGCATTATGTCTGAGAACTCTTCGAGCCATACCCCCCCGCATCGTGATCTGGGCAAAGGACAAATGACCGATGACCTTCCAAACCCCCGAGTAGCACCTGTGGTCCTCTCCTCGAGCTCTGGGGCGAGCTCTGAAACCTCCCCAGACAGTAGCGAGCTCTTGGGGTCAGTTCGCTCTGACTCCAGTGAGCAAGCCACTAGTTCTGGTGAGGAATCACCCCTCCGCGAACTCTGGGATTACTCAGAGCGAACTCGCGGGGGAGCAGCGACTCCCGCTGAAGAGGAGGCCGCCGAGACCGAGGCCCAGGAGGAGGTCGCCGAGGTTGGGGCCGGCGACCTTGCTGGCGAGCTGGCCCGTGAGGTCGACGAAGAGGTCGGTGAGGATACGGGAACGGAGGTCACTTATGAATACCTCCGTTTCATCGACTTTCCTTTCCCCAAGCTCCCCAAACATCAAGTCTCTGCTGAGATCATGAATGAGTTCGACTGGGGCGAATATGTAAGAACTCATGGGGCGAGCTTCCCCCTACCCCGGCGAGCCCCGATTCGAAAAGCCGCTGGCAAGTCTGATCTTAAGGCCAGCGGGGTGGAGAGCATCATGAGCGAGTTCGCCCTTCCGGATATTCGGAGGCGGTTCCGCATCCCACTGGACATTTTTATGATTCCTGCCGAGGAGAAAGAGCGGACCGACCTCCCC
The DNA here is from genome assembly GCA_026898435.1 of Prunella vulgaris. Lineage (NCBI taxonomy): Eukaryota > Viridiplantae > Streptophyta > Magnoliopsida > Lamiales > Lamiaceae > Prunella > Prunella vulgaris. The sequence continues at coordinate 483,615 of JAPKLY010000034.1, read as the reverse complement.
CCTGCCGGGCTCACAGCCATGAATTACCACACCTTGAAGGCAGGGCTCACCCTTCCCCCCCACCCTATAATCGGGCAGTTTTTGGCGGACACGGGCCTCGCCATTACCCAACTCACTCTGAATGCATGGAACAATTTGTTGGCCTCCCTAACTGTCTTTGGCCTCGAGGGCTATGAAAACCGGCTGAGCACGGTGGAGATTAACGAGCTCTTCATCGTGATTAGACAAGTGAGGGAGGGGAAGGGATATTATTCCTTCCAAGCTCGCCCGGGGGGCAAATTTTTAGGCGACCTCCCCAACAAAATCCGGGATTGGAAGGAGCAGTTCTTCTTCATCGGGGGGGATTGGCGAGCTTCCAATGGCCGCGGAGGGCGCATTCCCACCCCCGAGACCTACGGGGAGGCGAGTTGTAGGTGACGTACCTTAGTGTGTGTGCGTCGGATTAGATTACTGATCTAATCTATCTTTTTGCAGGTTTGAAGTGCCACAAGTCGAGTCACGGGAGACCGGAAGTTTCGATAGGTTTCGAGTTTGTGCGGACGGTGTGTTGCTTGCGGGAGAAAAAGGACCGTGAGATCGAACATCTGTGTCAACACCACTGCCGCCGGCTCGCCGGTCTCATCACCTCGCCACACCACCTCGCCGCTCGAGGTTTTGTGCCTTTTCATTATTGAGTTTCCAGAGCTCGCTGTCTTGTACGTCAAGGTCGCCGAACTGACTTGGTTGTTTGTTATATAGGTGCAGGTCCTATTGCCGAGCTCCCGCCCGTTGAGGTTCACGAAGCTTATCATTTCCTAGCTCGGCAGCTGAAGATGGGTAAGCCTCATCCGGGAAGGGAAGGCATCCCTTCGGGAGCGGTCTTGGACGCCACCAAGAAGCTAGAGCTCGCCAAAGCCGCTGAGAAGGCTGGGGGCTCCGGCTCTCAGAAGACCTCGGCACCTCCCCCAACAAAGGAGAAGATCGCCGGAGCCAAAAAGGGGGCGGGCCGAGGCTCAAACCCTGAATTGGGTACTCAACCACCTCCGCCTCATCAGACAAAGCGAGCTCTCCACCGGGGAGATGGCTCGCGAGTGGGTGAAGAGGAAACTCGCCTCGCCAAGCGAGCCAGGGATGAGGGCGGCTCCGGATCAAGCCAAACGGGGTCAGGGCGAGCTCTTGCCGTTCAACCTTCTCCAGTGCCTCCAACTCCTCATAGTGCGCCCTCGCCGCCTCCCTATGGGGTCCCTATTCGGGACGATACCCTGCTCGGGCTCAACCCTGATAGGTTTGGGTAAGTGGGCGACCTCTTTTGAGTTGGAAGCCTTTGCAATTTCCATGGTTTTTGCTAACTGGTCTGAGTATGTGCAGGTATACCCCCGCCGAGTTCCCGCAGCGACCTGAATCTCTCCATATCGCCGAGCGGTGTCGGGCCCTAAACTCGTTGAGGGACCTTCCTGATGGGACGGCTCGCCGGGTTTTCACCGAGGCCCCCAAATACCTCTCCGCCTCGGAGCTCGGGATGATCGAGAGGCAGAAGCCTGCCGACAAGGCGAGGCTGGTGATGCACTATGCCTGTGCAGCGATGGCGGTGGCTCAGCTCGTTAGCGATGATATCGCCGCCTCTGATAGAGCCCGCCATGATATAAATAAAGCGCTCACTAAGGTGGGCGACGAGCGGAAGAAGGCGCTTGAGGAGCTCGCGAGGGCGGAGTCCAAAGCAAAGGCCTCGCTGGAGGCGGAGCGGCTTGCAATTAAAAAGGCAGAAAAACTCCAGGCCGACCTCCGCCAACAACAGGCCGAACTGGAAAGAGCTCGCCGGACACTTGCTGCTCGGGAAGAGGAGCTCGCCTTGACCCGGGTTGAGGTAGGGCTCCTCCGGGATCAGAGCCGGGGGAATTCTGAGGAGTGCCGCAAGCTGCGGGAGGAGGTTGCCACTCAGGCTCTGGAGATCGTCGAGCTTAGGGGCCGTTCTGACACTGCCATCACACCCGAGGCACTTGAGCTCGCCGAGGTGGTTGCCACCGACAAGGGCTTCGTGCTCTGCTTTGCTGAGGTAATTCGCTCCTTCCAATGGGCGCGGATTAATAATGACAGCGAGTGGGAAGCCCTCGTCAGCGAGTTTGAGGATTGCCTGGAGAAGTCCTCGATTCCCCCTGGCACGGAATTGAATATTGGAGACCTCGCGGGCTATGGGATCAATCTCGACGCTGCTCGTCTGAAATTCAACAATATCCAGATGAAGCAGGTCTTGACTGCCGACCTCGCCCAAGAGACTGAAGGTGCCGAGGGGGAAGCTGGAGGTGAGGTCCCGCCGACCATGGAGCAGATGCAGGAGGTCTGTGGGGACGCAATGATAAACATCAGCGAGCTCGGCACAAGCGGACTCTCCGGGAACATCACTTCTAATGCCGAGCTCGCCATGCCCATCCGCCAGGTCGTCCCCACTCCAGAGGTCGCCGACCCCGAGTCTTAGGCCCTCTTTACTATTGCTTTCTTAGTTTAGTTTTCATTTTCTAAGTTTCGGTAGGTCGTCGGGTTGCGGAACTCGCCCAGAAGGAGCTCCATTTTTGTAGCTTTACTTTTCGTCCAAGTAGATTCAGCTCGCCGGGCACATGCAGCTCGCCCAGAAGGAGCTTTTTTTAATTCAAAGACGGCCAGCTGGTCGGCCTTTGTGGCCAGCACCACTACTCATACTTAGGATTTTTTCAAGTATATTTTTGGCTTGAAAATCTCTTAAGTATCCTTTTGAATATAAGCCGAGCATTTTTTTGTCCAACTCTTTTCCTTTATGTATTTGCGCTTTTACGTTATAATTTTTTAGAATAGATCGTTTTTGTTTATTTTTCTGGTACGTAATTGTTCGTCTTATTCTATTTTGAGAAGCGAATCGTTCGTTTTACGTCACTTATGACTACGAATTGTACCTCTATTTTGAGAGTGCGTATTCTTCGTCTTACGCCACTTAGGGTCGCGAATCGTTCGTCTTAGACCACTTAGGGTGGCGAACTGCACTTCGATTAATTCACGTTGGGCCATTGGGTTTCATGAACCTTGCCTTAGACGTTTCTTCGTCTTTTTCGCGAATTTTTCTAACTTATGGCAGTAGGTGCTTAGCAACCCTTTAAGGAGGGTACCTTCGCGACCTTGGGCACTTTGGCCTTTGCCTTCGAGCTATTTAATTACAACGCTTGAGACCTTGGCCCTTGCGCATTGCGGATTTTTGAGCATGTGGGCGAGCTAGGTTTGGCGAGCTACCAGGAGTAGTGGGCGACCAGGTGCAGCTCGCCTGGTTGGAGAGCTGCACAGGTCCAAACACTTGGGAATTTTTCTAAATTTTCACAGCAACGTAATTTACATCGGTTGCCATCTACACTTCTGATGCAAACCTTCGACTAGTCTATTACAGGATTCTAGTCTATTGGTAGAACTTTTTTAGATGTGCCGAGCTCCAGGTGTATGACGAAGCCTTGCCTTCTGCGTCTTCTAGATCGTAGGTGCCATTAGGCCAGGCTGCGGTGACCCGGAATGGTCCTTCCCAGTTCGAACCAAATACAACTAGTGGGGCCATCAATTTCTTCTTTAACACCAGGTCTCCGACCTTGAATTTTTGGTCTCGGACCTGTGAGTTGTAATATTTTTCCGCTCTACGCTTGTAGGTGGCGTTCTTCATTTCTGATGAAGCTCTGGTCTCTTCGATCAGATCCTTTTCTACTGCCAAGGCTTCATCATTCTTCTCTTCATCGTATCCCACCACCTTCCAAGTCTTGTTCTGGACTTCAACCGGTACTACGGCTTCAGTTCCGAAGGCTAGGGCAAACGGGGTCTCCCCTGGTGCTGGCCCTATAGGAAGTTCTATAGGACCATAGGACCTCCGGGAGTTCGTCTGCCCAGCTCCCCTTCTTTTCTTCGAGGCGGAGCTTCAATATGTGTTTCAGGATCTTGTTCACTGCCTCGACTTGGCCGTTCGACTGGGGGTGATATGTAGTTGAGTAGTGCTTCTTGATGTTCCATGAACTGCAGAAGTCCCTCAACTTCTGTCCGTCGAACTGCCTTCCATTATCAGTGATGACCGACTGCGGGAGTCCAAACCTGCAGATCAGGTTTTTCCAAATGAAGCCGATCATCCTTTCTTGGGTTATGGTTGTGAGAGCTTCGGCCTCAGCCCACTTAGTGTAGTAGTCTACTGCTACGACAGCGAACTTTACATCGCCTCTGCTAGGTGGAAATGGGCCGATCAAGTCGATACCCCATTTTGCGAAAGGCCATGGGCTGAAAACCGACTTAAGCTGGTTGGCTGGGGAGTGGATGTTAGGTGCGAAAAGTTGGCACTTTCGGCACCTTCGAGCGAAGCTGATGGCATCTTTGCGAAGAGTAGGCCAGTAGTAGCCCTGTCTGATCGTTTTATATACCAATGCTTGCCCCCCAGCGTGACTCCCACAAATACCTTCGTGAATTTCTTCTAACACTTCGGACCCCTGCTTCTTAGTTAGGCATTTGAGTAGGGGTAGAGAGAATCCACGTTTATAGAGTTGGTCGTCCAGCAGTGTATATCTGGCAGCTTGCTTTACTAACCGGCTAGCTTCCCAGGTGTCCACGGGGGTTGTTCCGTCTGTTAGGTATTTCTGGATTGGGGTGCACCAATCTTCACCACTTTCACTGTCCTCCTGCCCCCCTCTCGAGGTTTGATTTATCTTGTAATCGGACGTCGAGGGGTTTTTCAGTGTGGTGATCACAACCTCCGTGAATTCGTCTTCTCCGTTGCTAGTAGCAAGCCGGGCTAGAGCATCTGCTTGTGTGTTCTCTAGCCGCGGTATCTGATTGATGTAAACTTGTGTAAACATCGAGATCAGATGCGCGGTTATTTTCTGGTAGGTCATCATCTGCTGGTCTTTTGCTTCATATTCCCCCCGGACTTGGGATATTATTAGCTGGGAATCTTCGAAAACTTGAAGATTGGTTGCCCCCACAGCTAATGATAGCCTAAGTCCTGCTATCAACGCTTCATACTCCGCCTCATTGTTGGTTGCTCGAAAGTCGAACCGAATTGCGGAGGTGAAGACTTGTCTGTCTGGGCTGATCAGGACCACGCCGGCGCCTGCTGCCATGCTAGTTGATGATCCGTCCACGTAGAGATGCCACGGAGCTATACGCCCCCTCGTCGGATCTTGTGGGAAAGTTAACTAGATGATGAAGTCGGCGAGTGCTTGTCCCTTGATCGCTGTTCGGGGTGCGTAGGTTATACCGTATTGGCTGATCTCCAGTGACCATTTCAACAGGCGTCCGACAGTGTCTGGGCGCTGTAGTATTTGACGCAGTGGGAACGTTGTCAGCACCTCTAGTGGATGGTCAAAGAAGTAAGGCCTCAATTTTCTAACACTCATCACCAGTGCATAAGCCAGCTTCTCTGTTGGGGTGTACCGCAACTCAGCTTCATGTAAGACTTGGCTCACGTAGTACACTGGGAGGTGTGTTTTCGCCTCTTCTCGGACCAGGACGGAGCTGATGGCCACCTCCGACGCGGCTAGGTACAGATACAGCTTCTCTCCAGGTATTGGCTTCGACAGAACCTGTGTATCCGCCAGGTATGTTTTGATATCTTCGAAGGCTCGTTGGAATTCATTTGTCCAGACGAAGTGGTTTTTGAGGTGGAGCTTGTTGTCTTTGGCCGCCTCTTTGTACCTCCGTGTGTTTGCTTTAATTGCCTCGAAAAATGGACGGTTTCGGTCACCGAACCTGGAGATGAATCTGTTCAGGGCTGCCATGCACCCTGTCAGCCTTTGGATTTTTTGGACAGAATCAGGTATACCCATCTCGATTATGCATTGGACCTGTGTTGGGTTGACCTCAATTCCCCGCTGGCTAACTAGGTGCCCCAGGAACTTCCCAGAGTGTACGCCGAAGCTGGTCTTTTTGGGGTTCAACTTCATGTTGTAGTGGCGCAGTTTGTCGAAGGTCTGTTTCAGGTGGTCCTCCTTTCTCAAACTCTTGACAACTATGTCGTCCACGTACACCTCCATGGATTCGCCAATGTGTTGGTCAAACATTTTGTTCACCAATCTTTGATAGGTAGCTCCGGCGTTGATGAGCCCGAACGGCATCCTTTCCCAGCAATACATGTTCTTGTTAGTGTAGAACGCCGTGTGTTCCCGGTCATCTGGGTGTAGAGCTATCTGGTGATAGCCCGCAAAAGCGTCCATGAATGTCATCATCTCATGGCCTGCAGTGCTGTCCACTAGCTGGTCAATGTGAGGTAGTGGGAAGTTGTCCTTCGAGCATGCTTTGTTTAGGTCTGTGAAGTCAATGCAGAGTCTCCACGTCCCATTGTGTTTCTTCACCAGGACGGGGTTCGCGACCCACTGCGGACACAAAGCTTCCCTGATGAGCTTGTTGTCTAACAACTTCTCCACCTCAACTGTTAGAGCTGCGTACTTGTCTGGTCCATACTTTCTCCGCTTTTGGCGTACAGGTCTCCTCGTCGGGTCTATGTTAAGTCTGTGGCAAGCATGTTCCAACGGGATTCCTGTCATGTCTTCGTGAGACCAGGCAAACACGTCCAGGTTGGCCATCAAGAAGAGCTCCATCCTCGACCGGTACAGTTCAGGTAACTCAGAACCGATGAAAAGTTCTAAGTCCCTTTTTGGGTCCACCGGGAGTGCCGTCAACTCTTCCATGGGTGTTGCTTTTCTCTTTTGGCTTTTCCACCTCGGGTCGCTGATGAACTCGTCCCACTCCCCTTGTGACATCTGCGCAGGCTCGTGGCCTATGCGCGGCTCGAGGTCATCGGGTTGGCTCTCAGCTTGGGCGAGCTCGTCAGCTGTGAACACCTCCGGTGGTCTATCAGCTTGGGATGGTGTGGTGACTTGGGGAGTTGGGTCAACGCCCATTGGTGTTGGTTCTTGACCTCCCGCAGGTCCCCCACCTTGGGCCTCATCAGCTACCTCCATGGGAGTAGGCTGCTGTCCCTGCGCAGGTACCGACCCCTGCGTGAGTCTCAACACTTCGGTTCCTTCCAAGTCCCCCATTGGTGTCGGTGGTGTGTCTTGCACAGGTCCAATGCCTTGGTTGATTTATGACAAATCGCCTACCTCCATCATCTCAGTTTCGACTGAGATGACGTCTAGGATGTTTGGCTCGTCTGCAGGGATCTGTACGTCCTCTTCGAGGATGTGGACTCGTGTAACAGACTTATTGACCCGGCCATCTTTGATTTGGAGTAAACACTCCCGGGCCTTTTTCTGGTCACCTTTTATAGTTCCGGCACCTTTTGGAGTTGGGAATTTTAAACAGTAGTAGTAGGTCGAACACGCCGCTTTGAATTCATTAATAAAAGGGCGGCCAAGGAACCTGTTGTAGGAGGACTGCTGGTCGACAACTAGGAAATCTATGAGCCTAGTCAGTCTCCTTTCGGGGTCCTCAGCCGATACAAGTTGGACGCTCAACCTAACACTACCTAGGGGGACGGTTACAGCCTCTCCGAACCCCACTATCCTAGCATTGCTAGGTTCCAGATACGACTCAAAATCACCTAAGGCATCCAAGGTGGATTTGAAGAGAATGTTGGTGAATGCGCCGGTGTCCACAAGCAGCCTGTGAACTCGAACGTTCATGATGTTGGCGGTTATCACCAACGAGTCGTTGTGGGGCATCAGTACCCCCTCCAGGTCTGCTGAAGAAAATGTCAGCTCGTCAGCAAGCTGTGAGATGGACCTGGGGCCGGAGCTGCCCTCCTGGACTTGGTTTATGGCCCGGATTTCGGCCTTTCTCTTCCTCCTGGATATGGAGGATCCCCCGTCCTGGAGACCTCCGGCGGCTCCGATCTTCTCCTCGAGAACTAAAAGTTCCCGAGTAGGCTCCATGTTTTGCTGAGGTTGGGGAGGTGCCCTCCGTCTGTTATGGGGACCGGGTTGGTCTGCTTCCTCCTCCTCGTCATCGGAGGTAGCCCTCCTCTCGAACCTCGGTCTCTTAGCTGGGGCCTTCTTCACGAACTCGGCCAATTTCCCCTCCTCGTAAAATTTCCAGAGCTGCTTGAGGAGGTCTCGGCACTCGCTGGTGAAGTGGCCGATGGCCTGATGGTAGGCACAGAATTTGTTGGGGTTGAGCTTCGTGCGGTCCTGGCGGATCCATCTCGGCTCCTCCAACATGGCCTTGCCTTTGACGGCAGTGAAGACGTGGTCAACGAGACAGTTAGGACCTGATTGAGCTTTTCTTTGAGCTCGTCTCCCTCGCCAAAGGCCTTCAAGTTCCGGGGAGCTTTGTAGGTGCCCCCGGACTTCTTCCCGTAGGGCTTCCTTTCCTCGTGGGCACCAACTTCTTTCAGTAGTGCCTCCTGCATAGCCATAAACACCCCCGCCTTGTGGCGGAATTCGCTGTAAGTGTTGGGGCATGAGAGGTGCATCTCCTTCCAGAGGTCGGTGCCCCTCCTGAGTCCGGCCATCGCTGCGACGACCTTGGTATCCTCGCTTATCGGCTCGCTTTCCAGCAGAATTTTGTCAAACATTTCCAGGTACTGCTGGTCGGTCTCACTCTCGCCTTGATGGATGTTGGCGAATCGGTTCTTCTGGGTAAGGTAGGACCCGAACCCAGAGAAGTGGGCCAGGAACTCCCGCGAGAGTTGGCCAAATGAACAGATTGACCCCGGGGCGAGTGAAGAGAACCAGCGGTGGGCTCGGTCCCCTTGGGTCAGCGGGAAGTTCCGGCACTGGGTGGAGTCGATGGCGTCGACCAAAATTATGAAGTCCGCGTACTTGGCCAGGTGGACTTTCGGGTCCGATTCACCTTCGTATGCGGACATCACTGGGAATTGAATTTTCTTCTGGACCGGTGCGCGGAGGATGGCAGGTGCAAATGGAGAGGTGGGGAGAGCCGTGGCATCAGGTCCGCCAGACTTGGCTGCTACTTGTGCTTGTAGCATTTCAACGGCCTTTTTCAGTGAGGCCAGTTCGTCATCTCGGGTCACCTCCGGCGGAGGGTGCTCAAAGGTCATGCATCTCGCGGACGCACGTCCCCGAGGTGCCTCACTCTGGGGTGACCTCTCAGTGACGGGCTGGAATTGGCATCCGCCGTGGGGACCCAGTCGGTCGGTGGCGGGTCTCCTCAGCCTTTCGTGGGCTGATCTGCGTGGCTGCTGATCGGAGTCCCCATGGGACGCAGCTGGGGCCGCCGTACGCTCATTCTCTTCGTATCTTGGGCCCAGGCGGCCTTGGAGGACTTCCCTCCTTTGTGATTGGTGGGTGCCAGATGCCCCGGTGTATGCCGACTCCCTTCCCGTGTAGGGAGCAGGACCCTCCTCCACCATTTTGGCCTTACCGGTCCTCTCCCTACGCTGGCGGGCTTGTGCCGAACTCGCATCCTGTTCGGTGGGGAGTACGCTGTAGTCCCCTCTGGTCTGGGTGCCTTGAGTGGGCCTGGTCTACTCTCGGGCTTCGGCATCTGGAACTCGTCGGGGTACCAGGGCGAGTTCGTCCTGCTGTCGTTGCTGCAACCTCTGTAGGATCGCAATGGTGCGTTGGAGCTCGTCAGGATTGCTGACCAGGTCCCTCAGAGCGGGGGCCAAGTCTTCCTGGGTCACCGCAACTCGCGGAGGTCGCGGAGCTGCGGTGCTCTTCTGGGGAGGTGGTTGTGATGTCTCCACCACCTGGCGTGAGGTCTCCACCTCGGCCTGGTTTTGATCACCCCCTTTAGACTTTCCCGCAGCTGCGGAGGCCTGTCCCTTGGCGGCTCGAGTGTTAGCCATTTTTGGGTTTCGGAGGGGGTAACTTGTTGAAGGGCGTCGGAGTGGAGGGAGGTCGCCGGAGTGGTGGAGGTCGCCGGAGTGGTGGTCGTCCAGCTTAGGCGGAGCTGTGCAAGTTTTCATCTAGCCTCGCGTGTGACGAATTATCCGAAATTCAGTTTGTTCGTGTGCACGCGCACGTTTGAGAACTTGTTCCGGGCAGATTTCGTGGAATCCGAAAACTCAGGTTTTTGTCCGAAAATCTGGGTTCTTCGTTCAAGGGATGAAGGTGTATGTGTATCTTCAAGTGTTCTTGAGTTTTATCAAGAACACCTTCAAATCTTCGAACCTTCAACCAAACCCTAACTTTTTCGTTCTTGAGATTTTTTATTTTTCAGGTTCGTCGACCCTTCCTCTAGCGCCAAATTGTTGATAGAATTTACTGATTGTGTTTGTTTATGTGGCTTTATAACGAATCAATTCTACCAAACAATAATCTTATGATTTTGTGTTCTTGGGGAGGGAGAGAAGAGAGCTTAGAGAGAGAAAAATTGTAATAGAAATTGTATTGATTTTCAGAATTGTGAGAATTGTGTGAATAGTACAAGAGAGGTCTTATTTATAGGTGTGTGAGTGTGAGACGACACCTTATGAGCCTATGTGGCTTCCGGTGTTGACGAGGGTTCCTTCCCTCGTCTCGATCTCTCACACTGTTTCCTCTATCACGCCTCGTCCTACTACTATGCCTTAGACTAGATGGGCCTCATTAAAAACCTCGCCGTAAACCACCCTTGTGGATAAACCGGACGGAGGGAAAAAGAGCCCGCCATCGGGGTCCTATTGACTAACAGGTGAGCTCATGGGCGAGCTCCCAGCGAGCTTTGGTGGGTCGGGCGAGCTCCCGAGCCTTGACCAGATTCCAGAGTATCGGGCGAGCTCTGGTGTACCCACAGACGGACGAGCTCTGGACCTTCTCCAGCTCGGATGGGCTCTGGAGACCTGGCAAACCTTGGGGATTATTTCTGAAACCAACGTATTAGTTCGCCATATCAACAGTGTCCTAGTGGAACAGCTACCTTTGAGATGCCCAGAGGTCGCGAGTTCGAATCCTTGCAGGCACAAAATTTACAACCTTTATTCTGAGCCAAATAAGGCTCATATAAAATATGTGATGGTATGGTTAAGATGCTGGGTCCGTGGCCAAGTGGTTCGAGCCCAGCCAGCCCTCGAAAAGGGTCTGGGTTCGAACCACCTTGGCCACATTTTTTTTGCTACGTAAAAATTTAGCGACCGCTAGAGGCGGTCGTTAAATTATAATTAGCGACCGCCAAAAGCGGTCGAAAAATATAAATTTAATTTATTATTATAATTAATTAATATAATTAGCGACTGTCATAAGCGGTCGCTAAATTAAATTTAACGACCGCGTAATGGCGGTCGCTAATATTAATAAACCAAACCGGGTCAATACCCGGAAATTTTTTGCTACCGCAATTGCGACCATTTAGACAGTCGTAAATTAGCTACCGCCACATAAAAGCGGTCGCTAAATTTTTGCGACTGGTGTTTTAGCGACCGCCAAAAGCGGTCTCAAAAACGGTCGCTAGCTATGTTTTGCGACCGTTTGGCGGTCGCTAATGCGGTCGCTAAAACCCGCTTTTTTGTAGTGTTTTTCATATGTAATATATTATTAATTACCGTAGTAATATTTTTATTTTTAAGAAAATTTTATACGTTACACATGTTAATTATTTTTTTATTTTAAGAATTTTTTATATCATTTATTTCTTCAGGAGTTGATAAGAATTTAATTAATGAAAAGGTCATCACATTTATGAGTTGGTGGCAATTTTCACAAGGTCAGATTATCATCCAACGGGCATGATTTTTTAGGCTTTTGTTGATCATTAAATAAAGTAAAAAATATTAAATGCAAAACCCTATTTTGGAGTGAGGAAATTGGAAGGTCGGATGTGTATATCGATAATTGCATTTTACATGCCTATCCAACTGTAATGTGTTCAATTAATTCATTCAAATTTTATTTTCCATTAGTTTTTTAAATTTAAAATCTACACATATATATCTAATAAATTGATTTATATCACGTATATATATGGTAAAAAACTTAGAGTGAGGCTAATTATGATAAATTATTTAATTTACATTATATGGTAAAAATATTTAATCATTAAAGGCTCTATGATAAATTTAATTTAGAATATATGTAAATTAAATGAAACTTATTTTTGAATTTTTTAGGGCTAGTTTTTGAATCATAATTTTATGCAAAAATAACCGTACATGTTTCACTATAAATATGAAGATTCACAATATTTTTAGTACTTCTACATTACTATCTATCCAAAAAAAATAAAAAATTATGGCGCACACTCCAAGCAAAACCTCCAAAAACGGTGGTGGATTCGCCGGAGGTAGTTTCGTCGGAGGTGTAATCTTCGGCGGAGGTAGATTGTGTTGAAGGTATGAGTTATTGGAGTAAGAGGCGGAAGGTGATATGAACCCTAATTAGGGTTAGGACATCTTTAATAAAGAGAGACAGGATAATAATTAATTTTAAATTTTGTATTTAATTTTATGTTGGAATAAGTGAAAGAGAGATAGAGAGATATATTTTAAATTTGAATTTGAAATCCAAATTCAGATTTGAAAATAAATTTTGATTGATTTCATTAAGGTATATTAATAATTGTATTAAATTTTAAGATGGAAATTACCATAATAGGTATTATGGATGATTAGCGCCACAGATGTTATAGAAATATACTCAATATTTAAAAAATAATTAGCAAAACATTTCAAAAAACCATGTCAAATTAATGTAGACAAATCAGTATCAATAGCTTTGTTGAGAATTGTTTTCAAAATTCCAAAATCCTAAGCACAAACCGACCAATCAAAGAAACATATACATGCCAACATAAGCATTATCTTTTCTCATTATCACTTAAAAAATCATTTCTTTTATTCAACCATTATCGTAAAAACTATAAGTCATCTCAGTAACTGTTGTCAGTTTTTGTTAGGTTCATGTTAGCATTTTCTACGTTGTGTTGTCGTCTTTGAATTTTTTTTTTCAATGGATTATTATCTCGTGTCGTGTGCAATTGCAATAAAAGGTTTTGGAATGATGGGTCCAGTTTTAAACTGAATGAAAATTAGTATAAAAAAATTAAGAGGTAAGGGTAATTAAGGTAGATTGAGATGTGTTTATCTAATAAATTTAGTGTATGGGTATCTAATAAGTTTGGAGGGGTATATAGTCGGACCTAAAGAATTTACAAATAAACCAATCAATTATAGCACAAAATGTATTATCATCCTATTTTTCAAAGAAATTATAGGAAAATGAAAAATTATAAAATAAATTGTGGATTTTTTTTTTTTTGCAAATCGCACCACACAATGCTAATTAAATACACACATATTTATATATAAGTAGGTTTTATATGAAAATAATTCATGATAAGTTTATTATGAAATAATTTTAAAGTATCATATATTTTATCAGAAGTATTAAAAATCTCATCAGAAGTAATAAAATCAATAATAATTAAATATATTACAATTAACCCTGATTTTTTATATTTTTTATGAAATTTTTGATATTCCTGGCCAAATATTTGATACTTTAAAACTATTTCATGATAAACTTATCATGAACTATTTTCATATAATAATTTGCCATATTTATATATCATGAATTGTTATATTAAATATTCTTACGAATATAGGATTCGTAAAATAACCATATTTATAAAATTAGCGGGGATCCTAGATGGAATGGGCCAGATCTAGTGAGTAATCTCCAAATCAGTTGTGTGTAACTTAAAAACTATTCCTAGAAATCCACAACAAAATGGTCTAGCTGAGAGAATGAAAATGATTATATTAGAAAGGATCATGCACATATTGTTTCAGGCTAATCTGCTTAAGAGCTTTTGGGGTGAAGTTGTTAACACAATTGTTTACTTGATTAATAAGTCACCCTCATATGCTATAGAATTTAAGAATCCTGACGAGATATAGTATGGTATGTTATCTTATTATTCAAAACTAAAAAATTTTTGTTGTCAAGCATATGTACATTTAAGACAGGATAAACTAGAGCTAAGGACCTTGAAGTGCATATATGTTGGTTACCTCAAAGGGGTGAAAGGATACAAACTATGGTGTGTGAAACCTGGAAATCAGAAGTGCATTGTAAGTAGAGATGTCACGTTCAATGAGTCATCCATGAGATACAAGAAGGGTCAAAACAGTCCATGTACGGAAGAAACATTGAAAAAGAGGTTACATTGTGGAGACGGAGTGTTATGATGTTTTAGATGCCACTGAAGGAGTACAAGCTTTCAGTGATCCAATCTCAGAAGAGGAAGATCAGGGTCAGCAACAGGCTCAAGATCATAATACTTCAGTAGGAGTTCAAGGAGAGAATCCGAGTGATTATAGTCTTACAAGAGACAGACTTAGAAGGCAGATCTATCCACCAACAAGGTATGGTCATGCTCTAAAAGATCACACTGAATTGAAATAGTGAAGGATGAGTTGAATTCCCTTGAGAAGAACCATACTTAGGTTTTGGTGGAGGAACCAGAAAATAAGTACCTAATCAGTTGCAAGTGACTATTCAAGAATAAGCTTGACGTTGGGGCAAAGGAATATGTCAGGTACAAGACCAGACTTTTAGCAAGAGGATTTTTTTAGAACGAAGGGGTGGATTATGATGAAATATACTCACTTATAGTCAAACATTGCTCAATCAGATTACTTTGGTCAAAGGTTACTCAGGATAATCTGGAACTACAACAGTTAGATGTGAAAACTGCTTTCCTTCATTGTGAGCTGATGGAGGAGATCAATATGCAACAACTAAAAGGGTTTGTGAAGTCACGGAAGGAAAAGAAGGCTTGTTTGTTGATTAAGTCCTTTTATGGTCTTAAGAAAAGTCCCAGACAAAGGTATAAGAAGTTAGATAGTTTCATATTATCTGTTGGATTCATTTGAAGTGGGGATAGTTTCATATTATCTGTTGGATTCATTAGAAGTGAGTATGGTAGTTGTGTGTAACTTGAAAAGGCAGGAAGTGAGGTGATCACTTATTTATTGCTATATGTACATAACATGCTTATTGAAAGCAAATTAAAGTATCACCAAGATTCAAAATATTGAAAAGTAAGTTGAATGCTACATTCGAAATGAAGGGTCGGGGAGAGCCTAAGACGATTTTGGGTATGGATATTCTCAGAGATAAGAAGACTGTTCTTGTCTCAAGAAGCATGAATTGAGAAAGTGCTAATAAGATTTCGGATGAATAAGTCTCAACCAGTTACAGCTCCTCTGGGATAAAAAATTAAACTCTCAAAGGAACAACAACCTAAGACTGACAGAGGAGAAAAATCTGATGAGTTCAGTTCCTTATGCAAGTGGAGTAGATAGTTTGATGTATGCTATGATTGTAGTAGACCTGATCTTGCATACACATTGAGTATGGTTAACAGGTACATGACCGAACCAGGTCAGGCTCATTAGAAAGCTGTGAAGTGGATTATGAGATGCATGAGGGATACTTCTAAGCTGGGTCTGATAATTGAGAAACAAATGAGAATGAATAATCCATTATTAGGCTATGTAGACTCTGATTTTGCAGGGAATATTGATTCAATTAAGTCTCTAACAGAATATATTTTCACATTGTATGAAACAACTGTGAGTTGAAAAGCTACGCTTTAGTTAGTGGTTGCTTTATCAACAATAGAAGCTAAATACATAGCAACGACAGAAGCAATTAAAGAAGCTATGTGGTTACGGGGCATGATCAGAGTTTTCGGGATGAATCAGAAGGTTGTCAAGATTGCGTATGATAGTCAGAGTGCTTTGCATCTGGTAATGAATCAAGTGTTTGATAAGAGGTCTAAACATATAGATGTTTAATGTTATGTTACACTTTGTGAGACACATCATTGAGACGAGAGTTATATATTATGGTCTAGAAGATACGTACTGAAAACAATGTTGCTGATATGTTAACTATGTCTTTGCCAAGCTCTAAATTTATTCACTGCAGTAAGTTGGTAAAGCTAAAGGAATGAGATATGCATTAATTCAGAGAGTTGAGAGGATAGGAAGGGCGTACTTGCATTAAGGTTAAGAATTGTGAAGTGCAATGTAATATGTGGTATCAACTTAGTGCACTATGTTTGCTGATTTGAAGACTTTGTTCAGATCAGGTGAGTTTATTTAGGATCAACTGTACTCAGTGAGGATAGTTGATTCACATAAATTGAATTAGATTAGTTGATGAGTGACTATATGAGTTCAATTTAGGTTAGCTGATGTTCTGTGTTCATGACAATTGAGGTCAGAACATGTGAGTTCAACTTCAGTCATCTGATGTAAAGGTTGATTAATAGAGTTGAATTCAGCTAAGGTGGTTCAGATGAGACGTGATTAGGTTAGTTGAGAAAAGGTCATTTGATCTGATTAGATGGGTTAGTGTTAATCTTAACAGACGACTTAGGCTAGTTCGAAGAAGGGACCTGAGGTGGTCTATTTCTAAGTAAACCTAGATATAGATGAGTTTGAACTGGTTGCAAGATTCAATGGTGAATTATTGAAACTGCTATAGTAACCAACACACAACAGATTCTTGTTTGAACTGAATAACAACCATTGGAACTAATTCAACCCCTGGGCTTGGATTGAGTCTATATATATTGCATCTTAACCTTGTTTTCCACATCCACGGATTATAATATTGAGCGAATTGAGTGTTAATCTTTAGTTAAGTTACAGTGTTAGCTTAAGAGTTATGTATTTAAGCGTGTTGTAATCTGTTATTGATTTCTACTTTTATAGTGAAAGTGTTGTGGACGTAGGTAATTTACAGTCGAACTATGTAAATCCTTGTGTCTTCTTTCTTATTTGTTTCTTATCTTCATTTGTTTTGTTTTTCACTTAGTTCTTATTGAGTGATTCGATTGAGGATTGGATCACTGATTTCCTAACAAATTAAATTAGGGTGGGTTAGATTTATTATTAAGAGTGAAACGATGAATTAATTCATAAAAGACTGTACATGTAATATGTATAATTTGGCTAAATTAAAAGTTCACAAAAACTTGTGTGCACTTGGGTGCATACCATGCACATGGATTTTAATTTCAATTTTGACTTTAATTTTGTTTTTTTACACTACACGCCACACTATATATTTTTTTGGCAATTGTGGTATTAGTGATTTGTTCTTCAGGTATTATTAATTGTTCTTTGGGTATTGTGAGTTGTTCTTGGGGTATTTACTTAAACTTGTTCTTTGAGTATTTATTTAGGCTTGTTTTTTGGGTACTGTGAGTTGTTCTTGAGTATTATGAGTTGTTCTTGGGTATTATGAGTTGTTCTTGGGTATTACTCAATTGTTCTTCGGGTATTACTAAATTATTAATATTTATTTATTTATTTATAAATTATTCTTTGGTATGAATTGACTTATTTTTTGAGTATTAACAAATTGTTCTTGGGATATTAATTTTGCCATTAGAACGGTGGAGCAAAAACCTTCCGTGAGGCGCAAATTAAAGAAATCTGGTCAAAGAAAATAGATGCAAGTCCACGGAAGAGATTAATAACTAAAATATGGAAGTGTTGCTAGTGGAAATCTAAGCTGTTGAACAGATTAACAATGGCATTATCATTGGTGATAAATATCCCCTGGTCCATCAAATTAACATAAATCCAATCACAACAAATTTCAAACACTTATCGAATGAATACCTACTATGGATTGCGGGATAAATGGTGCGTTCCAAGTGAAGAATCTATAGGGTGAATCTGCAGCAGCAATGACGAAACAGAATCGCTAATTTCAGCGGTATTGATGTTTGTTTCTTATTTGAGTAATGAAGAAATGGAATAAAGGGACGAACAAAACAGGGAATGGTTTGGAGGCGACGGCATTAAGACTACAATACGAGATCTTTTAAAATTGAAATTAAATTAAGGAGCATGGATGCACCAAGACAAACTTATTAAAAATTATGGCAACACATTCTTTAATTGCTATCCAATTTCCAATCCTAACTTGTAATTCATCCACGCAACAATCTTCTTGATAGATATCTCATTATTATTATTATTTTTTATTTATCATTCCTCCCCTTTCAGAAGACACAAACAATATATTCCTCCATCGTCTTGCGCTTATTTTTCTTTGAAGTTTGATGAAATTACGAAGCGACAACAAACTTGCCATGGGATTCAGTGTGTATCCCCACCATTTGAAAACTTCCATCCATGTTTAATTACGCGAAAAGACACTAATGTTTCATTTGATTCAATGGATAAGATAAATAACTCAAGATAGATTAGACAAGATTATAATCTAGAGATTATTATCTATGAGTTAAATAGTATATTTAGATTGATGGATTAAGATAATTTGTAGTGTAAGATAATTTCATTTTGAATGTTTGGATTGTAAGATTAATAATAAAAACATGCAATTGACAATTTTGTCCTCTATATCATAAACAAAAATAAAGTGAATTATGATTCTCCTTTTCAATACAAGGGGAGTATTTTAGTAAAGATAAAAACAATGAATTATTATCATACATATTCCTTAAGATAATATTATTTTCCATTCATAAGATAATGACAAACACTTATATACAAATTTCTACGGGTCAAAGATCTGTAGAAATATTCATTTTTTAAAATTCGCGGGTCTAATCCGGGTCGGGTCGAATTTGAGTATTTTTTTCCAAAATTCGCGCAGCTTGTGATTTTCGCTCCCAGGTATGTTACAGTTGTGGCAAATGAATGTTACTTTAAGGCAAAACGTGCGTTACAACCAGATTAAATGCTGTTTTCTACACATATTCATTTATTTTTGTAGAAGTAAATATTTTTCATGCAATGTAACACATGTATATGTTACATTGTATGTGTAACACATATTTATTCTTAATAAAAATACATTTTATCCTATAGTAACACATATATGCTCATATAATAACACAAATTGAGGAACAAATATGTGTTACAATTAGAGTAAATATGTATTGCTGCAAATTTATGTTACAATTGGAGTAAATTTGTGTTACTGCAAATGTGTGTTACATCTAGAGTAAATGTGTGTTACAATTAGAATAAATGTGTGTTACTGCAAATGTATGTTACAATTAGAGTAAATGTGTGTTACTGCAAATGTGTGTTACAATTAGAGTAAATGTGTGTTACTGCAAGATCAAATGTGTGTTACTGTATGCACAACATTTATTTATCCTTATAAAAATATATATTATATTTTATATAACATATATAAAGTATTAAATGATGTATTAAGTACATGAATAACATATTATTAACATAAATCAACAAAGAGAATAAAAAATAAATTAAGTAATACATATTTATACTTGCAGAAATACATATTTTCTTTATAGTTATTTGAAAAGTACAACAAATTAATTTTTTAAGAATTTGTAACACATATTTTGCCTAATTGTAACACGCCTTTGCCCAAATTGTAACATACCTTGGAGCTAAAAAACATATTATTAACATAAATCAACAAAGAGAATAAAAAATAAATTAAGTAACACATATTTATACTTGCAGAATACATATTTTTTTTTAGTTACTTGAAAAGTACAAAAAAATAATTTTTTAAGAATTTGTAACACAGATTTTGTCTAATTATAACACGTCTTTGCCAAAATTGTAACATACCTGGGAGCGAAAAAACCTGAAACTACAAGTTGCACGAATTTTGGAAATAAATGTCCAAATCTGACCCGACCCGGTTTAGATCCACGAATTTTTAAAAAATGGATATTTCTACGGTAGAAATTTGTACACAAGTGTTCCTCTAAGATAATTGAATTTTAGTTTTTGGATTTCATTAATTTTGAGCTTTTGTCCATTAAACCAAACATCAAATTAAATAAGATAATTTAATTTATCTTAGCTTATTTAACGAACCAAATGAAGCCTAAAACAATATGTATTATGATGAGTAAAAAAAGAAAGTATTGTACATTAAGAATTGTGAATGGAACCCCTCTCTTTGTAGGTTTTATTCTTTTTTTTTTATAACTAAATAAATAAAAATAAACTCTGATACAAATTTCAACATTGAAAATTAGATGAAAAATATATAATTTTTTTAAAAATATAAAGATGCATTTACTGGAATATGATAAATTCATATGAGGGCTACTTCCGTCTTTTTATGACAACTTGCCAAATTTGTCCAGGTTCTTCACTGTACATAAATGAAAAAACCTCAATTTGAGACAGAAACCCCTCTCTCTCTCTCACTCAGTAAATCCCTGCCGCCGGATCCACGTCCGCCGCCGCCGCAAATGGAGAGAGGAAATAGAAGCGTCAAAATCCAGATTGGCAACCATTATTTTAGTCTTGATATCGTTGAAGACGTACTGTCGAGACTCCCGGTGAAATCCCTCTTGAAATTCAGGTTAGTTTCTAAATCATGGAAGTCATTAATAGACAGCGAGCGATTCATCAAAATTCACCTAAAAAGGTCATCAGAAAACGAAATTCTGTCCCATCATCGAATCGTTTTGAACCCTGTTGCGTCGCGTGATAGGGTACTTAAGATGTGTTCTTGGGCATCGCTGTTAGCAGAGCCAATTGAAGAACCTGTTGAATTCGATGATGGCAAACACATCGGTATGGGGGTTTCTATGGTGGGTTGCTGCGATGGGCTTGTTTGTCTTGTTCAGGAGAAGGGCACATTCATCCTGTGGAACCCTGCCACCAGGATGTGTCTGCATTTGCCTGCTGCACACACTAGACCCGTGAGGGAGGACAGGTTTGCCATGTATGGGTTCGGGTATGATGAATCGGCCCATGATTACAAAGTGTTTGTTGTAATGACTTCCAGCAAACGCTGGACCGTTGGTAAATTGTATAGTCTTAAGAGCCATTCCTGGAAAACGTTTAAGTTGAAGGATTATCCACGTGTTGGGGTTAAAGCTGGGGTGTTTGTGAGTGGACATCTAAACTGGATTGAGGATGACGAAGGCCGCGATGAGGATGAAGAGATGGATTTGTATTCTTTTGACTTGAGGAATGAGACCTTTGGAATGGTTGCCGAACCAAGCCTTTGGTATTGTTTTATGCTACCAGTTCTAACTCTGGGAGTGATTGACGGATGTCTTAGTCTGTTTTGTGATTATCATTTCACTTCATCAAAAGCAGTTTGGGTTATGAAGCAGTACGGGGTGAAAATGTCTTGGGTGAAGCTCTTTATGTTTCCAAGCTATGAGCATCCTCCCTTGCGGTCACTAAGAGTACGCTCATTTTGCAGGGGACCAAATGGGGAAGTTCTGTTAATTTATGATACTGATTTGATGATATACAGCTACAGTGCTGAAGATAAAGAGTTCCATTGTTCAGCCATAGTTAGCATTGATAAAATTATGGGTGAGGGTATCTACGTTGAAAGTTTAGCCTCACTTGGTCCAAATGCCGTAGCAGAGCACTTCTGATGCTGAACCAGGGGATATCAAAATGATACCTTTGAGTAATCTTGTACCAAACTTATTTCTTCTTGTTTAATTTTATGTACTTAGAACTGCATATTTATCATTGTGTTTTTGAAGTTTCCATTTCTTGTTGATCTGTTATTTTATCTGGCTTACTCCATTTAAGGGAGTTAATAAGCTACCTAATTACTTGTGGGAAAGTAAATCTTCTTTAGCGTAAGTTGCAAGTTAAGTTATGGTGCGACTCGTCTAAGAAGTGGAAGGAACCGCAGGGACACGTGGCTGTCAACTTGAGCGACAACTCAGGTTTGTATAGTGTTACATTTTTCATTGTCAAGTGCTTGTTGTCATGCAATCGACTTAAAACTTGTCTTCGCCTGCCACGTGCTGTTATAGCATATATCTAGAATGTGTAATGCGCTATTTAGAAAAAACGTTGTAAATCACTTTTTATTAACTACAACTAGTTTAATCAAGAGACAGAATAGATGTTGGCTAGTAACTTTGATATTTATTAGTTAATTAATTTCATCAATTATGTAAATGTTGCTATATATGCTGCATTCTGTGAATTCAATCAAATACATAGTAAAATGAGGATTTGTGTATGTATGTGTGTTTATGAATTTTAGAAATTTCAATATCATACTATCGTCCGGTGATTAAACCCCAAGTAGGGAAAAAAGTGCAGGGACTTATGGCTGTCAGCTCAAGCAGAACCTTGTGTGGGTATATTTGTATAATTTGAATTGTCAAGTGTTGTTTACTGTAGATATTAGCAATGCCTGCCTCATGCTGTGATTGCATATGAAGATTTTATACTCCATAGACAAATCTATTTAGAAGATGTAAGTGAATTCCTGTTTGGTCATCCGCAATATTCTCCAACTTGCAACTTGCGTTCTCATAGATCACTGTATTCCTCCATTTTCAAATAACTCACAATACACACTCATGCAAATAGCTATCTGAGAGTCTTTCTTGAGGGATTTTTTTTAAGGACCACAACTAAGGGGATTTGGAAAAATAAAGACTGTAACTCTTCAAACTAACAATTTATAGGACAATAACTTTTAAAGATATAAATTGAGGCCAAATCAACCCGAATCGGGCCAATTGACCTGATATGGACTAAATTCGGGCTGGATTTGGGCCCAATTTTAGTTGACATAGCCTAAAGTCGTGTCTTTTAAAAGTTATTATCTTTATATTATCAGTCCAAAAAGTTATATTACTCATTTTTCCCGTCCAAAAAGTTACGGTCCTCTTACAGTACTCCCTAAGTTACAATCCTTAAAAAAATTTCTGGATAAGACGAGACTCATTAGGGGTCATTGGCCAATTTCTGGATACTCTATTTTCTGGATCTCTTTTCAGAAATTTAATGTTTGTTTTGGTTGTTCTTGATTTTCTTTGATTGAAAATTTATTTGTTCAATAGAGTTGATTTGGTCTCAGCAATGACGACATTAAATTCTATTTTTTGGTCGCCGGATATTTGAGGATGAGCATCGTTGTTCTGTTTTGGGGATGAAATGAACATCATTCTAATGGTGGGATGAAGATGAACAGTGGTTTGAAGATGAGATATAGAGATGATGAAGATATTATTTATATTTGATGTTGACTAATTTCTAGATTTTATTATTAATTAATAATTTAATATCAAGAATTTAAGATAATAGTGATTCAGTATTCGGTTTGTAGTTTTGTGTTAATAGTTTGAATAGTTTGAAATGTGGTTAATTTTAATGAATTTTTAAACATATATGGCTATATATAAGCTTTTTGTAGGAATTTTGGTTTAAAACCTTATGTTTGACCAAAATATTAAATGTTCTTATTTTTTAAATTAAACATGATAAATTTGTTCTACTCATGAAGTAAAAGAAATCGTTATATATTGGAAATCTCAAAATTGAATTTCGGTGAGTGATAAATTAATTTGTGAAAAATTGAGAGAAAAACTTTGTGAGTGGGAGTTGGAACAAACAAGACCCACTTGCTTGTCCAGTGACGGAACTAGGAATTTCGGACACGGGGATTCGATAATATTTTTATAAAGACGAAATAATATCATATTTATATAAAGGATGATACAAATTTATTAAAATGTCTAATTCCATTAATTTAAATTGAGTAAGTTAAGTTTTGTTAGGGAGAACATTTTAATTGTTTCGACAATATTGAAGAGGTGAGATGGTGTTGAAATTGCTAAAACATTAATACCATAAAAAATATCATTTTCTTCTTTTAGTTAGAATGCAATCACAATATCCATCAAATTTTTAACTTCTAATTATTTTATTAAATTGAAGGATAAATATTTTTAAAATTTCATTGAAATGTTATTAGGCACTACTTATTGTTTTATATAACGAAGTACTTTTAGATATAAATGTGCAAAATTTTGAAAACACTAAACTAAAACTCAAAAAGTTTTAATACTAAAATGTGCAATTTTAATAATTGTTTGATATCATTAAAACTCCTACATTATCATTCATCTCTTGTTATAAATTAAAACAAAATTTCATTAAAATTCCTGAATTATCATTTGAAACTCGAGTTTTAGTTTAGGAGTTTTCGAGTTTTAATTTAGTGAACTCTTAGTCTATATATTTTCATTTATATGTAGGAATTAAATGGGTTGATTGTCAAGACTCGGGTGGGCCTTAATTTCATTTCAGTAAGCCCAAAATGTTTCAGCCCAAGGAAAAAAAAACTATTGTCATTGCCTATTCTTATATCCATACGCATGTACCCCACTACCACCATTGATATATTATATATTTTATAGGGATAATTCTATATAAATACACCACATTTTACTCAACTTTCAATTTAATTATAAGCTTCACGATTATTGTAAAAAATCCCAACCTTCTAAAAAGTTTTCAATTCGATACAATTTTTTTTTCGGACAGCAACTGATGACGTGTCTCGCCGGAACGCGTGAAATGTTGTCACGCTGGCTTACACGTGTGAAATACTTTTTTTGTTAATTCTATATAAATACACCACCTTTTACTCAACTTTCAATTTAATCATGAGTTCACAATTATTATAAAAAATTTCAACCTTTTAAAGAGTTTCAATTCGATACCCTTCTTTTTCTGGGCAGCAACTGATGACGTGTCTCGCCGGAGCGCATGAATTGTTGCCACACTGGCGTACACATGTGAAATTACCTTTTTATATTTTATTTTTTTCCACATTATATATTATATATATAAAAAATACAAAATTTAATATTAAAAAATATTTTTTGAATAAGAAATACTATGGAAAGAAACGTTTTTCACCATATTCAAGAGGGACTTGAAAAAACTATGTTAATGTTACCAAATATCACCACTTAATTCTATATAAATACACCATCTTTTATGGTTTTGATATTCGGTACCATTAACACATTTTTTCAAGCCCTCTTGAATATGGTGAAAAATATTTTTTTCCATAGTATTTCTCATTCAAAAAATATTTTTTAATATAAAATTTTGTTATTATATATATATATATATATAATATGATGTGAAAAAAAAATATATAAAAAATTAATATCACATGTGTACGCCAGTGTGACAACATTTCACGCGCTCCGACGAGACACGTCATCAGTTGCTGGCCGAAAAAAAGGTTGTATCGAATTGAAACTCTTTAAAAGGTTGGAATTTTTTATAATAATCGTGAACTCAGGATTAAATTGAAAGTTGAGTAAAATATGGTGTATTTATATAAAATTAACCAAAAAAATATTTCACACATGTACGCCAGTGTGACAATATTTCACGCGCTCCGGCGAGACACGTCATCAGTTGCTGGCCGAAAAAAAAAGTGTATTGAATTGAAACTTTTTAAAAGGTTGGTATTTTTGACAATAATCGTGAATCTCAGGATTAAATTGAAAGTTGAGTAAAATGTGGTGTATTTATATAGAATTAACCCTATTTTATAATATATTTTATTATTTAAATGTAAAATTACTAAAAAAATAATTTACAAAATTTCGGAGGGCCCAGTGCCCCCAGTACCCTACATGCAACCGTCCATATGCTTGTCCCACATTGAAAATTACCAAGGGTTCCTTAAGGAACATATGTAGCAACTTGAGGGGGCGCTTGTTTCGAATTCTTCAATGGTAATGAGAATGAAATTTCATTTTCCTCCTTTACCCTTACATATGTTGAATGAGAGTTCATGTTAATGGTGGTTACATCATTAATGTTGTGCTCCAATTTTGGAAAAATTGACAAAAAATGAATGTTGTTGGTTGTGGTATGGGTGATTGATTGAGGAGGATGATTATAAAGTGGGATGCAGGTAATCAAATGGGGGGTAATGATTACCTTATTTAGGAGAAAAAACAATGCAATGTACCTCATTTATTCTCATTACATATAATAATTACTATGTGCATAGCCCATTCCCATTACCATTGAAGAATTTTTTTACCAAGCGCCCCCTGAGTTGTCTTTCAAATAGAGTGCTTGTGGATTCTCTCCTATGAACCACAAATGCGTGCATGTTGCTACTGCCAGCCTAGCTCAGGCTCAGGTTCGGGGATCTTGGTTCTTGGCAATTGGGCTTTGGTAGCCCATCTATCTTTTTTGGAGACCTAAAATTCTAAAATTGCCATTTATTTTTGGACCCAATTATTTAAATAAATTAACTGAGGCCCAAGAGTTAATAATTAGTTGAGCCCATCCTGAGTGGGCCCGTTTGATTGTTCTTGCTTGTTAAGTAAGACTTGGTCAAGTCTTATCCGAATTTAGAAAAGAAAATATTTTCGGATAATTATCTCCATAGATGTAATAAGTGCTTATAAATAGATCATTCTCGTCCCTTATTCAGAGACTTACACACGAAAGTTTCTAGCCTTCAAATTTCTCTCATTCTCTACCCTACTAATCTCTCTCTTCTCTTCTCTGATATTCATTCATCGAAACGTGTATATCGGTGGTGCTACTGATATATACGCAGAAATCGTTTTACCTTTGGGGACGATACGCAATCCTATGAGCACTAGCCATGACATATTTCGTCTTGCGGAAAAATGATTTTTCCTTGACTCGGTTTAAAATAGTTTATCATTATAATTATCTGATTATTGTAGTTCCTCCTTAATTGATATACTAACACTTTTAACAATCAAAGACCTCCAAATCGAATATTTATAGATAAATAAAATAGATATAATAAAAAATACAACATAATAAATACAGTATAACAAAAAAGAATATGAAAAATGCCTCATCAGCGTATGACCTGAATGGTAGGTTGTAGTAGCAAGCAATAGGACAAAAAACACAATTTTTGAAAGTTATAGGACAAAATTCAAATTCCAAAATTAGTAGGATGAAAATCAAAGTCAACCAAAATTAAAGAACAAAAAAGTTCATCTTTCGTAAAAAAATAATACCAATTTTATATAAAAGAAATTCATTCCAACTCCCATTCTTTCACACCTCCGTTGTCAGATGACACATGACATAGAAACTTGGCCACCGTCACCACCTCTTTCTCTCTCCAATTGCGACCACGCGAAGAATTGTTTTGGGATTTGGCAACTGAAGAGTTGTTGCTATTTCTGCTGCTGTCGCTAACCCCGCCGTCACAGGGAGATGCTTCGGTGTTCACTTTTATCTCTTATTTTGTCGCTCTCAAGTGCACAGATTGCGGGTTTTAATTGTTGCTTCATTAACTGGATTTCAATTGCTTCATTATATTCCAGCAGGAGTATAACACTGAAAATATGGTTAAGACACCAAGATTTGTCTAGCCTTATATTGCAAATTTGCAAGGTCTAGGACTTTAAGAATATGTTGTAATTAATAAGCTAAAGAAGCTCTTAAGAATTACAATGGTGGCCGCGGGACCGAATTCTGTAATGGAATGTGCGTCTCTGCGTGTAAGTATATGTATATCTACATATGATACTATGTGTGTGTTCTCTTCGAAATGGAACTATCTCTTTCTCAACTCTTAAGAGCTGATACTTATATGTTCTGGGGGACAGAGTGGCATGCTCTGGCCATGCGCTTGTGGTCCCCTGGGCTATTGATAGCCTTGAATCGTGCTCCGCAAGATGGACGCCCTGTGCAGCTATTGTCCCCTATACGGTGCCCATGGGAGGGCGCCACGTCGGTTGATTCTCCTAATAGAATCGTACTTCTGCCAGGCTCATAGTACATGCCTAGGATGATTCGATTCCTTTCCGAGATCCTCTATAGTGGTCCTCTGTTCGGGCCAACAGTTGCTCGGAGGTTGATCGTTCTTGTCCGGAGTGACACATTCTTAGGCTTCTCTGCTTGTTCCTCTCGAGGATCGTGCTGATTGTCTGATCGTATGAGATCACCTATGTACTGAATGCGTACCTCATCCGAGCTCTTCTCGAATGCTCGACAAGCGATGAGACTCACTATGACTCTAGGGTCCTGCTCGGAACAACTTCGGACTTGCTTGTTTGAGCATTATATATGCTCGGA
>JAPKLY010000034.1:422420-455896 GCA_026898435.1 Prunella vulgaris | reverse complement strand
TCGGAACAACTTCGGACTTGCTTGTTTGAGCATTATATATGCTCGGAAGATCGCCTTTGGCCTTCTGTTGGTCCCAATTTCAGTAGATATTAGTTAGCATTTACTCCTTACAACAGACCTATTTTAAAATGTTACTCACCAATTATTTGTTTGGAAAATAAACTAATATTACTTACATTTGATGACGAAGATTTAAATAAATAGACAGCAGATGATTTAATAATCGTTGTCGAGTTTTTAAGTACAAGTTAATAGTGGCATAGTGTTTAAGTACAAGTTATATTCCGCAGACTAGAGAAGAAATTTTTTTTGTCCCATAACTTATTGAGTGTCCAATTTTAGTCCTAAATATTTTAACACTTAGATTTTGGTCCGTTAACTAATTAGGTTGTCCAATTTTGGACTTATTTTTGTCGAAAAAGTGAAAATAACATCATTTTTACTATACACGACGAACATGATATTTCTAGCTAATATTTTATTATTTTTATTAGAGTTTTTGTGATATGAAAAAAAAAAATATAGAACAAAAAATAGATTATTTGGCAATCGCGTCAGCAAAAGTATAAACCCCCCAAATTTAACCATCATGCGCACCATGCATAGTAAAAATGACCATATTTTCACTTTTTCGGTGAAAATGAGACAAAAATTGGACAACTCAAAGAATTACGGGATCAAAAATCTAAAGTCAATTTCTTGGGACCAAAATTGAACACTCAATAAGTTATAAGACCAAAAAAACATTTTTCTCCCGCAAACTATCAATTCATAATATTCATGCATCTAATGTAGTTCATGAAAGTAAATGCAGCTTAGGAAATAAATTTAAACTCAATGTATGTGCAAGTTTAACGATTGTGCTAAAGAGCTAAAACAAATATCTCCTTCCAAAAGTAAGTACAAATTATTTATATACATGTGTGTACATAATTGACCATTCTGAAATAAGTAAATAAATGGAAAAGTGCAGGCAAACTATGAAGTCCTCATTAATTCATCGTCTTTTGGGCCTATTGCTGACCTCAATTGCCGCAGTGACTTTTACTTTGATCTTACGGAGAGCAGCTAATGCTTGTACCATGTTAATTCTTTCGTCCGGAGAAATGGCTAAACACTTCATAGCCATATCAAAAACAGACGAGACACATTCCTCCTTTGCAGAAAAATGTTGATCCTCACCTGATAACAAACCAGGGGCTACAATTTTACTTCCTGCACTTTCTTGTAATGCTCCTTCCACCCAATCCTTCAAGCTCATTTCATCGCTGAACATATCATCCGTCGGTTTCCTCATTGTAAACATCTCCAACAACAATATACCATAGCTATAGACATCCCCGTTTGTGGATACTTTTCCTTCCCATCCATACTCTAATTATATAGTTCATCATTATCAAGAATCAGAATATAATATAAAAAATTGGGCCAGTTACGAAATGATACAAAAATAATGCACTATTTTTAAATAGGTGCAATATGCAAAAAAAAAAAAAAAAAACCCTATTATTCAACTTATGTTTACACTATTATGCAAAAAAATTTGTACTTATTTGAAAATAGTGCATTATTTTTGTATCAATATGTGATTATTTCTAAAAAAATTTAAAAAAGTATTGCACATTACGTGGTGCAGCGTAACCTATAGTTGCCAGGGTTGTTGTATGAGTCATGATCTCCCCTTCGTCGAAAAGCTTGGAAATACCGAAATCAGCAACATGGGCAATCATATCTTCGTCAAGAAGAATGTTGTTGGGCTTTATATCACAATGAACAACAGGAAATGTATGGCCATGATGAAGGTATTCCAAGGCCAATGCAACATCCAAAGCTATATTCAATCTCTGCACCAGATCTAAAATATAGCTATCATAGTGCAACCATTTCTCCAGACTCCCATTTGGCATGTACTCGAGAATCAGAGCTCTGAAATCTGCGTTCGTACAACAACTGATTACTGAAACTAAGTTTTTGTGTCGAATGGAGCGCAATATTCCACTCTCTGTATCAAAGCTATTGGTAGCTCCTTCTAACTCTAAGTTGAACACTTTTACAGCGACATTTAACCCATCTGAAAGCATCGCCTTAAATACTGAGCCAAAACTCCCACTTCCAAGTAGGTTCGTCTCACTAAAAGAACTTGTCCCTTGCACAAGCTCTACATACGAAATTCTCGCAATTTTCTTGAGTGAAATATCAGATGCAGGGGGTGCTTTTGTTGCCTGCTTGTGTTTCCTTAAGTACATAATTACAACCACCGCCACGACGGTAGCTGCAACCAAAGGAGGAAATACATATTTCAGGAATATCAGAGCAATAGTCTTCGACCTTGGTCTACAGTGGCGACAGTGTGGCACTTGAAATTTTGATGCACCACAAAGAGCAGAGTTGTGAAGGAAAGATTGAGCAGTGGAACTAGCAATTCCTTCCGGAATATCTCCTTCCAATTTGTTGCAAGACACATCAAAATACTCAAGAACACGGAGATCTTCTAAAGTTTTGGGAATCACTCCAGAAAGATCATTACATGATAAGTTCAACGTCCTCAAGCCTTTGACATTCCCCAGAGTCTCGGGGATGGATCCTCTGACCTTATTATTCGAGAATGACAGAAATTCCAACGACAGGCAACCGCCAATCGAGCTTGGAATACTACCCGTGAACTGATTAGATGACAAGTCTAATTGATTGACTTCCCAAGTTCCAATCCTCTGCGACAATTGACCACTCAAACCGTTTGAGGACAAATCCAGAGTCACCAGGCCAGAGAGATCCCAAAATTTAGAAGGAATTGTGGAGTTGAGGTTGTTTGAGGCAAAAGAAACCTCTCTTAAGAAATTAAGGCTACCTAAACATTCATGCACGGAGCCTGTCAGCGCATTAAAACTCAGATTCAACCTCCCCAAATTACTCAGCTGGCAAAGCTCACTACGGATACAGCCCTGCAGTCGATTGTCACCAAGATGCAATTCTTGGAGGTTATTTAGATTACTTAATGTTGCTGGGATGAATCCTGTCAGCCTATTCTCATATAATTTTAAGGATTGCAAGCCATTCAAGTTTCCAATCTGCGAAGGAATGGCACCACTAATGTTGCAGGTTCCCGCCCAGATCCTGTACAGAGAAGACGAAAAATTCCCAATCGAAACAGGGAGTATGCCACTCAATGGATTGTCTGTTACTTCCAGGACCTGCAGATATCGACAGTTAGTTAAAGACGAGATGAATCCCATTTCCTGAGACGGAGATTCCGCCCCTGTCAAGTTATTCTCCCAAAGGCGAAGGGCCTGTAGGTTTCTGAGACTGCCAAAGTTGGGTATACGGCCACTCAAGGAATTCCTGTTGAGTTCTAAGATAACCAGCTCAGAAGCATTGGCGATGGCGGCCGGAATTTGGCCGGTGAATCTGTTGAAATGTAAGATAAGATACTGAAGACTGAAAAGGGAAAGGCCCATGCTTGAAGGGATGGTGGCGTTCAACAGATTCTGTTGAAGGGATAATTCGGTCAATGTGGATATGTTGAATATGGAAGAAGGAAGGGGACCATATAAGTTATTATATCCAGCTGCAAAAGTCACGAGATTTGCCAGATTGCCAAGCTCTTCTGGTAATTCACCTGAAGATTGAAGGAAAGCAATCAGCTAAAATTTAGCCATGAAATTTATTTATTATATATTATTCATTACAAGGGAAATAATTAAATCAAATCAAGATTACCCTTGTTAATTCAAAATATCATTTATGCAGTGATAAATAAATTATGTACAAATTTCCCAACTTACCAGTCAAGAGATTAGAAGTGAGATCTAGGGTTGTCAAGAAAGTAAGGTTCCCAAATTGCTTTGGTATGCTACCTGTTACACAATAACATGTACAAACCACTTTTATAGGCGAAACAAGCATGCATGCTAATTTAGAGATATATACTCCCTCTATTCCATGGAATTTTGCACACTTTTCTTATTTGAACGTCCCACATAAATTTATACATTATTAAAAAAAAAAAATTAATTAATATGTGTGCACACTCAAAAATCTATACACATATTTACCCATATGTCACTACTTTGTATATAAAATATATTTTTTTCTTGAAAAATGTATCATCCCATCGAATACAAATTTCTAAAAAATGGAAGGAGTAATAAAAATGATCCTACGTCTATCTATAAAAACAAATTTATATATCAATTGTTAGATAATGTGCATGTATTGAATATGAAAAGTCATGAGTCATGCATGAATCTATTGGTCAAAATGAATCAATTAAATGTAGTCAAGATAAGAAAAAAACTCATTTAATCTTGTGTCTAGAATCATTCTATCTCATGTATAAATAGTCATGTAATGTTGAGGGAATGACTAAGTCCTAGAAATTAAAAAGACAAAACAAAAGTATCCTGCTTCTCTACTCCATATCACAAAAATACCCAACATAGTGGCATCAGAGCCATGGCCAACAACTTTCAGCCTTCACAAATGTCCAACCACCACTCTTTGACGGAAAAAATTATGAATTTTGATCTGTAAAAATGGAGACCCACTTTCGAGCATTACGGGTTAAAAGTCTCGTTCAAAATGGCGTTGAAGAAGGTGAACCTTCATCGGACAAAACTAAAGAAGATGAAGACAAGAAGGCGATCGATGTGAGCACACTAAGTCTCATTCAAAGAGCAGTGGCTGATTCCATGTTCTCTAAAATAATGAGAGCAACAACGTCAAAGGAGGCGTGAGATATTTTGAAGCATGATTATCAAGGTGATGTCAAGGTGAGAACAAAAAAATGCCAATCTCTACGAAGAGACTTGGAAAATATAAAAATGAAAGAAAGTGAGAAGTTGGATGAATTCTCAAATAGAGTCATCAACTTGGTGAATCAAATGCGTAGCTATGGCGATGATCTTGACGATCAAAGAGTGATTGAGAAAATCTTAATCACTCTACCTCCAAAGTTTGATCCTATTGTGGCCGTGATTGAAGAAATTAGAGACCTCACCAAACTTTCAATTGAAGAATTATTCGGATCTTTAAAATCATTTGAGCAAAGACTTACTCGACGCTCGGAAGACTCTCTTGAGAGTGCATTTCAATCTAAAGTTTTTATCTCATCAAGCCATAACTCGTCTAGAGGTGGACGAGGTAGTAGAGGAGGTGCACGAGGTTGAGGCTCAAGAAGTCGTGGAAGAGACAATAATGGAGATCGTCATGGAAATGGAGAAACATCATTTTATTGTGATGTATGCAAGAAAACAAATCATGAAGAAAATGACTGCTGGTTCAAGGGAAAGCCACAATGTCGCAAGTGCAAAAGGTTTGGGCATCTTCAAAAGGAATGCAGATCAAAGGAAGTAGCACAAGCAAGCTTCATAGGAGAGAGACCAATTGAGCCAAATCACTTCTACACATGCCAAAAAGTTGCAGATCAGAAAAATGAAGTTTCGAATTTGGATAGTGGTTGTAGTAACCATATGTCTGGTAATAAAGATGCATTTCTCAATATTGATTCTTCTTATAACTCGAAAGTTTATTTGGGAAATGGAGAAGCAGAAGAAATAGCAGGAAGAGGCGGCATCGGAGTTGAAACAAAGAAAGGAAATAAGGTGATTCAAGATGTTTTTTATGTCCTAAAGTTGGCTGAAAATCTGCTTAGTGTTGGACAGCTTTAGGAGCAGAATTATATACTCATTTTTTAAGATCGAGAGTGCAAAATCTACGACAAAAAAAGGAGATTAGTTGTTGCTGTAAAAATCAGTAAAAACAGGTGCTTTCCTCTCTCATTTAATTACACCAAGCATGTTGCTCAAATGGCTACAAGTGAGGATGCTTCAAGACTGTGGCACAAAAGATATGGTAATTTAAATTTTGGAGCACTCAATATACTTTCAAAGAAAAATCTAGTGTATGGGCTGCCATCTATTGAAGAAAAACAGAACGTATGTGAGGGTTGTGCTTTTGGAAAGCATCACCGTCAACTATTTCCAAAAGGTGTTGCATGGAGAGCAAGAGAAAAACTCGAGTTGGTGCATACGGATCTGTGCGGGCCAATGAGAACTCTTTCCAATTCGGAGAACAGGTACTTCATTTTATTCACAGATGATTTTACCCGAATGACTTGGGTATATTTCATGAGAGAAAGATCTGAAGTCTTTAGTATTTTCAAGAAATTCAAAATTCTTGTTGAGAAATAAAGTGGCAGATTTATCAAAGTTTTGCGAAGCGATAGGGGAACGGAGTATTAATTTCAATGAGTTCAAGAATTTTTGTGAAGATGAAGGTGTTGAGCGACAACTCACAGTTGGCTACACACCACAACAAAATGGAGTTTCGGAGAGTATGAATCAAACAGTAGTGGAGATGTCAAAATCAATGTTGCACGATAGCAATGTACCGAGAAGTTTTTGCGCAGAGGCTGTTAACACCGCTGTGTACTTAAGAAATCGGAGTTCTACAAAAGTTGTGCCAGACCAAACACCATTTGAAGCTTGGAGTGGCAGAAAACCATCGGTAAGTCATTTAAAAGTTTTTGGGAGTATTTGTTACGCTCAAGTACGGAAGGAGCATAGGAGCAAACTTGACGAGGCAACTGAAAATTGCATTTTTATGGGATATACATATGTTTCCAAGGGCTATAGACTATTCAATTTGAAAACTAACAAAATTATTGTTAGTCGAGATGTGTTATTTGATGAAGGATCAACTTGGAGGTAGGAACAAGAGAATGAGCATGAGAAGGTTGTATATGTACCATTTTTGCAGCCATTATATGTCCCTAATAAAGATAAAGGCGACAAAAAAAATGCAGTCTCCAGCCCGCAATGCCAAGACTCAAATTCGCCAAGTTCTACACCAATCAACATGTGAAGATTGAGCGATATATATGCTTGTTGAAATTTTTGCATTGAGGAACCAGAAAATTTTGAAGAAGCAGTTCAAGATGACGCTTGGACAAAGGTAATGCAAGAAGAAATCAACATAATTTAAAAAAATAAAACTTGAGAGCTTGTTGACAAGCCGAAGGACAAAGATGTAATTGGGGTGAAATGGATTTACAAGGTGAAACATAATCCGGATGGCTCCGTGCTAAAGAACAAAGCTAGATTGGTGGCGAAAGGCTACTCACAATAGCCTGGAATCAATTTGAATAGACTTTTTCTCCAGTCACATGCTTGGATACTATTCGAGCCTTAATTTCTCTTGCAGCCAATAAAGGATGGAAGTTATTTTAGCTTGATGTTAAATCAGCTTTTTTGAACGGAGAGCTCAAAGAGGATGTCTACATTGAACAACCACAAGGGTTTGTGGTCGAAGGGAAAGAAGAAAAAGTTTATAAACTTAAAAAAATACTTTATGGCCTAAGACAAGCTCCTCGATCTTGGTACAGACATATTGATCACTACTTCATGAAGAACAAGTTTGGGAAAAGCAAGAACGAGCCCACTTTGTATGTCAAGCATGAAAGCACTTTGGACATTTTGATCGTGGCTCTTTATGTTGACGATCTTGTGTTCACTAGAAGCAATGAAAAGATGATAATTGATTTTAAAAGTGACATGATGAAAAAGTACGACACAAATGATTTGGGAGTGTTACATCATTTCCTCTTAAATATTCGCCACAAGTTTACTCTCTCGATACATGAGTGAACCAAGTCAAGCTCACTTGGGAGCTGCAAAAAGGGTGCTAAGATACATCCATGGCACTCTTGATTATGGAATCAAGTATGACAGTGAGTACAAAATAAAATTAATTGGATTTTGTGACAGCGATTAGGCTGGTTCTATTGATGATATAAAAAGTACATCCAGTTATGTATTCTCTCTTAGTTCTGGAGTTTTTTCATGGAATTCAAAGAAGCAACAAAGTGTTGCACAATCCTAAGAAGAAGCGGAGTATATCTCAGGCCAAAGTGTCATACCAGGATCTTGGGGGTTTGTTTCAGGCCATATAAGGCTTTCCTGAGTTTGTACACTTTTTTGTCTTCCTAAAAGCCAGGGGGTTGTTCCACATAGACTTCTTCATTCAGTACTCCATTGAGGAATGCACTCTTGACATCCATTTGATATACCTTGAACTTCTTGTGGGCAGCATAAGCAAGAAATAGCCTGATTGCATCCAATCTGGCTACTGGTGCAAATGTTTCATCATAGTCAAATCCTTCAACTTGAGAGTATCCTTTTGCCACCAGTCTTGCTTTGTTTCTGACAATGACATCATTCTCATCCTTCTTGTTCTTGAAGACCCATTTGGTTCCAATGATGTTTGCATGT
The DNA here is from genome assembly GCA_026898435.1 of Prunella vulgaris. Classification (NCBI taxonomy): domain Eukaryota; kingdom Viridiplantae; phylum Streptophyta; class Magnoliopsida; order Lamiales; family Lamiaceae; genus Prunella; species Prunella vulgaris. The sequence goes on along the minus strand of JAPKLY010000034.1, from coordinate 447,629 downwards.
TTGGGCCTCTTGACAAGCTCCCATACTTAGTTTCTTGTAAACTGATTGAGCTCTTCTTCCATGGCAATGATCCAATTTGGATCCTTCAATGCCTCTTCTACTGTCTTAGGCTCCTGTGCTGATAGGAAATAACAAAAGAGAGCATTTTCACAAAGAAAACTTCTAGTTTTGACTCCAAGGTTAGGATCTCCAAGAGTTTGATTGATTGGATGATCAATCAACCAACTTCTTTTGGATTGTCCTCTCTCAGTGGGGTTATCCACATGGGATATCTCTTCAACTGGGATTGAGTCACTAGATTGGGCAATATTAAGTAAGTCAGGGAAGAGAGCAGAGGGAAGGAGTCCTGAGCCATCATTCAGGGTTGTTTCTAAGTTCTCAGCACAGTCTAGTCTGGCTTCTCCCTGAATGTTATGCTCAGTGTCTGTCTCAGCTTGTCCAGCTTCTTCATTGACAGATGTTACCTGAGGAGCTGGGATTGTGTCATTCAACTCATTTTCATCAATGTTGATTTCCTCAGGCTGGTGTGTCCTCTGAGTACAGCATCCTGACTCCTCTGTGCTTAGGTTGTCCCATGTAGGAAGGTAGGCATCCACTTTCTTATCAGTGGACTTGTCCAGGGACAGGCTAGTCATCTTATCAGTGATATCTTTGGTAGCCTGAACTTTCCTAGACTCAAGAGTGGATTCATCAAACACAACATGGGGTGTTTCTTCCACAACAAGGGTTCTGAGGTTATATACCCTGAAAGCTCTACTGATTTGAGAATATCCAAGGAAAATTCCTTCATCAGCTTTGCTATCAAAGGTTTTTAGTTGCCTCTTTCCATTGTTGTGAATGAAACACTTACAACCAAAAATATGTAAGCAGGATACCTGAGGTTTCCTACCATTCCATAGCTCATAGGGGGTTTTGCCTTTAGTTTTGGTGAGCATGGATCTATTTTTTGTGTAGCAGGCTGTATGAATGGCTTCAGCCCAGAACCTTTTGGGAATTTTTGCATCAGCAAGCATGGTTCTGGCAGCCTCCTTTAGTGTCCTATTTCTCCTTTCAGCTATCCCATTTTGTTGAGGAGTTCTTGCAGCTGATGTCTCATGGGATATTCCTGGACTGATCCTATCATCATGGTACCATAACCTTTTGTGATTCCTTTGGAATTGTCACCAAAAGTGACCTATGGGCCTTTCTTTTCCTTGTAGTTTGTCAGGAGACTTTAGTTGCCTGTCATATTTCTTGAGCAACCACTGTCTAGGTACCAGTCACCTTGAGAATCCAAAGAGTCCTGCATAAAAATTAATTCTTAGGTACCCATCTTGTGTTGGGTCCTATTTGGTTAGCTGTACCTTTTGGGATCCAAATCTGCTTAATAGTCCTAGTTACTTTGGACTGGCTGATTCTTCTCCCATAAACATCTACATAGACTGTGGACTCCCTAGATGCCCTAGGAGTGGATTGCCTATTAGTGTTAGTCCTCTGTGGAACAGGTGGCCTGACATACCTCCTGTTCCTAGAGGACTTTGGTGCAGCTAGCCTAAAGTGCTGTTGATAAGGAAGGGTATGATATCTCTCATAGGGCATATATGAAGATGACTCCCTATAGTGAGCCCTTCTGTCAACTCCACTGACAGAGGGTTCAGGCCGGTTTGTCCTCTGCCTAGATTATCTCCTAGGAGAGGATCTAGTTTGAGGATAAGTGTACTGAACACTACTCCATTTGTTTTTAGAAGGTTGACTTCCTCATTGGTGTTGATTCTTCTTGGAGTTTATTCTGAGAGGTGTATAGGCTGCTCTAGGCTTTTCAGTGGACCTACTGGGCACTATCACCTTCTCAGTTGGTTCAGCAAGTCTTTTGCCCTTATCAAGGATCCTTCTGGGATTATCAGAGGACCTTACAAACACTCTCTCTCCACTGCTAGTAGATGCAGTATTGAGAGGGCCTTCTGAGGATGTACATGTGAAGAATCTTATCCCATGTCTGCTATCTGAGCTATTTTAAACTCAGAATTTTTCTATAGCAAGAGAGGGTTTATTCAGAGATTCTAGCTTTCTTGGCAGATGATCCTCAGATTCCTTCAGCAGATTTACATTGCTGATTAGGGTTTTGACTTGGATAACTAGTTCATTGTTTTCACTGGCTAGCCTTATCTGATCACTGGTCAGTCCCCTGATCATTTCATCCTTTGCACTGACCTGACTTTTTAGTGTTTCCACCTCATTTGTCAGGGCAATGGTTTGGGATGCTGAGGCAAGGTCTGCCTCAATCTCAGATTCAGCTAGCCTGGCATTATCATTGGCTAGCTTCCTATTCCCTTCCTCAAGAGTGAGGTAAGCCTATTGCAGCCTGGAGAAGTCAACCATCAATTGTTCTAAGGAAACTGAAGGTTGAGGTCCCCTACTGACTCTGAGTTGGGCTCAGGTGAGTGTTCTACTAATTGACAGAGTTGGGATTGTACCTCAGGTTCCTCATTGGCCATGAGGCATAGATCATCATCACTGCTGTCAGTGAATATTTCCTCAGAGGAGCTTGTAGCTTGCTCATCTTTTGCCACCATTGCTCTTCTTTCCAGTCTCCTGTCCCTCTTGGTCTGCCTTTCCTTTCTCTCCTTAGTACTCAGCTGAGGACAGTCATACTGGAAGTGCCCTGTCTTGTTGCACTGGTAGCATCTCTTGTCATCATCACCTGCTTCTTCCTTGTCTTTTCTTCTGGAGTTTGATTTTGAGGTGGATTCCTCACCTTTGTGATTTCTATTATATTCTTTCTCAGGTTCCTTCTCATCCCTGGGAGTGAATCTGGACTTCTTCTCCTTGGTGTCCTGATAATATCTTTTGTATTTTCCAAATCTTGAATTCAACTTTTCAAACCTTCTTGCTAGAAGGTTCATTTCTTCTTTCAACTCGGCTTTGCTTTGGGATTTGCATGGTTTCTTGGCTTTTTTGATCTTGGCTGGTTCAACTTCAAATCTGCTTGCCTTGAATGCTACTCCTTTCTCAGATGAGGAAGGCTCTTCTGTAGCTCTTTTTCTGTTCAGGTCAAACTCACAGGCCTTGAGTTCCGAGAACACTTGTTGCATAGACATGTTGGACATATCCTTTGTGTTCTGCATCATGACAGAGTAAACATCCCACCTAGGTAAGAGTCCCCTGAGAATTTTGAGAGCAACCTCCCTCTTGGTGTAAACCTTTCCAAGGGAGTTTATCTCATTCATGATGTCAGTGAACCTGCCATCAAGTTGGTCAATGGTCTCATTTGATTCCATTGAGAATTGTTCATACTTTTGAACGGCCACTGACAATTTGTTTTCTTTGATTTTGTCAGTGCCTTCACACAGGAGAGCCAGAGTATCCCATATCTCTTTTGCAGTTGTACAATGAATAACTCTTCCCATGACAGAGTCAGGAATGGTAGTATATAGTATGTTCATGGCTACAAAATTGATATTATGTCTCTTCCTCTCATCAGCAGTGAAGTCATCTTCATCCTTAGGCCACTCTTCTCTAGGATCATTAATTTGAGCTTGTGTGATCCTAGGATTAGTAGTCATAAAGTCAAAGGGACCTCTAGTAATAACCCTGAGCATTTCATCATGCACACAGGCTAGGTGATCCCTCATTCTGATTTTCCAGAAATCATAGCCTTCTACTGAGAATTGGGGCAGCTTATGATGAGATAGGTGATTGAGAGGATTGGTTCCCATGTTGGAGTCTGAACTCCCTAAACATTGGTTGCTCATGTGGTTGTGTTCCCTGTGTTGGTTGATCCTTCTGCTTGAGTAGACATTTTGAAAGAAAGACTTCAAGAGGGGTTAGTTAGATCAGTTCAAATGACCACTGATGATATATCAAGGAAGTGGTTCTTAGAACCCCTGCTCTGATACCACTTGTTGGTCCCTAATAGACAATAACAGGTGTATGGGGGTGGGAATACACCTGTAAGTACAAATTTTTAAAGGAGTAGTTTATACAGCAGACTTAAAAAGCACAGGCTACCTATTTAGAATATCAGTGGATTTGAAGGTCCCCTGATAAGTGGCCTGTGTGTTTGATCAAAGTTTTAGTTATGCAGCGGATTAATTCAAAACCTTTTGAAATTGTTAACTAACACAAAAGAATAGAGCACGCAAGACACATGGGATTTATAGTGGTTCAGAGTTAAACTCTCCTACATCCACTTTTCCTGATTTAACAGTAGAATTCCTTACCCACAGGAATTCCTTGTTTTAGAGTGCCAATGTGCACTGGTCAAGAACAACTCCTCTTGATCTCTAGGATTTTCACTAAGTCCTAGTCCTCTCTAGATTTCAGACTGAGACACTCCTCAACTTACATTCCTTCAACTCACAGCCTTCAACCTATTACAGTTTAAGGACTTGAGTTTTCCAACTAAGGTTGAGATAACCCTTTACAGTGATGAGCAATATCTAAATTGAGTTATCTCAGTAGGCTTCTAAGAATATTACAGTGTAAGCCTAAATACAAGATTGAGCTCTAGACAATGTGAGCACTTGGGAAACTAGAGTGATTTTTAGTGCTTGAAAATGAGATGATCTTTGGAGAGCTTTTAGATTTTCAGATGAGCTTGTTAGTTTCCCGTACTTAGCCTCTTCTTTAACTCTTGTATTTATAGACTTAATTTGAAAGACTATCCGTTGGAGAGATAGATTCAAATTAAGCTATTTTGGTGTTCCAACGTTCTTCAAATTCTTTCTAAGATTTTGGAATGGTCAAATATGTGAAATGTTGCAGTCCAACGTTCTTCAAGATCTTCTTCAGATTTTGGATGGTCAACTCTTAAGCATTAATGGTTGAGAGCTCATTAAATGCCTGCTTAGAGTTAATGCAGCCGCCATTGAAAACTGTGTCATCCTAGGTTGTTGGTTGCTTCTGAACTTGGTACTGACAGGTCAGTCTTTTGTGTCAGATCCGTACATAGGTGACAGCTTCTCATTGGTCTGACTTAATTGTTCCTCAGTCCAGTCACAACGGTTGCATTGAAGTCCTCAGTCTTTTCATAAGGTGACTTGGAACATTCTTTTTGTTGCATTTAACACTTCATTTATGTGTTGGCTGCATCCTTCATAAATGATAATAACATTTAATTAATCAGGCTACTTGTCTTCAGGGGAGTCCTTTCAGGCTGATTGAACTTGGTCTTCTGAGGTGCATTTTCAGTAAGTGGCTGTATCTGCTAATCCTTCATCAGGCTAGTTTAAACATATCAGGCTAGTTCTAACTCAACTAGCCTGATTTACACTAACTTATTTTCTAAGCTTTTATCATAGCCTCCTAACACTTTGGGTCTTGGAGATACATTGATCCAATCAGGGGGGTCTTGGGACTTTATCAAAACATTTTATAAGTAATTTCCCAACAAACAAGCTATTTGGTTGAAGAGAATCTTAGAAGATTTTGGAGAAAAAGAAAATGGAGTTGTAGTATTTCATTGTGAGAACAAATCTGCAATTGCTATGGCTAAGAATCCTGTTTTTCATAGTCGATCAAAGCATATCACCATCAAGCATCACTTCATTCGTGAAGCCATTGAAGATAAAGAAATAGAGATGGCTTATTACAAAACTAAGGAGCAGATAGCGGATATTTTCACCAAGGCATTGCCAAAAGAAAAGTTCCAGCAACTTAGAGCAGCAATGGGTGTCAAACCATTTGCACATTAAGGAGGAGAATGTTAGATAATGTGCATGTATTGAATATGAAAAGTCATGAGTCATGCATGAATCTATTGGTCAAAATGAATCAATTAAATGTTATCAAGATAAGATAAGAACTCATTTAAACTTGTATCTAGAATCATCCTATCTCATGTATAAATAGTCATGTAATATTGAGGAAATGATTAAGTCCAAAAATTAAAGAGACAAAATAAAAGTGTCCTACTTCTCTACTTCATATCACAAAAGTTTCCAACAATCTCAACGGAGGGAGTAATAAAAATGATCCTAGGTCTATCTATAAAAACAAATTTATATATCAATCATTAATTAAAATCAGTTATGGCCTTCATGGGGATCGAGGGGTGCACTGACAATGATATATAGGGGTCTACAACTATTTTAATTGATTATTTATATCTTTATATGAGATAATTATAATATTGGTGGACTTATAAATTACACACAGTAATGAACATGTGAACATATATATACCTGTCAAGTAGTTATCGGAGAGAAAGATTTCATCTATGTCCAATATATTGTAGAGAATGCCACTTGGGATGCTTCCAGATAGTTGGTTGCCGGACAGGTCCATGCTTATCAGAGAAGACATGTTAAAGATAGAAGCAGGGATTCTTCCTGTTACATAACAATTTAGCCAAGCATTTTTCTCCTCATCATTTTATATAATATTATTATAAAATAAAATATATATGTTTTCATCTCAACAAATGCATATTTTCTAAGAAAAATATATAATGTGTAAAGTTATATTATTAAAATAATGAAATTAGTTGCATACTCATTGTACAGAAAGGAAGAGATAACTTCAAGAAATTCGTATGCATCAACGAGTTTCGAGCGCAATATTAAGTGTATTGTGGTTTCATTGCACGGTTTGTACATTGTATTTAAAAATGAATCCGGACAGAAGATTCTATGGATGTAAGTATTGGATGGTATTTGGGAGGGAATTTACGGTTAAAAGTGTATTTTGTCAAGACCTAATTCCCTTCAAATACCCCATGTTAATATTTTGTTTTAAAAAGAAAGAAAAAATGGATCCACATGTGTATTACCGGTTGTATGACTGGTTATAAGCGGTTGAAGGACGAAAACCATAATTTTTGGTAAGTTAAAGGACGAAAATAAAATTCAAAACTTAAGAGGATGAAAACCATAAGTTTTTGTAAGTTAAAGGACGAACAAAAATTCAAAATTTAAGAGTAAGAAAATCAAAGTCTACGAAACTTATAGGACAAAAATATATAATATCTCTTCAAACAATTAATACTCTCATATATATAATTATATATTATACCTGTGAATTGGTTTGACCATAGAGCTAAAAGTGTGAGCATGCTTAAACTCCCAATTTCAGTTGGTATGCTGCCGCTGAAGAGGTTCCCTCCAAAGCGCAGGTCCTCCATGCCCTTGCACTTGTATATATTGGCCGGAATCTTCCCGGAAAGCTGATTCCCGGTGAGATACATACTTCTGAGACTTGGAGTATTACTGCATATGTCATTGTGATAGCTTGCCGGAAAGCTGATTATATCTCATATCAATTTCCATCAACGAAGATATGTTGAACAGAGCACTTGGAACAGAGCCAGAGAAGGAGTTGTTGCTCAGATGTATATACTGCAGAGTTAAGCCTCCGAACCACGGCGGTATTTCTCCGGCGAGGTTGTTGAATCCCATTTTCATCTCCTCTAAACGCCGGACGTTAGAGAGCTCGGAGGGAATGGAGCCGGTGAAATTGTTGGAGCTGATGTCTAAAGATCGAAGAAAAGTCAGATTTCCGAGATGTGGGGCGACGGTTCCGGTGAGGTGGAAGCCGGAAACGTTAAGGGCGGTAACCCTACGGTGTTTGATGCCTCAGGAAACGCCAATCCAGGAGCAGGTGGGGGTATTGGTGGACCAATTTTTAGTGAGAAGATTCAGGGGATCTAAAGTGATGGCAGTTTTGAAGGCGAGTAGCGCTTCTTCATCTGTGGCAGAGGAGGTGACGAGTTTTGATGATAAAAGTGTGAGAACTAATGAAAAGAGAAAAAAAATTATCTCCATTGGACTTGTTTTTTCTTTTTCCTGTCTTTGGTTTAGCTACTGGTTCAGTTCTGTAAGTTTTTGTAAGACTGTCTTATTCACAAGACAGAATTAAGAGTCCACTTGATTTGGATATTCACAAGATAGAATTAAGACCCCGCTTGATTTAGATAACAAGAGTGAAGATGTGAATTAATGAATTTTTTTTTAGTAGTATTTAATATTATTTATTATACTTTATTGAGATCGTAAAAATATATTCATAAGAAGTAATCACGATTTTCAATTTATATAGGAGAGGTAAAGAGAACTAAAATCTAAATTTTAATTATTCATGAAAGGGTATATTAGTTAATTTACGTTAGCATATTTTAATCCTAAAATTCATGGGAAATGTTTGTGGAAAGATTTGGGTTATGAATATCTCCATTTTTATTTTATTTTTATATATTATAAATACATTTGCAAAGAGAGGTGGATTTTTCTGGCCATAGGTTGGAAATGTTTACTTAGTGGAAAGCCGAGATTTTCCAACGTCAATGATTCTCCAAAAGCTTTTTATATTTTCCTGCTTTTTCTAAACAAATAAGGCTAGTTGGAGGGTATATTCATAGGGGAATAAAAAAGATAATGAAAGTTAGGTAATAATTATATCTTATACATGTAGAATTTTAATATATAATAAAAATATTATACAATTTATTCGCAGGTAATGGATATTGTTGGTTCTAATTTAAGGAAAAAATACAAAATAGTTTAACAAATTAATAAAAATTACATATTGGTCCCGTGTAAAAAAAAAAATACTTCCATGTAAAAAAGATAAAACGTATTATCGTGTAAATTTTTTGAATCAATTTATAAATATAATTATTTTTTTGAATCAATATGCAAGTGATCCGAATCTAATTGTTGCTTGGTAGCATCCTATTAATTATCATGTTATTGATTTATAGAATGCTAGAAAACCTGCTAATAAGGAAATTGAATAGACAAAACAAAGTCAAAGAAAACCACTATAGAAGAAGAAAGAGGGCACTCCCATTCATCACACATGGACCAATATTGACTTTAAAGTCAAAAGTCAGAAACAATCAAATCTTGTAAATCATATTATAGGCTTGTTTGTAAATGCAATTGACACCTTATAATCACTCACCAACTTTGAGGAAAAGTGGTTCTATACTTTTTAAATGAATTTGCAAACAAGTCCCACACATCGCATTGACGTTTTCCATGGGTTAGACAAAAAGACAAGGAGTAAGTTGTAATGTGAAATAATATTATATATTATATACTTCATTTAATTAATATATATGGTGATGAATATATCTTTTAATAGAAAATTGATATGGACTGGTTAATTGAATGCAAAGCAAATAACAGAATCAAACAAACGCTCTTTTCATGTTGGAGTATAATAATAATAATAATAATAATAATAATAATAATAATAATAATAATAATAATAATATCATTATTCTTGTGATTTTGAATGCCTCCTTTTGACAAATTTTCAATTCTGATAAAAAATTTTGCGAGAGGTAAACGATTTATAAAGTAATACTGCATCCGTCCATCAATTCTACTCTCAAATTTTTTGGATTGTCTCCTTCTCTTTTTTTAAAATAAATAATACTCACAATAAAAAAACAAGACAATTTGGTTACCCAATTCATCACGAATGAATATGTTTGGGGACGTACCAAGCCAATATATTTTTACTGATAATGTCTAACCTAAAGCTCATTAGGTTCATGGTCCTATGGACTATCTAATATGTAATGTCCATATATTATACTACCTCCGTTTCATAGGTGTTTTAATTTTTGGAAGTGCATACATTCACTACAAAAATTTACGATTTACCGACCAATTTACCGACCGAATGCGGTGGTCGGTAAAACTGTGGTCGCTAATATTTAGCAACCGAAATCCAAATCGGTCGCTAAATTAGCGACCGTCTAAACGGTCGATATGTAGTCGCTAAAAGAACCGAGTGTTGACCCGTTTGGGATATTACCGACCGTTTCATCGGTCGGTAAATATATAATTACCGACCGTTGAGACGGTAGCTAATACTAATTATATTTTTTAATTTTTTTGATTTTTTAATTAGCTACCGTTTAATCAGTCGGTAGTTATATAAATTACCGACCAATTTGACGGTCGCTAATAATAATATTTATTTTATGTTTATATTTAAATTTATATTTTAGCGAACGCATTGGCGGTCGCTAAATTATGTCGTGAAAAAAAAATTTGGGGCCAAGGTGGTTCGAACCCAGGCCTCCAGTGTTGCTCAGCAGGGCTCGAACCACTTGGTTGGTTCTAATTAATTGCTTGTTGGTTCTAATTTGTTTATTTATATATATATTTCAATAAATATTATAATGTTGTAAATTTATTATTTAACATTACGAAAATTTATTAATTTGTTCAATTTAAAAATACAAATACAATTCATTCAAAATTTTCACTTTCTTTGGATTTTTTTTAAATTACCTCATCAAAATAATTTCTTTTTTGTTTCTAATTTGTTTATTTTAATATTTTTCAATAAATATTTATATCCATTTGAAACTAATTATTTTACACTACTAAAATTTAAACATTCAACATAATTTAAACATTCTACATAAAATTACTAAACATCCAATATAAAAACATCAAACATAAATAAAATTCATTGTTCAACAAAAAAAAAAAACTAGTCTTTCGAATTAAAGTCGACGTCGTCGTCATCAAGATCGACATCCTCCTCATCCTCATCATCCTGAGGTTCTGGTGGAATCTCAGAAAATTTGGGGACTTCCCAACCCATCTGTCTCGAGGCATTCTCAACCCAAGCCTTCATCATTTGTGACAGTTCCTCAGTTTGCTTCATCCTATTCTTCATCCGCCACTCCTTTGTCTGATATTTCTCCAATGTCTATCTCACATCGGAGAGTTGACTTTCTACATCGGAGGATGGGTAAGAGTTGAGGGAATAGGAAGAGCTCCCCTTCTGGGATAGGCGGACAGCCTTACTGTGACTGCCCAATCCTATATACTTCCCCTTCTTCGGTTTGACTACATTAAAAAAAATTTGGTCCTCGTCAAGAGGGGCGGGGGAAGGATTCTCCGGGGTGGGTGTCGACGCCGTCTGAGCCTCTTCGAGGGCCTGCCTCATCTGATTCTGAAATTAAACAAAATATAATTATAATTTAATATTAATTAGTATAATTCATAAAATGATTAATTAGAATATAAATTATAATTAAATACAAACGTGAAGCTCGGCGGTGCGGCCATAATTGACTCTCCAGTCTCCCCAACCGGGTGAGCAAAATGCATCTGCTCGATGAGGGTGGACTTCCGTCCGTGATGCAACTCTTGTACAAAAAAAAAACTTTTTAATAAAGTATAATTAATAAATTTAAATGTGAGTATAATAAAAAATGAAATACTTACAAAAGTGAGACCATGCTCGTAAATCGTCCGGGAGCCTGCTCGGTGTATGGCTATGCCTTGCCCTGTAGGGTCGCTCATCTTATTTCTTCTGGCCGTCTCGGCCCTCGCAACATGCTTCGGATCTAGCCAATAATGGACTAGTCCCTCCTTGATATTGCGGCCCTCTTCGTTCGTCCCCATATTCTGACTGATCCCCTGTTTCGTCCACTTGTCTTTGAACTCGAAGACCAAGTCTTTCATGCAGTTCTGCATTTTTTCGTTGAATAGAGCACGCACCGCATCCTCGTGTCGCGGTTCTCACATGCAGAGCTTCTGCAATAAAATTCATAACAAACATATAAATTAAATTCAATAATAATTTTAAAATTAAATAAAATTAATATTATTTATATATATATTCCTTATACTCTTCAAAAAATGCTTTCTTCTTGGAATCGGGAACTTTAGACCACGATCCCACTCCATAAGGCCAGACAACACTTTTCAGTGCATTCGTGACCAAGGTGGAAGCCTTATTACTCGGAATCAAGCTGCATTAATAATTAGGTATTAATATTATAAAACAATTAGGTATTAATATTATAAAAAAACTTACAGTCCGCCAGACGGCTTTATTTGTTGCCGAGTATCTAATAAAGGATGCTGTCGGGATGAAGAAGCTCCGGCAGTAGAAGAGGATCCCACTTCAAAGTTAGGAGGGATCGGTTCAGGAAACTGCTCGAAGCGTACCTCAGGTAAAGGTAGGACCGGCTGTCTCCCTCTTCCTCTTCCCCTCTCTCCTCCCTCTCCCCTCTCTCCTCCCTCTTCCTGATTCATCTATTATGGAAAGTACAAATGAATAAATCATCAATTGATCAATCTAAAATAATCATCTAAATCATATACAATAATCATCAATAATATTCATGAATAATATTCAACAACAATAACAAATACTAATTACATACTAACAAATACTAATAAATACCATGGATGCAAAAATCGGGCTAGGCGGCCGCCTAGGCGCTAGGCGGCTTCGCCCCGACCCAATTTTTGGGAAAACGGTTAGAAAAGGCGGAAAACCACCTAGGCGCTCCCTAGGTGGACCTAGGTGGGCTAGTCGGGCTAGGCGGGCGAGGCGTGGATGACGGATTTTGTCGCGTGTGGCAACGTGGAAGACGGATTTTGTCGCGTGTGGCAGCATGGACGTCGGGGGTGCGTCGCGTGTGGCAGCATGGAGGCGAGGCTGTCTGATGTAGCGCACAGGCGTGGGAGGAGGCGGCTGTTGAGGTGGAGGAGACAGCAATGCCTGGCCGCTAAAAATCCGTGGAAGAAGAGAACAAGACTAGAAGAGTATAATAGATGGGAGGCGGCGGTTGAGGTGTGGCAGCGACTGTGTCTGATGTAGCGGCGGCGGAGTGGGAGGAGGCGTCGGTTGAGGTGGAGGAGGCAGCGGCCGCTGAAAATCCGTGGAGAAGAGAACGAGATGGTACAATGTGGATAAGTGGGTTTCTGAAATTTTAGGTTTAGATATAGGTCTCATGGGCCATTAATGAAATTTTGGCCCAACTCTCATTTATTTATTAGTCAGGTTATAATTCTATTAACTAAAAAAAAAAAAAAAAGTAGGCGGCCGCCTAGGCGGGTCAAAAACGCCCGATTTCCGACTTCTACAACCTTGATAATACTAATAACAAATACTAACAATAATACTAATAATACTATAATAACAATAACCAATACCTAATATAATCAATAATAATACCAATATTCATCACCAATATTCCTCAACTATATTCATCAACAATACTAACAATAACAATAACAATAATACTAATACCTAATACAAATAACAATAATAATACCAATATTCATCACCAATATTCATCAACAATACTAACAATAACAATAACCAATACCTAATACAAATAACAATAATACTAATACAACATTATATAATATATATATACAATATATACAATATAATAACAATATAACAATATATAACAATATAACAATATATAATAATATAACAATATATAACAACGAGCACAATGTGACAATGGAGCACAATGTGACAACGTGACAATGGACCCGAACGATTGCAACCAACACATTGAAACAATATTTCTTCACATTTGAGAGATTTTTTGAAGGTTGGGGCCGGGGGGTAAATTTTCGCGAATGAAAAGGAAAGAAAAGGGCAGTGGTTGTTCTATATTCGCTAATTTAGCGACCGCCATTTATATTTTACCGACCGCTTTTTCGGTGGCTAATTATGAACATCGAATCGGTAATAATTGCCCACCTACCCGCTTTTGGATTTCAAAATTAGCGACCGAAAAAATGGTTGCTATTTTATTTTAAAATTACCGGATCGCTAATTTTGTCAGTCCGTAAATTAGCGACCGATCCGGCGGTCGCTAATCTATTTTAAATTTTGCGACCGCTTTTTCGGTCGGTAATCGGTCGACAAATTATCCTTTTGACCATTAGTCAACATCGGTCGCTAATTACATAATTAGCGATCGACTCTGGGCGGTCGCTAATTTCCGGTCGGTAAAACCCACTTTTTTGTAGTGATTTTAAGAAAAGTAGAATGATGAGTAAAATTATATTATTAAAATAATGAGATTAATTGGATTGAATGTAAAAGTAATGACATTTTGTGTAAATATGTAAATATTGTGAGGATAAAATTAATGTAATAATTTTCAATTATAGGGTGTGAAAACAATTGTGGGACGGATAAAAAAGGAAAGTGTGAAAGAAATTATAGGACGGATAAAAATACATAGTGCGGCGTGTAGTGTATATTTTCAAAAATTCAAAACTAAAGTCAAAATTAAAACTAAAATTCTAAGTGCATGATATGCACTTGGGTGTACACTAGAATTTGCATATATATATATATATATTAGTATTAACCCCTTCATCCCTCTATTTGTTACTTTTTTTTGTCAGCTCACATATTAAAATAAGTAGTACTACTACATTTGTCCCAATATAATTTTCTTTTTCTTTTTTTTATTTAAACAAAATATATTTATTATTAATATATGGTTGGTCACTTGTTAATTTTTATATAAAGTAGTGAAGAGTTGTAAAAAAATTTATTTGTTTATTAATATGAAATGTTGTTTTTACTTTTAATTTTATGGAATAAGAAATTTATTGTGGAACATCCATAAAAGGAATATGAGAAATTTATAATAGGATAGAGAATGTATAACATAGATATAGTACAGATGATGTTGATGGAGAGATGAGAAAAAATGATTTTCTTGTGTTTTTAGTACCAAATTATAATATTAAATTATAAAGTATTTGTGTTAAATATATAAAATAAAAAATTATAATGAAAAAAATGAAAATGACAAAATAAAAAATGAATAGAGAAACAGATGGAGCATTATTTAACGTTGAAGTGCAAAACTACATTTAAATTGTAAAATGAATAACGAAACATATGTTTGGGCTATATATGGGGAGTGTATTTTTTGAGAAAACAATTGGGGATAATTAAATATAAATCAAGGGTCTCAGTTCTATAGGAGAATAGGCAGAAAATGGTGGCAATTTTTAATTTAGCGACCGCCTTTTTTGATTTAACGACCGCCAATGGCGGTCACTAAATTTTTACGTAAAAAAAGATTTGACCAAGCTGGTTCGAACCCAGGCCCTTCCTAGGGCTCGGCGGGGCTCGAACTACTTGACCAATGACCCAATAGCTTAATTATGGTAGCGCATGGTGTATATGAGCCTTCATAGGCTCTGTATAAATGTTACATTAAATGCGCCCGGAGGGAGTCGAACACGCGACCTCTGGACAACTCAGAGGTGGCGTGTTCCACTCGAGCACTTCGTATTATTGTTCATTTTTATGCAACTAATTGTATATAACTCCAAATTGAGTCACGTTTTTTTTTAAAATTCATCAAATTAATTCCTTTTTATTTCTAATTTATTTATATATATGTTTGTTTCAACAATTTTTTTTTATAAATTTAATATTTTACACTACTAAAAAATTTTATTTGTAAGTTTTTTTATGCATTTAATTGTATATAACTCCAAATTGAGTCCCGTTTTTTTTTAAATTCACAAAATTAATTCCTTTTTTATTCTAATTTGTTTACATATATATATATATATATTTCAAAAACTTTTTTAATTTTATAAATTTAATATTTTACACCATAAAATATTTTTATTTGTTTGTATTTTATGCATTTAATTGTATATAACTCTAAATTGAGCCACATTTTTTTAAATTCATCAAATTAATTCTTTTTTGTTCTAATTTGTTTATATATATATATATCAACATTTTTTTTAATTTTATAAATTTAATATTTTACACCTCTAAAATATTTTTATTTCTTTGTAAAATTAGAACATAATAAAATATTCAATAAGAAAAAAAAATGGGTAAAAGCGGTCGCTAAATTATACTTTAAATTTAGAGACCGCCTAAAATCGGTCGCTAATGTATATTTTAAATAATAATTAATTGGGGTCGCTAAATTACTTTAAATTTAGAGACCGCCTAAAGCGGTCGCTAAACTATATTTTAAAAAATCATTAATTGGGGTAAAAATTTAGCGACCGCATAAGGCGGTCACTAATCACCTTAATTTAATAAAGAAAATTGCGACCGTCTAAAGCGGTCGCTAATATTATAATTAGCGAGCGATTAATATGCGGTCGCTAAACACCTTAATTTAATAAAAAATTTGCGACCGCTTTAGGCGGTCGCTAATTAATTAAAAGCGGTGGCTAAATTTCGGTCGCTAATCACCTTAATTTAATAAAAAAATTTGCGACCGCTTTAGGCGGTCGCTAATTAGTTAAAAGCGGTTGCTAAAATTATAATTAGCGACCGCTTCATAGGCGGTCGCTAAAACGGGCGTTTTTTGTAGTGTGATATATAAATTTATTATTAACTATTTTTATATAATACTTTTGCCAAATTCTTTCAATATTGACGCATATATTGTGTGCTTGGAAGAGAAAAAGAAAGAAAGAATGCAACTAAAAGTGATGTCAAGACCACTTGCTTTATGGGTGAAGAAAATCCCAATTTGATATTCTCTTCTCTAGAGATATGCTTGAGATGGAAGAGTCTTGCAATCTTCTTAATATTTGTCTGTTTATCCTTTTTCCACACAATAATGTATAGTTTGGCAGGAAAATTTTAAGCAGCTGATCATAACATCTGAAATTACAACTTTAGCCCCGTCGTGAACTCCCCCAACCTCTATATATATATATAGAAAATATGTTTGTAACTTAGCAACAAACTACATATATATATATATACTCCTTTTAATGGCTATTATGTCTCTAATTCTTATGCTGGGGCTCCTCATAACTCTATCTTCCGATTTCACAGGTTAACTTCCTATTATAGCTCCCATTTTAATTATTCATAATACACATATTTTTTTTAAATAAGTTCACCAGCGAACTATATATATATGGTATCTTAAGTTGTAATAAGTTCTAATTAGCTTAGGGAACATAAATTCACGCACTTTGAGCCGAAGATATATATCCACAGACTTAGTCTTGTATGCACCAGTTACACCGTACAACTCAAGTTTATTTTTGAAAAGTTACATAAAATACTATTGAAAAGTTACACTTACTGAAAAGTGTATCTTTAATGGTGTAACATTTTAGTAATAATTTGTGTAACTTTTCAATAATAAATTGTGCAACTTATTAAAAACGAACTTGAGTTACATGGTGTAACTGGTGCACAAGAGACTTACTTGTATCCATAAGCAACACATTAATTAATTAGTTTTCACGTTATTAATTAATTTGTGCATTAATGATGTGCATATTAGTTAAATTATTCCATCCAATACGTACATTCTATAGTGTTTTTTTAAATAATACAATAAAACATGGAAAAATTGAAATTTGATATGCTCAAGTAAACCAAATTTAAAAATATATAATTAAATCGTAAAATTAATTTAAAGTATTAGTTGTCAGTAGTACTCATGTGTGTCATACATACTGTTAATAATTGTTATCAGAAATATCGCTTGTGTTATATATTTAAAAAATTGAATTTACCCAAATTTTTGTCTTAAAGCTGTTTCGTCAAAAAAATATTACTTGGAGTTTCACCATATATATACTTACACAAACCCAAATACATAACAATGTGTTAATTAATTACGCATGCAGTTGGGCAGATTGGAGTTAACTAGGGAAGGAACGGCCGCGGACTCCCTTCACCGTCGCAGGTGGTGGCCTTATACACCCTTCACCGTCGCAGGTGGTGGCCTTATACAAGCGGTACGGCATCCAACGCATGCGAATTTACGATACTGACCCTGGAACTCTCCAAGCCTTGAGTGGGTCCAACATCGAGCTGACCGTCGGCATCCTCAATTGCGACCTTCAGAACATCGCCGCCAGCCCCGCCAACGCCGCCGCCTGGGTCAGAGACAACATACGCAAGTATCCCAACGTCAGGTTCCGGCACATCGTCGTCGGAAACGAAGTCAACCCCATCAACGGCGGCACCTCTCAGTACGTCCCCTTCGTCCTCCCCGCCATCCGAAATGTTTACAACTCCATCTCCGCCGCCGGCCTCGGCAGCACCAAAGTCACCACCGCCATCGACACGGAGGTCCTGGAGCCATCCCGGTCGTACCCGCCGGAAAACGGGGCGTTCCGGTACAACGTGGCTCCCTATCTCAACCCCATCATCCGGTTTCTGATGGACACGGACGCCCCTATATTCGCCAGCATATACCCCTACTTCGCCTACGTCAATAACCCCCAACAAATCAACCTCCGATACGCCCAATTAGACCCTTCTTTTGAAGGGATCGTTACTCCTAATGGGGTGAGGTATCAGAATCTATTTCAGGCACTTCTCGATGCCGTGTACGCGGCGCTGGAGAGGAGCGCCGCGGCCACGGCGGCGACGACGGAGGCCGGGGGCAATATAAGGAGAATGGAAGTGAAGGGAGGGGAGAGCGGGTGGTCCAGCGGTGGAGGGCGTCATGCGAGATTGGAGAGCGCTCTTGATGACGTCACCAACGTCGATAACGCAAGAATATATGTGAATAATCTGGTGCAGGCTGTGAAGAAGGGGACACCCAAGAGGCCCGGCCAGCCTATAGAGACGTATATTTTTGCCATGTTTGATGAAGATCAGAAGCCCGGGGACGAGACCGAAAGGCATTTCGGGCTATTTAGCTCCAATGGGCAACCCAAATATCCAGTCAATTTTAATTAATTATTAACTACTTGGTGGTCCTTATTTTCTAATTGCTTGTTAAAGCGCAATAAAACTATTTTAATATGTGTTAAGAATAAGGTGATATTATTAAAACGAAAAAAAAAGAATTAGAACCCACAACTCGAGTTACAAGGAATAAACGAAAATTAGATGAGCCTCATTAAAAACCTCATCGTAAACCACTCTTGTGGATAAACTCAACAGAAGGAAAAAGAGTGCAACCATCAAAATCTTACCCCGAAAAGAAACGGCCCGGAATACAAAGTCCGCAACCTAAGAGACCAAATCTTAAAATACCAAAAACAAAAATTAAAAAACCACCACAATCACTAAAGACTACTATCAGCCGAAGTTTCAAAGCTACCCAGAAGGCCAAAAAGCACAACAACATTAAATTCACTACAGATATAATGGAAAAGCCCATGAACCCAATAGAAGAACCCCACACATTTTCCTTTGTAATCCACGACACCAGCAAATGTTTCCAGCAAAATGCAGCGACACTATCTAGAAGGAAGCAGCCTTGCAGACCAAGGCTCAAATTCCTGGACACCAACAGCAAACTGTGGGCTAATAACACCCCATTTGTTTAGCTTCCCATTCAATTCAACCACATATTCAAACTTTCCAATGTATCCATACTTCTTCATGACAAAAAGAACCTAGATGATGACATTTGAGACACCAAATACAAATAGTGGACAAGTATTAGGTCCTAAAATATTCTACCTGAAGATGCTCACAAAGGATCTTCAACAAAAAATCAGGAGGCTTGCCGATCCAAGAATTCACTTGCCGTGTCGCAGCCAGCGTGTGGGCAGCTCTGTTGCCCTCTCTAAAAATGTGTGAGTAAACAATCTTCATATGGCAAGAGGAAGCCATGACACTTTCCCAAAGGCCCAACAGCTTCCAAGGAACCAACTTTGTTACACGCTTCAACGTATTGATTGCAAGAGTAGAATCCGATTCAACCCATAATCTCTGCCAACCCCTATCGTGTGCATACTTGATTGCAAGCATGGCTGCCTGCAGCTCACCCTCCATCGGCAGCAGCAAGCCACCCGACGAAACTAGGCCAGCCATGAAGAATCCACGGCTGTTACAGAAAACAGCCCCTGCAAACGTGCCCGGCGTAGGCCCACCAAACGAAGCGTCCACATTAACCTTTACCCAGGGTGGAGTCGGAACCTGCCACCTAACCGAACGAACCAAACGAGGCCGCCTAGGATTGAGCTTAACCCACAGCGAGCGAGCAAGCATAAGGCCAATAACCGACCCATTCGATCTCGAAGAGACAAGGAATGCAGCAGCTGCAACTTCGGACAATATCCAGGAAATACATCTTTTACTCGAGGGCTGAAGTTTATAAAAAATGAACGAGTTACGTACTTTCCAAATGCTCCAAATGGAAGTGACAAAGAACAAAGACCACAAGTCCATCATTTGAGCACTAAGAGAAAAACCCTGCGCTGGCGCAAACAAAGCCAAAAAGCTCACACCAAAATCCGAAGACAAGCCAAATAAAGAAACACAGAAATTAAGGATCTCCCTGACATAGCCACAATCTGCAAGGATATGGTCCAGGGTCTCATCCGCAGTACTGCAAAGAAAACAAATTGTCGGATCAGGCACTCCAAATCTTCTCCCCCAGTCAGAGGTGGGAATCCTGCCCCAAATAACGCGCCAAACCATAGTGGAGCGGGCCCTTGGGATAAACCTTTTCAAATCCAAGAGAACTTGATAGAGGTGGGAAACTGCTGTCGATGTTCCTCATAAATCAAATGAGCCGCCACCAGGCCAGAGACCGACTTACACCACTCAGCCAAGTCACCTCCAGCACGCACATGTACTTGCAATATATCGCTGACAATCTCTGGACAAGAAACCATGAAATCTAGATCAAATGCCATGTATCCCCAAAATAAAAACAACAAACCAGGTATGTGTAACCTCTCCGCAATGACGTATCCCAACCAATTATCCGTCCAGAAATGAACCTGTGAGTGAGCACCAATCAGCCAGCGAACTTCATCCCTGATAGCCTAAAAATGACAGCGAATCCCAGCCCAAAGTGTGAGGAAACAGCCCTGCGACATTTAAATTTACGTGTCCTGGTGAAAACACTCTTTTTTAAGGTTTTCAAGAATTTACCAATTAATAAAGTAGTGGTTTGTTTTACTAATTATATATAATTACTTATTTATTTAATAAGTAAATTTTGTCATTCTAATTAATTAATATTATAATGTATAAAAAATTATTCTCTTAAATTTGCTAATTTTATTGGATCTCTTGCATTTATATATATTAATTTAACTAATTGCATTTAATTTTGAGAAATGTAACGTTTTGTTTATTTTATAGAAAAATAATATTTTTTTGAAGCAAATCGCGTGTATAATATTTTATTAAGTCAATTGAAGAAATATATTGAGAAAAATAAATTGGGCTCATTTTTATTCAATAATTTTCAGCCCAAAAAGAGAAAAAGGACAGCCGCACAAAGAAGCCCAATAAAGGCCTAAATGCTGCCATTTTGAAGATGATTTTGAAAAAGGCCAGGTTAAATGCACACACAACGGCATAAGTGCTTGGATACACACTTGTTGAGTACAATCGCTTAATTTTAAGTACACCCATAAAATTTTTCCCCACAATATCGTTAGTATTAATAATTAAAACGTCAGTGAATCCTCACTCTATTCGCGTACCCACCAAACGATGATATAGGGCTCGAATTTTTCTTCTTCGAAATTGACGCCATGGCCGTCGCCGCCATGCCTCCTTTGCCGATCACCCATCAGGAAACAAGGAACTGTTGTCATCGCACTTCCTTCGCGAAACTGATTCTATTGCCGCCGGCGTCGTTGCCGCTGACGACACGCCTCCTTGGCGGTCGCTGCAATGACTATGTTGCTCCCTTAAGTGGTCAAGGTTTAGAGGGGTGTGTGAATAGACTTTGAAAATCAAAACAAGGTTTCAAACTTTTCAAAAAGGAATTCTAGAACCTTACAGTAACTCTTTTAAGTTTAAAAACAAGTGGTCTACAAGAGGTTTTATGGACTGTTGGTCCCTTAAAGTGGTCAAGGTCTAGGGGGGAGGTGAATAGACCTTGAGTCCAAAATTAGATTTTTCAAACTTTTCAAAAAGATGGATTCTAGAACCTTACAGTAACCTTTTTGAAGTTTAAAAATAACAAGTCTACAAGAGTTTTATAAACTGGACCACAAAGGTTACAGCTGTGGACTAACAAGTCTACAGCTGCAGAGTTCAAAACCTTGCAAAACAAACAAATCACTTGTAGACAAAGATATCAGAGGAGTTCTCACAATTAAGAAAATTCTAACCAACTATCCTATGAATCACAAAGAATAAAACAGAAATAAGCTCTCAAAGAATTTGCTGGCTGTAGACTTGCTCAGGTTGAATGCTTGTAAGTTCAGAGTTGTTGTTATTGCTTCCTCTGAGGACTTCTTCTATTTATAGATTGAGTGGTGTGACTTATCCGTTAGGAATTTCAAATTTGATATTCAGATAAGGCTCCTCTCTCTCTATTGGCATGTGTGAGGTGGTCCTCATCCTTCACACAGGATAGTACTGATTGTACTATGTCATTTTCTTCAGAATTCTGGCCTCCTTGTAACTAATCTTCATTATCCACCAGAATTGAGAAAATAACCTCCACTTAAGTACAGTTTAGTGAGTGCTTCATTAATCTTCAATTAGTCTCTGACTTGTACTTCATCTTCAAACGGTTATTTGCAGCTGTAGAGTCTTCAACCTTGCAGCTGTAGAGTCCTGTCAATATTAAAAATCGGCTTTAGAGAAACCTTACATCTGTAGGGTCATGTCTAGCTGTAGATTGATCAAATACACAACTGCAGACTTCACTTACAACTATATGTTTCAAACACCAATTTTCTTAAAACAAATGTTAGATTAATTTAATCAATAACCACATTTGTTTTTCACACATCAAAATTTAAACCAAGGTACTAACAATTTTCCCCTATTTTGATGTTGGCAAAACAAACAACAAAACAAGTAACAAAGACAATAAGAAATTGTCTTAACAAAAACAGAACAAGAACAACAAAGCACAAACAAAACAAGACAACAGAAGATAAAACAAGATACAGAACAAAGCACAAAGCACAAAGCACCAAGCTGCATAAACTAAAAAAAAAAGGGTTCAAGATACATCTTACAGTTGGTTAAT
The DNA here is from genome assembly GCA_026898435.1 of Prunella vulgaris. Classification (NCBI taxonomy): domain Eukaryota; kingdom Viridiplantae; phylum Streptophyta; class Magnoliopsida; order Lamiales; family Lamiaceae; genus Prunella; species Prunella vulgaris. The sequence continues at coordinate 424,990 of JAPKLY010000034.1, read as the reverse complement.
TAGACTAAAAACTAAAAAGTTTTAGTGTCTAATCTAGAACATAGTCTTCATCTCCTCCTGTGCTTGGGATCTGCATCTTTCTCTTCATCAGTTTCATCACCAGAATCTTCATCTTGAGCTTTTAGAATTCCTTGCTCCACAAGCTTCATGTTTTTCTCATCCTCTTCAAAATATTTCATCAGCATCTGTAGTTCATAGGATTCCATTTCTTCTTCTTCTTTCTTTGACTTAAATACCCTCTTAGGCAATGGAGTTCTTTTGATCTTTCCACCAAGGAGTCTAGCATTATCTCCTTTGTATAGTGATCCATCAACCTTCAGGTCTTTAAACTTCTGAAATCTATCCTTCTTGAGCTTGATTCTCTTAATCACAGTATGCCTGTTGCAAATGCTCAAGAATTCCTTCCACAAACTATCAAATTCAGCTTTCATTCGATTAACCCTTTCCTCAGAATCTTCAATAGGCACCATGTTCAGTGGTTGAACATTAAAGGGTTGAGCAGTCACAACTGCTGTAGGTTCATCAGAAATATTCTCTCTTTGTCCTTCTTTCATTTCTTTTTCTTCCTTTTCTTTCCTTCTCTCTCTTGATTCCTTCACAGTTTGTTCCCAGTAACGAAAAGGTTTTTAAGTGTGAACTGTAGGTTTCTGAGCTGTGGACTTAGGGAGTTGTATGATCTTGCCTTCTTTAGAGCTTCCCTTAGTCTGATCTGATTGGGTTCTTTCTTCACCTTGTTCACTCAATCCCATGGATAAAGATTTTGCAGCTTCTAACTCTTTTGCCCATGTCTTTCCAATATCCTTCACATTCTCAAGGATATTTTCAGTGGCTTGATCTCTTTCTTTAATCTCTTTCTCTATTTTGCTTTCCCCCTTTTTGCCAACATCAATGTGTGACAAAATGGTGTTAAGCTTGCTCATCAAATCCAATTTCAGAGAATCATTTCCAGTAATCATCTTGGACATTTCTTTCTTCAAACCTTTCATTTCTACTTTCAGATCAAGAGATTCCTTCTTTATAAGCTTGATATCTGACTGTAGATTGGTGATCTGGCTGCTTTCTTTTCTGATTTCAGTATTCTGAGCCATTAAGCTATCCACAACAGATTTGAAAGTTTTCTCCAAAACTTTCTTTTTCTCTGAGCTTCTCTCCTCAAATTTCTTCACAAGGTCTTCCATACATTTTCTAACATTTTGAGAGATTATAACATCAGGAACTTGCTTTACTTGTTTCAGAATCTCAGCTTCAATACTCTTAAACGATTCTTCCAAATTTTTCAAATGTGAGACAACTTCCTTATGTGTCATCTGAGGATTTGTATCACTGTCTTCTTCCTCAGAATCACCTTCTCTGATTACTAACTCTTTTCCTTTCACAACTTTCTGAGCTTTAGAAGGCACTAACTCTACAGCTGTAGAGTCTTCAGTGGATGCCTTCCACTTGCTAGGAGTTAAAATCACTTCAGTAGAGAATTCAACAATATAGTTATCTATGTTTTCTCTCTCAAGAGCTGAGTAACTCTGCAGTGGGGGAGTTCCATGCCTGTAGATTTCCTCTAATGTAAACATTGCAGGTAGAGATTGATGAAAAATACTTGTGATAGGATTTGAAGTGTCCTTATCATTCTCCTTAGATGTGTCATCTACAATCTGCTCATCAACTTGAACATTCTCAGAAGCTTGAACTTCAGTTTCCACAAATTTTTCTTGAACTTTAGGTTGATCTTGAGCTTTAGCACCACCCATTGGTGCATCATCATTGCCATCATCATCATTATTATCTGGCTTATCTTCAGGTTGTTTGCATGGAGAATCATCTTTTCTTGTTTCCTTTTCTTTCTCAGATTCTTCCTCTGTAGGATTTCCTTCAACAATAACTGGATCTGCAGCACTAGCTCCTGTAGACTCCATCAGAATAGCTTCCTTAGCCAAGATAGTCAAGCCTTCAGCTTCAACTATCTGAGTACTTCTTTCTCCAATCTTTTGTGGCAAATCTTCATCACTTTCTGTGCTTTCAACATCATAATCAACATCATACTGAGCTTCTGGATCTTTTTCTGTCATGAGAGCCACTCTCAAAGCTTCAGCTGCAGATTTGGTGATTTTCTGCCTTGCAGGTTCTTCAGTGATAATCTGCTTTCCTTTTCCTTCGTCTTTCCTTCTCTTCTTAACAATGAAGTCATCAAAGAAATTAGGCTTCAATAATTCATTAAGATCACTACAACTTATCCAGTCAACAACCCACTGGAACAAGTTTCTTTCCTCAACTGTCAACTTCTCAAGCTCTTCTCTCACTAACTTCCAATCTTCAAATTTCTGTCTTTCTTCTTCAAATTCTTCAGCCCTTTCAACTGGAACAACATCGAGTTGTTCAAATTCAGGTTCAGGAACTTCTGCTTGTACAAACTGTTCCTCAGTAGTTTGTGCTTCAAACTGTTCAGTTGGCAAGTCTACAGTTGTAGACTTGTCAGTTTCAACTTCTTCAGCTTTCTTTGAGTGATGTTTCTTCTGCCTTTTCTCTCTGTCAATCTCATCTTCTGAATCAGTGAGTTCATCCACTAAGATTCTTCT
>JAPKLY010000034.1:397030-422410 GCA_026898435.1 Prunella vulgaris | reverse complement strand
TCTTCTTCTTCTTCTTCTTCTTCTTCTTCTTCTTCTTCTTCTTCTTCTTCTTCTTCTTCTTCTTCTTCTTCTTCTTCTTTGTTTCAGTCTCCTTAGGTGATCTTATGATAGTAAGAACCTTCTTTTCAGTCTTCTTCTTTCTCCTCTTAGCTTTAGGGGCCATAGGAGCATCCACAGCTCCTCTCTTGAAATTAGCCCTTCAAATAATTCTGTGAGTGATAATGGGCTTTCCTACATGCCCATTGAATAAGGAAAATCCAACTTCCTTAAGAATGTAGTTTAAAAACAAACCAAAACCTTTGTTCTTTCCTTCTTTCACCACAACATTACTAATATTCTTCAAAATAAGTTCTCCAATATCTAACTTAACTTCCTTAACAAATGCTATAATCAGATCCCACATTAATATAGTACCAGTATCATGAGCACCAGTTCTACATAATAAACATTTATCAATAGCTTCATAAAGATAGACATACTCAACTGCTAAGTCAGTCTTCTTGAATGTCCTCTTCCAGTTCTTTGGAAATGACTTCTTTGCAGTGAATCTCTTCCAATACTTCTCATCTTCATCAGCAAAGTTGAGATTATCATGGGAGTCGCCTCCAATCCTTAAGTGTAGAGCTTTGCAAATATCACCAGCTGTAATCTTAACATTCCTTCCTTGTAGCTTTACTGATAATGTATTTCTTTCCACATTGGCTTCAGCATTCTAATAGAACTCATGCACAATCCTATCATCATAAGCTCTAGGTTTGTGGGTTAAACAATAATGAATCCATTGATTCACTATGTTTCTGATAACTTCTTCCATAGCATCAGTGGGATGCTTCTTCAGTATCTTATCGAAGTCGAAAAGAGCTCCGAAAATGACTTTCATAGACATGATTCTTGGTTTCAGAGAGTGAGGGTTGGGGAGTGTTTAAGGTTTCAGGGGATTCAAAATGTTAAAGTAGGATATAAAAAGGATGAAGGGTCCTTTAAATACCTTTCCTTAAACAGTCAAAAAGAACAGGGGTATAACGGTCTTTGACCTAAATTTATGAGTTTTGAAATTCTGAGCCAAAACTTATAACTAAGTTTGTCCAAAATCTAACTCACATAGAATTTAATTCTATTTAAAATGTTACACGTACTCACACATTTTATTAATTAAAATGTTTGAATAAATCCAAAATGTCTATAACTTTAGTACAAACATTTCTGAATTTGTAGTGCTCTATTTAATTTGCAGAATTGTACAAAGTACTATAAATTCCCTCAGTTTGCGGTTGACAATTTTAGAATTTGGAATTCTACAGTTGGTAAGGAATTTGCAGTTCAGAACTAAGTCTACAGCTGTAGAGTTACCAATTCTACAGTTGAGTGACTTTGCAGCTGCAATTTTCCTTTCTACTGATTTTTCAATTTTCTAGGTTTATCTTTGCAACTTAGTGATTTTCACAGAGTCTTCTTACAATTCTAACATTCCCAAATTACCTCTCAAGACTGAAAATCTTGATTCACACAAAGATTTAGTGATAATATCAGCAAGATTCAAATCAGTATGAATCTTTGTCAATTTCACATCCTTTCATTCAACATGATCTCTTATGAAATGATGCCTTACATCTATGTGTTTTGATCTATAGTGTAAAACTAGATTTTGTGTAACAGCAATAGCACCTGTATTGTCACAGAATATAGTTGTTTCTCTTGCATCAATCCCATAGTCTTGTAATTGTATTGCATCCATAAGATTTGTGCACAACAGCTTCCAGCAGCAATGTATTCTGCCTCAGCTGTAGAAAGAGCAATTGAATTTTACTTTTTACTGTGCCATGCTACCAATCTTTCACCTAGGAATTGGTAAATCCCACTAGTACTCTTCCTATCAATCTTGCAGCTTGCAAAATCTGAGTCAGTGTACCCAATGAGTTCAATTCCTCCTTCTTTAGGATACCATAATCCTAGATTTTGTGTTGATTTGACATACTTGATGATCTTCTTTACAGCATTCAAGTGTGATTCCTTAGGATTCACTTGGAATCTGGCACATACACATACTGCAAACATGATATCAGGTCTGCTAGCTGTAAGGTATAGCAATGATCCACTTAGTCTCCTATATTTAGTTACATCAACACTTTTGCCATTCTCAGCTTTGTCAAGATTCACAGAAGGTGTCATAGGTATATTGGTAGGCCTAGAACTGTCCATTCCAAACCTCTTTATGAGCTCTTGAGTGTATTTAGCTTGATTGATGAAAATTCCATCTCTCATTTGCTTAATTTGTAATCCCAAAAAGAAATTCAGATTTCCCATTATGATCATTTCAAAATTTTCAGTCATGAGCTTAGAGAATTTTCTGCATAATTCTTCATTGGTTGAGCCAAAGATTATGTCATAAACATAGATTTGGACAAGAAAAATATCATTCCTATGTTGTAATCTGAATAAAGTTTTGTCAACCATACCCTTTTTGAATCCATTTTTGATCAGATGATCACAAAGGGTATCATACCATGCTCTTGGTACTTGTTTAAGTCCATAAAGGGCTTTTCTAAGCTTATAAACCTTGTCTTCAGCTGTAGATTTCTCAAATCCTGGTGGTTGTTCAACATACACTTCTTCACAAAGTAAACCATTGAGAAATGCACTCTTTACATCCATTTGATAGATTTTAAAGTTCATATGTGCAGCATAGGCTAGAAAAATTCTTATAGCTTCTAAACTTGCAACTGGGGCAAATGATTCATCAAAATCTATGCCTTCAGATTGACAATAGCCTTGAGCAACTAATCTTGTCTTATTTCTGGTTACAATTCCATCTTCATCAAGTTTGTTCTTGAACACCCACCTAGTTCCAATCACTTTGTGATTCCTAGGTCTTGGAACAAGTTCCCATACTTGATTTCTCTCAAAACCATTCAATTCTTCTTGCATTGCAATAATCTAATTGACATCTTGCAGTGCTTCATGAATATCAGTAGGTTCAGAAAATGAAAGAAATATAGCAAACATTGCCTCATGAATTTGTTTTCTGGTTCTTACAGCATCTGATGGGTTTCCAATTACATGCTCAGGGGGGGGGTGATCTTTTAACCAAATCAAATCTGACATAGGTTCTAATCCTTGATCATTGTTCTTTTCAACTGTAGATTCACCTACTGCAGACTCATCAAGTCCTTTTGTTGGTGTTTCTACTTCTGTTTGAACATTCTCGTGGACTAGGTCTTCCACATTCTCTAATGGTGGTAACTCAACAATTATAGTGCCAAAGCCTTTGTTGGTCAAATCTATAGGAGTTTTGATCTCAACATATTGCTGTTGACTTGTAACTGTAGAGTTGTCCTCCTTAGAGTCTTCAACAATTTCTTCAGGGGAGTTGTGTTGTTCATAAAAAACAACATGAATCATCAATCTCTTGTTATACACTTTAAATGCTTTGCTAACATTAGAATAACCTAAAAAGATCCCTTCATCTGACTTTGAATCAAAAGTCTTATGGTATTCTTTCCCATTATTCAGTATGAAGCATTTGCATCCAAAATTGTGTAGATAAGAGATATTAGGAGTCCTTCCTTTCCATAGCTCATATGGAGTCTTCTTATGATCTTTAACAATCAAGTATCTATTCTGAGTATAGCATGCAGTGCTTGTAGCTTCTGCCCAAAATTTCTTAGGCAACTTTGCTTCAACAATCATTGTTCTTGCAGCTTCCTTGAGTGTTCTATTCTTTCTTTCAACAACTTCCATTTTGCTGTGGGGTTCTAGCTACAGAGTATTCATGAACAATACCATAAAGTGAACAATACTCTTCAATAACTTGATTTGTGAATTCTGTTCCTCTATCTGATCTGATCTTCACAATCTTCAAATTCTTTTCATTCTGAATCCTTCTTAACAATTCTGGTAACCGCTGTAGAGTTTCACTCTTCTTTCTTAGAAACACAGTCCAAGAAAATCTTGAGTAATCATCTACAACAACCAAAGTGTACTTCTTCCCACTTATACTTACTGGTTCTATGGGTTCAAAAAGATCCATGTGCAGTAATTCAATTGTTCTTGAAGTGCTTGAGTGAGTTTTTCTCTTGAAAGTCTTCTTGATTTGTTTCCCTTTGACCTAAACATCACATAAGTGTTCTTTCCTGAACTTAGTGTTTGGCAAACCTCCTACAAGTTTGTTATTCACAAGTTCATTCATGGTTTTGAAGTTTATGTGATTCATTCTTTTGTGCCATAGCCAACTAACTTCATTGGAACTGTTAGCTAGAAAGCAGGTAGTTTCAGATGCAGAGTTCCACTCCATAATGTAAACATTCCCTTTTCTAGTTCCTGTCAGTTTAGTGGTTTGGGATTCAATATCTTTGACTATACAAGTGTCTTGTGTAAAGTCTACAGTGTAGCCTTTGTCACAAAATTGACTCACATTTAGCAAGTTATGTTTTAAACCATTTACCAAATGAACATCATTGATCTGAACATTTCCTTTGAGTAAACGTCCTGATCCTTTAGCTCTTCCACTGGCATTATCACAAAAAACAACTTTAGGACCTTTATGATCTTTTACATTTTATAGCAAACTTCTATCTCCAGTCATATGTCTTGCACAACCACTGTCTATGTACCAAATCTCTCTTTTGGTGGTTGTAACATGTCCCTGCAAAATAAAGTGAGTTATTTAGGAATCCAATACTTCGGATTTCCTCCAGTGTTACTCTTTGCAATCCAAGCCTTTTTGGGAGCTGTAGAGTGGTTAATTCTATAGTTCTTGCTTGATCCTCCTCTTTGAGTGCTTGAAGAGGGAGACATATCTGACATATTTCCATTCCAGAATCTATCAAAGTTAAGTCTTCTTTCCATATCCAATCTATGATAGACTTTTTCTTCTGACTGTAAGTTTGATTCTACAGTTTGTTTCAAAGTTATGTTTTGAAACATGTTTGAGACATCTTCTTCAGAATCATCCATGATCTCCTTGATCTTTTGTTGTCTTCTTGGTGACAATTCTTTGAATGAATTCAAGAATTTCAAATATTCTGGCTGTAGAGTTGAGTCTACAGTTTCTTCAGGTGTTGTTTCTTTGATAAACTTTCTCTCAGGCCTTGGAATTGACTTTTGTAGATATTTCATCCAGACACAAGGATTATATCTTATTCCAGTTAAATCCTTTGAGTGCCTTTGCTCAGACAGCATCTTCTTCAATTGCTTGGATAATTTTCCTAAATAATCTAGCTTCTTTTGATAATAGGCATTGTGTTCTTCAAGTTCAGCTATCATCAGTTCTTGACTTCTCATTGTTTCCTTCAATTCAGCACAATCTGCAGCTCTACAACTTGCTTCATTAAAAAGTTCTTCATTGTCTTTTTTCAAACAACTGTAACCTTCTTTCAGTTCTTGAAGAATCTGCAGTTGTTTCTCAGCATCTTCTACTCCAGCTAACAAAGCTTTCACATGTTCTCTTCCAATGTGATTATCTCTTCTAAGATCTTCATTTTCCTCTTGGAGTCTTTGGATTGCACTTAGCATGTCACTAGAAGAATCATTTTCTGTAATATAACTTGATGATGATGAGCATACCTCTTCATCTTTAGCCATAAGACAGATCAGGGCTTCTTCATCTGAATCTGTAGAGTCAGAGTCTTCCAAATCTGCAGTTGACTTTTGAGAAGAAGAGGGACAGTCTTCCTGGCTTTTATCAAACTCAGAAAGTAGTGCTCTAATTCTCTCCTTGTCAAACTTTTTCTTTCTATCTTTCCTGAGTCTCTTTTCTTCATCAGTGTACTTCTTAGCATTTGGATAAGGAGAATCCTTGATGTAATGTCCTGGTTTTCTACAGTTATAGCACAAGTAAGTTGAGTTAGGTGCTGTAGATTTCACCTTACCATCTTCCTTTGGTGTGAACTGCTTCTTCTTGGTCCATTTGCCAAATTTCTTGAGCTGCTTAATGAAAAGAGCCAAGTCTTCATCATCAGCACTTGTAGCTGTAGGGTTGTCAGCCACTAGAGCTGTAACCTTACTGCTGTCAAGTTCTTTTCTCCTGCTTATGTCAAATTCATAAGTTTTGACGTCTGAAAAGAGTTTAAAGGTGGATATCTTAGATAAATCCTTTGATTCTCTCATAGCAATGACCTTCACGTCCCATTCATAAGGTAAGCCTCTGAGAACCTTCATGTTCATTTCTCTTTGTGAGTACTCTTTACCAAGTGAATCTAGCTCATTGATGATTTCAATGAATCTTGATTCAAACTTTTCAAGAGTTTCACCAGATTTCAGCTTGAAGTTCTCAAACTTTTGAACTGCTATCATGAGTTTATTTTCCTTGATTTGTTCAGTTCCTTCACAAATTATTTCCAACTTTTCCCATATATCTTTTGTAGTTTTGCAATTTTTGATCTTGCTAAACACATATTTATCAAGTGAATGATAAATAGTGTTCTTTGCAACATTGTCATCCTCAGTCCATTCCCTTCTAGGTTTGGGGATAATCTGAGCTAGTCCAGCTAACTGATCAGTTGCAGTGTTGACCTTCACAATAGGTATAGGGCCATCCTCTATGATAGACCACATCTCATCATTGATTGCAGACAAATATTCTTGCATTCTAATTTTCCATTCATCATAGTCCTCAGCAGAGAACATTGGAACCTTGGATTTCACAATCTTGGGAGCCATGCAAGTATGCAGGTGTGTTTTTCAAAAACAAAAAAGGATCTAGCTAGCTACTGATCAAAGCAGTGGTAAGCCAACTGCTCTGATACCACTTGTTGGTCCCTTAAAGTGGTCAAGGTCTAGAGGAAGGGGGGGGGGGGTGAATAGACCTTGAGTCCAAAATTAGATTTTTCAAACTTTTCAAAAAGATGGATTCTAGAACCTTACAGTAACTTTTTTGAAGTTTAAAAACAATAAGTCTACAAGAGTTTTATAAACTGGACCACAAAGGTTACAGCTGTGGACTAACAAGTCTATAGCTGCAGAGTTCAAAACCTTGCAAAACAAACAAATCACTTGTAGATAAAGATATCCGAGGAGTTCTCACAATTAAGGTTGTATTGAGAATACTCTAATGTGCAGCGGAATAAAGTGAGTGTTAATGAAAAACAATATAAAATAGACTTAACAGTTGAGTGGCTTATAGAAGTCTACATCTGTAGAGTCAGTTTCTATGAAAATCACAAGGTTTTATGCAACCAGGTTTTAAAAGCAATGATGAATGTAACAAGATAACAGAATATGCAGGCACGAAATATAAAGAGCAGAAGGTAAATAGACCAGGTTTTATAGTGGTTCAGTCTCTATAAAAAGATAACCTACATGCATTGTTACACCACTCAGGTGCTGTTGGGACAATCTGAATATTTTGATTAGATCCCAAAACCCCTGATGAATTTACCTAAGTATAGTTGTTCAGGATAGTCTAGTTCAGGACAGTCAGGTTAGGGATTCAGTTCAGGGGGAACGTGTTGAAGACTGAAGGAGATTGTAGTCGACCCAATTTACTGAAGTCTGAAGTGCAACTCGCCCTGAAGAAGGCTAGAGTCAGTCTTGCTGAAGATTGCCTGAACTGAAGCTGAAGACCGAAGTCTGAAGATTCATCCTGAAGACCATCCGGAACACCATTGACTGATATTTCTACTGAGTACACTAAGCATGCTCAGGACATAATTTAGTCAGTGAAGAGTAAGTGTAACCTATCAGGCCGAGCTGAATGCTCGTAAGACCTGGCTTAGGCCTTGAGTCAGTTTATCTGACTCATGTAAGTCCAAAGCAAAAAGGTTACACATACTGGGCTGAATAACCTATCAGGCCGAGCTGAATGCTCGTAAGACCTAACTTAGGCCTTGGTTCAGTTTACCTGAATCATGTAAGTCCAAAGAAAAAAGGTTATTTATCCTATGGGACAAAGAGACAAAGAGAATGTCAGTAAGACTCCGATAAAGACAAACATTCAGACTGAGTTATTAACAAGGGACTCAGAGTATTGAATGTACGAGGAAGGACATGTGTCAGATGGTCAACTCGCCATTTGTACGGAGAGCCAATGATCTTTCGACACGCATGTACAGAGTCTGCCCAGCAGTTAATGCGGCATTTAATGCGTCTCAGAGTTGCAGGCGGCGGGACAAAATTACCAGGTTAAGCTTGGTGATTAGGTCAATAGTACATCTAGCCTGCAACCACCCTAAAATAGGAAAGATTTGGGTAGATCTCCTCCAACGGATCTATTTTGAATCTTTCCTGTAAATGTGGAGAGCCTTGCACCCATTCAAGGCTAACGAGAAATTTCCAAGCGAAAGCTCTCAAGAATCCAAGCACTCAAAGCATACTTTGAACAACACTCTGCAATTAAATTTCCCTAGTGTTGTAGTAGGATTCACTCTGTATTTTCTTAGATCGATAACTCTATTATCTAGTATTATTTTGTATTGCTAGAGCTATCTTAGTTGGAAACCAAGAATACCAAACCACTCAGGGTTTGAGATTGGTTGGTTAGAAGGTCTGGGACTTGTAAAACCACCTAGAGGTCAGTTCCTATGACAGGAAGTTGGCTATTCATGTCCCTTGGCACGTAAAACCCAAGTACTTATCCTCAGGGTTTTGAGGATAGCTTCCTGTTAAATCAGGCAGTGGACGTAGGAGTTGGTTATCTCCGAACCACGTTAAAAAGACCCTTGTGTGCTGATTCACTTTCGTGTTCAGGATCATAATTGTCATTCATATTAAACTGAACATACTGCATTGTTTTGATATTCAGGCTGAATCAATCATCCTGAATCTTAATACTGTGCACCAGCCTTAACCACCATTTACTAAGCAAACTCAGAGAAAACATTTTCAGAAACTAAAATGAGTAGATACTAAGGGCTCAAATTCCGCACGTACTCTAGCTTACTGAGATAGTCGTCCAACTGACTTGCTTCCCAGCAGTCAGTAGGTTTGTTATCTCTATTGAGCTTCTGAGCACATCACTCACACTCAGCTTATTTGACTCACTACTGAACTATCCCTGCTGCCCCTGTGGACCTTCAGTTTACTGAGTAACTTCAGGATCTTCTTGACTGAGAGTGTAAGAGCATTTTTCTGAGTATTCAGAAAAATCTGACATCAGTGTATTCCCCCCATACACTGATTATACACATTTTGGGACCAACAAGTGGTACCAGAGCAGTGGTTCAAAAGACCACTGACTTTGTTTACCAACAGTTTCTGAGGAGAAACTTTTGTTGGTCAACTGAACAGATCTTATTTTTGAAAATTTGCATTCATGGCATCCGGTTCTAAACGCCTCGAAGGCAATCTTTCTGAATTCTCTATTGATAATTATGATTATTGGAAATTTAGGGTCCTTGCACATCTTTACTCCATCCATGATCAGATACCCCAGGTGATTGAGCATGGTCCGATCAGATTTATGAGGAATCTTCAGACCACCTGGCCCGTAGCTGGTAATGTCCCTGTTCCAGCTGCCGGAGATGAGCCTGTGGAGAGGTCTGCACTTACTGCAGATTAGATTAAGCAAATTGGACTGGATAATGTTGCGAAGAACATTATACTCCACACCATTTCTTATGAGAACTCGGTTAGGCTCATGCATCTGACTACTGTGAAGGAGATCTGGGATGCTCTGAGGGAGATGAGTGAGGGATCAGAGAAGATCAAGGAGAACAAGAGAGATCTTGCTATCAGGAAGTTTGAGGCTTACGGATGTTAGAGGGAGAATCCATCGATCCGATGGAAACTCGGTTCATTAAGATGATGAACGAGCTAGCAACCCTTGGGAAGGACTTTCCCAAGAGGGAGGTATCGTCTAAAATCCTGAACTGTCTCCCTGAAAGATGGGACACAGGAGTGATCTTGCTGAAAAACACTCAGGATCTCACAAACATTCCTTACTCTCACCTATTCTCAGAGTTAAAGGCTCTAGAATTTGACCTCGATGAGATGAAGAAGAAGGGTGTTGTCAGTGAGGAGGTGAGTGAGGAGAACACACCTGAGAAGGAAAAGAGCGTGGCTCTTAAAGCTACTCCTGAGCCTGAGGCTGGATCTGGCTCGAAATCATTGAGGGATATGAACAAGGATGAGCTGGCCCTGGAGTACAGCCTGATGGCACGGTGTTTCAAGAAACTGAACTCTCGATTCGGCAGGTATAACAAGTTTTATACTGACACCAGTGATCACAGGTATTCCAGCCCCAGGAGATCAAGCCCCCGGAGAGAAGAGAGAAGGGGTTTTGATTATAGGAGAGAGCGTAACGAGCCTGAGCATCACAGAGATGAGAAGAGCTCCAAGAGGAGAGACGATGCTGATCCCAGAAGATCCAGCTCCAAGCCTGAGAGATCATCAGGGAGCAGGAGGGAATCGTCAGAAAAGAGGTACACTGATAAAAAGTTTAGTTCTGATGTAGATCAGTGCTACCACTGCAAGAAGACCAGACACTATCAGTATGATTGTCCAGAGCTCAGTGCTCGAGAGCGAGAGGATCAGAGAGTGAAGAGAGAGCTCAGGGCTTCTGACCGGAGAGCAATGCTTGCTGAGGATTCCTCTGATTCTGATGGCCCAGGACACCTGTCCCCTGAACTCTTCTCCGATGAGGAGTATGATGATCTCTGCCTGATGACAGATGATGAGGTATGTTCTTCTGCCTCTTCTCCTGATCACGCACCTGAGCTTAGCTCAGACTCAGCAGGAGAACTCGACCTTCAGCTCGCCCTAGAGCAATTGATGGTTGACTTCTCAAGGCTGCAGGAGACTCATACTCACACAGTGGATGTGAATGCACAACTGAGTGGGGAAAACGATCGGTTAACTGAGTCTCTCAGAGTGAGAGACACTGAGGAAGCCCTCAGGTGAGTAAATCTTCATGAAGAGTTACTTCATGCTCGGAATAAGCATGATGAAACTCCACTGGAGGTTGAAAGACTAAAGGGTGTAATCAGCTCACTGATTGAGACTCGTGATACTGATTTGTTCCTTGCTCAGGAACAGTTGATGATTGAGCGAATCGCTCTGAGAGTGATGTTCAAAACTGAGTGGCAAGCTCGCCTTTGTGCTGAGCAAACCACTTGGGATCTTGAGCTGATCTCAAAGGAGAATGCTCATGAAAAACTGGTGCTTCAGTACACCACTGAAATTAAGGCCCTGAAAGAAACAAATGGGCACCTTGAGGATAAGCTGAAGAAGGTATACACATCTACCCAAGTGGTTGATGAGTTAACAAGTTTCTCTCAGCTGACCGGTGATGCTAAAGCTGGGTTAGGCTATGATGCCTCAAAAGACCCAAAGGGCAAGAAAAAGAGAGGTGCTTCTGGGAGCAACTCTCAGAAGAAGTTTGTCCCTGCCCTAACTGACGACAACAGCCCAAGTGTTGCTCGTCAGGATAAAGGCAAAGGGAAGGAGAAAGTGCCTGAACCTGTTAGGCAAAGGACTGAGGAACCCAGACCCAAACCTAAGGAAAAGGCCAAGGCTCCTCATACTGAGCCGAGGAAGAAGGACCAAAGGAACTCCAAGGCTCAGCCTAGGAACCCTCAGGCTGAAAAGAATTCTGCCCCCAGCACTTCTCAGGCTAGGCCTCAGAATGCTCAGGGTAGGAGGAACTCAGGCCGAAGGGAACCTCAGGCTAGACCAAGGACTATAGAGGTCCAGAGGCCTCAGACAGGGCACAGGGCCCATCAGGAGCGTCCTAATTCTCAGAGGAGAAGGACAAACCAAATGGCCCCTGAAAGGCAACAGAGACCTGACTCCGGAAACACTCAGGCCAGACCTCAAGTGCCTAGAGGTCAGGCCCGAGCTGCTCTTTCTCAGGACAGACATCAGCCCAATGCACCCAGGCCGAGGAGGAACAAGAGGCCCGCCCCCAGGAACAAATCCAGGGCTCCTGAACCTCAGGCTGACATTCATACACCATCGACTTCCCAGGCACAAAGGAAGAAGAGAACGGTGTATGTCGATGTTTCAGGGAGACAGGTTTACACTTCTGATGCCATCAGAATTGTTAAACAAATCTGGATCCCGAAGGGTATGGCTGACACTATAGGACCCAATACGAGATGGGTACCTGAGGCCTGATTCTTTTCAGGTCGCTGCCGGCTACAAGAAGAGGAAGGAGGATCAGATGAAGGACTGGTACTTGGACTCAGGATGTTCAAGGCACATGACCGGATTTTGTGATATCCTTTAGGATTATGTAGCGCAGGAAGGCCCACATGTAACTTTTGGTGATAACTCTAAGGGTTTCACCAGAGGATTCGGTACCCTTGTTGTTGGTTCTGTCAGAGGGCTTAATGTATCCTATGTTGGGGGTCTTAGGCATAACCTGCTTTCAGTCAGTCAGTTTTGTGACCGTGGTTAAAGTGTAGAGTTTACATCTAACATATGTCTTGTCAAGGACAACTCTACACTGCAGGTTCTGATTTCAGGTGTCAGGAGAGGCAATCTTTATTTTGCTGACTTTAAGAGCAGCTCTTCTGAAACTTGTTTGGTCGCTAAGAGCTCTTCTGAGTTCAGTTGGCTTTGGCATAAACGCCTGAGTCACTTAAACTTCAAGATTATTAACAAAATTTCTAGACTTTCTCTTGTAGATGGTCTACCTAATGAAGTTTTTAGCAAAGACCACGTGTGTGGAGCATGTCAGGAAGGCAAGCAAACCAAAGCTTCATTCAAGGAGAAATATGCTTTCTCAACTGACAGAGTGCTTCAGCTCCTGCACATGGATCTCTTTGGTCCGATTACTCCTGTCAGCATGAATGGTAGGAAATATACACTTATTGTTGTTGATGATTATTCCAGGTACACATGGGTTATTTTCTTGCTGAACAAGAAGGAGACTCAGGTCAAGCTTCCAGAGTTACTCAAGAAATTGAGTACTGAACAGGGTCAGAGCATTGTCAGGATCAGATCAGATCGGGGAACATAATTTATTAATTCTATTATAATTGACTTCTGTACTGACCTTGTAATTGCTCATGAGACTTCTGCAGCAAGGACCCCTCAGCAGAATGGGGTAGCTGAGAGAAGGAACCGGAACATGAAGGAAGCTGCCCGGACCATGTTGGCTGAGTCAGGACTGCCCAAGAAGTACTGGGCTGAAGCAATCAACACTTCTTGCTACACTCAGAACCGATCTATGCTGAACAAACAACATGCTCAGATGCCTTATGAAACTTGGAATAAAAGGAAGCCTCGTATCTCCTATTTCCATATTTTTGGGTGTAAGTGTTTCATCCTGAACAATGGGAAAAACCAGATGAAAGCCTTTGAAAGCAAGTCTGATGAAGGAGTTTTCTTAGGATACTCCTCAGTCAGCAAAGCTTTTAGGGTGTATAACTGTCGAACCCTTTGTGTGGAGGAAACACCTCATGTTGTGTTTGATGAGACTGCATCAGTGCGTAGAAAACAGGTTCTGAGTCCTGACACTGAGGGGGTTACCAAGAGGGTGACAAGACTGAGCCTGAAGAATCCTGAATTCAAGATCAAACTTGTGAGTGCTCCCAAAGGATGGGATGATGATGATGATGATCAGGATGGACCTCAGGCCAACCCTCAGCAAGCCCCAACCTCGGAGAATGTTGAGTCTCAGACGGAGGCACAGACTCAACCTGAGGTACGTACTGTCGGTGATGATGCTTCTGCACCTGAGACAGTTACTGAGTCCAATTCTGTAGGGGGAAACAATGTCCTTGATATTGTGCAACCCTCAGGAAATGACTCAGTATCCCCTGTTCTTGCTCGTTCCGCTTCTTTGCCTGTTATTGTCGAGACTAACATTTCAGGATCAGGTGAGGGAACGCCAGCAGCTCCCAGTGCACCGGTCAGTCAGAGGACCTGGCTAGATGACCACTAATTGGCTGACATCATTGGTGATGTCAATGAGGGGGTCAGGACAAGGTTGTCCTTTAGTGAGAGTGCTATGTTCTGTTGCTTTCTGAGTGATCAGGAACCTAAGAACGTAGAAGAAGCTCTTGCTGACCACAACTGGATCTTAGCCACGCAGAATGAGCTCAATCAGTTTGAGCGGAATCAGGTTTGGGAGTTAGTTGATAGACCTTGGCGTCAACTTGTTATTGGCACCAAGTGGGTCTTCAAGAACAAGAGGGATGAGAAGAATGTTGTTGTTAGACACAAGGCCAGACTCGTGGCAAAGGGTTACTCTCAGGCCGAAGGAATCGACTATGATGAGACCTTTGCTCTGGTCGCAAGATTGGAAGCAATCAGGTATGTCACGCCCTAATATTCAAAGCATTTCAAATCAGCGGAAGTCTTGATTTTAAACAAACAATTTAATAATAATATCTTTTAGAACGTGCTCCCTTTATACTTGAAATAAAAATTCTTTTCTTTGAAAATCCTTTTTGAACAAAAATCATAGTAATAATCATACAATCAAAATAAATAACTCATCCAATACATCTATAAAATTCATAATATATCATTCCAAATATTCATAGTATTTTTCAATAATATTCACATGTGAATTAAACTTATTCTAATATCATTCAACACATAAGTCATCAATTAAATCATGCAATAACTCATAAATAATTCATGAACAGCAGTTGGTACCTAAAACTTTCGAAAACAGCTTGGGTGTACTCATCAAAACCGTATGTGTATAAAAATAGTCCATTAACTAATACTAAATCCATTTTCTTAAATACTATTATCTTACCAACCATCCTAAGACCTCTAAATACTCAAATAAATCATATCAAACATAATATAAGTACTTTCCACGAAAATCACTTTTTAAAACACATGAAAAGCTCGAAAAACAAAGTTATAGGACTAAATTCAAGATGAAACTTTAAAACGATTATTCTCCATATTTTTATGACAAAAATACTCAATATTTTATGGCTATTAAAACTGCCAAAATTTAGAAAATAGGCTGGGCATAAAATCGGTATTTTTAAAACAAGAATTTTGACGACTAGAATCACATATAGGACTAAAATCAGTTTATCGACTTCTACTAAGCAAAAACTCACAAAAAGTAGTCAATATGCATCTTAAATCATGGCAAATATTCTGGTAAAATTTCATAATTTTTGGAGTTATAAAACTTAACTTATCGATCATGCAAATTAAGGACAATAACTATATCTTAAGAACAATTAAACACATAACTCAAACACTTAAGCATGCTTCTAAATTCGAACCATCAGCTGCCAACATTATAAATAAGTCCATCAACTTAACTCCTTAAATTCATGCAATTTAACACTTAATCATAATAATAATAATACCTCATAAAATTTATAATAAAATCTCATAATCCATCAAACAATAATAAATCCTAAATCAAACATCTACGTGTCCATGCACTCAATGAAATAAAACATGCATACATCAAATCTGGTGGCAAACATAAAAGTGCCAAAAATCATGAATAAAACTCTTGCAACTTAATATAATAAAAGACTACTTGGTAATTAATAAAAATCTTCATTCATTAACTTCTTTAACTCGCATCACATCCACCTTCCTCCGCATCGCCGATCTAGCCATCTTACTCTTGAAAATCTGAAAATATAATTCGGTGAAGGGGTGAGCAATTATAAAATAATCACTCTGTGGGGATAGTTTAGTTCGAAGTCTAAATATGATGGACATGTAAACGTGAAAACATACCAATCATTCTAAATCTTTGATACGACTTAAGCGTATCTCTTTTGACACTACATAAGAGCATCCATTCTTTGATACCACATAAGGATATCCATTAATTTGGCACTGCTTAAGAGCACCCATTGGTTGATACTACATAAGAGTATCCATTCTTTTAGCACATAAACACATCAAACATAGTATTTAAAAATCGAACTAGAGTTACCACTTTTCAGCGTTTAAACCCCCACCTTTTATTGTCTTGAAAATATAGAAGTGTTGTACGTTGACTTGCTAATTCCCTGCTCTAAGAACTCTCGAAAATCTGCCCTCTTTCTACTTCTACAAGCTGCTGAAAACTGGTCCTCTAACTTCAATACATGGCCAAAGTTTGGTGCTAGGTGGCTGCCGATTTTTCTTGGGTGTCTAAGGGTTTTGAGACATGATCAATACATATTTATAGAGTTCGAAAAGTAGGGTTTGGGGCTGAAAAAGGAGCTGGACGAAATTACAAGAAAAAGGCAAGAAATTGGACCATAATCTTGGTGTATCTCTATTTCCATACTTGGTAACTTATTTCCTTATTTAACAAATCCTTACCATCTCTTTATTCTTATGATACTTAACCTTCAAGCATATAATTCTCTTGCATAAGAATATGACTTATTTCCATAAATAAAGATACTAGAAATCAAAGTCTTATACTCTTAATATTTTCGAAAATTACTTAAGGTCTAAGACTCCTATTTTTTGAAAATAATACTAATACTATCC
The DNA here is from genome assembly GCA_026898435.1 of Prunella vulgaris. Lineage (NCBI taxonomy): Eukaryota > Viridiplantae > Streptophyta > Magnoliopsida > Lamiales > Lamiaceae > Prunella > Prunella vulgaris. The sequence goes on along the minus strand of JAPKLY010000034.1, from coordinate 406,051 downwards.
CAAGTATTATTTAATCATATTCGTGGTAAAATCCTCATAAGGTCAAATCCCTAAATTTAATTCCTCAATTACTAACATGTCCTTAATGAATTAATACCTAAGGAAATACTATTCTTAGAGGACTAATACTATAATCTCAACAATAATATTATTCTCCCTAACTTCTAATAAAATTTGAAACTTAATACTACTTAAGGATCCAATTAATACTAATTGGGACAACTAATACTAAGCTATTAATTAAGACATACTAAAGCTTAACAACTTAAAGGACTAAACCTCAAACACACACAAAACTCACGCCTAATTAATAATTAAAGGACTAAAAAGCTGCTGCCTATGCGGGGTGTTACAACCTCACCACCTTTAAAAATTTTCGTCCTCGAAAATAAAAGTACCTTGCACCAAAAGCTCGGGGTACTTGGTCCTTAAATCCTCTTCTCTTTCCCAAGTCGCCTCATCGACTCCATGGCGATTCCAACGACCCTTGACCAAACTCACAATTCGATTTCTTAGCTTGTACGTTTTCCTCTCCAACACCTCGACGGAAACTTCTTCATAAGTTAGATCCTTGTCCACCTCTAAAGATGAATAATCCAAGACGTGGCTTGGATCGTGCACGTACTTCCTCAACATTGATACGTGGAATACATTGTGCACGGCTGCTAGGCTTGGGGGCAAGGCCAATCGGTAGGCTAGGCTCCCAACTTTGTCCAAAATTTCGAATGGACCAATGAAACGTGGTTGCAACTTTCCTTTGCGACCAAAACGAACAACTCCTTTCGTTGGTGAAACTTTCAAGAAAACCACGTCGCCTTTCTCGAAATGTAGAGGCTTTCGTCATTTATCGGCATAAGACTTATGTTGATCTTGTGCAGCCCGCATCCTCTCTCGATTCTTCTCCACTACTTTGACCGTTTTCTCAACGATTTCGGGCCCTAGAATACGTCGTTCGCCAACTTCATCCCAAAACAAAGGGGATCTACATCGTCTTCCATACAAGGCCTCATAAGGTGCCATGCCAATCGTTGCTTGATAACTATTGTTATAAGCAAATTCCACCAAAGGTAAGTAGTGTTCCCAATTGCCTTCGAAGTCCAAAACGCATGCCCTCAACATATCTTCAAGTGTTTGGATCGTCCTCTCGGATTGTCCATCCGTTTGTGGGTGATACGCCGTGCTAAAGTTTAACTTGGTTCCCATGGCAGCTTGTAAGCTCTTCCAAAAGTGTGAAGTAAATCGTGTATCCCTATCCGAGACGATCGAGACGGGAACTCCATGTAATCTTACCACTTCTTGGACGTAGGCTTGTGCAAGTCGATCCATACTCCAAGTCATCTTTATTGGAATGAAATGCGCCGTTTTGGTTAGCCTATCCACAATCACCCAAATCGTATGATTTTCTTTAATCGAGCGAGGCAATCCCACAACGAAGTCCATGTAAATATGTTCCCACTTCCATAGTGGAATTTCAAGTGGCTTCAACAATCCAGACGGCCTTTGATGCTCCGCTTTAACTTGTTGACAAGTTAAACACTTCTCCACGAACTTTCCAATATCGCCCTTCATGTTTCTCCACCAAAAAGTAGTCATCAAGTCCCTATACATCTTGGTTCCATCGGGATGAACCGTATAAGGAGTTCGATGTGCTTCTTCTAGGATTTCCCTCTTCAACTCCTCATTGTTCGGTATGCACAGCCTTGTCTCAAATAAAAGAGCACCCTTATCATCGATTAAGAAACCCTTCAAGCCTTTTTCTCTTGTTCGCATCTTCAACTTGGCGAGAACCTCATCTTCGTCTTGAGCTTCGACAATTCGATCTCGTAGGGTAGGTTGGATCGTCAAGGCTTCTGTTGGTCCCGAAACGAGTTAAATCAGTGTATGGGGGGGAATACACTGATGTCAGATTTTTTTGAAAGACTCAGAAAAATGCTCTAACGCACTCAGTCTGGATTCCCTGAAGTACTCAGTACGCTGAATGTCCACAGGGGACAGCAGGGATGGTTCAGTAATGAGTCAGATAAACTGAGTGCAAGTAAAGTGCTCGGAAGCTCAGTAGAGATAACAAACCTACTGACTGCTCGGAAGCGAGTCAGTTGGACTACTATCTCAGTGAGTTAAAGTACGTGCGGAAAGTGAGCCCTTAGATTCTACTCATTTTAGTTTCTGAAAACGTTTTCTCTGAGTTGCTTAGTAAATTGGTAATTAAGGCTGAGTGCACAGTATTCAGATTCAGGATGATTGATTCAGTCCTGAAGTTAAAAACTAATGCAGTATGTTCAGTTTAATATGATGACATTTATGATCCTGAACAAAACAGTAAATCAGCACACAGGGGACTTTTTAACGTGGTTCGGAGATAACCAACTCCTACGTCCACGACCTGATTTAACAGGAAGCTATCCTCAAAACCCTGAGGATAGGTACTTGGGTTTTACGTGCCAAGGGACACGAGTAGCCAACTTCCTCTCTTAGGAACTGACCCCTGGGCGTTTTACAAGTCCCAGTCCTTCTAACCAACCTATCTCACACTTTGAGAGGTTTGGTATTCTGGTTTCCAACTAAGATAGCTCTAGCAATACAAATCAGTGCTAAATATTAGAGCTATCGATCTAAGCAAATACAGAGTGAATCCTACTACAACACTAGGGAAATTTAATTGCAGAGTGTTGTTTATGATATGCTTTGTGTTCTTGGATTCTTGAGAGTTCTCTTGGAAATTTCCCGTTAACCTTGAATGGGTGCAAGGTTCTCCATATTTATAGGCAAGATTCAAAATAGATCCGTTGGAGGAGATCAAATCAAATCTTTCCTATTTTAGGTAGATTGCAGGCTAGAAATACTGTTCGACCTACCCGCCATGCTTATTCTGGCAAGTTGTCACATCACTTGCAACCTTTTTGAGACGCATTAAATGCCGCATTAAATGCTGCGCAGACTCCGTGCTTGCGTGTCGAAAGATCATTGGCTCTCCGCTATAACGGCTAGTTGACCTTCAGACATTTATCCTTCCTCGTACATTCAATGCTCTGAGTCTCTTGTTAATAACTCAGTCTGAACGTGTGTCTTAATGGAGTCTTACTGACATTCTTTTTGTCTCTTGTCCCATAGCATAAATAACCTTTTGCTTTGGACTTACATGATTCAGGTGATCTGAACCACAGCCTGAGTCAGGTCCTATGTGCATTCAGCACAGCCTGATAGGTTATTCAGCTCAGTATGTGTTACCTTTTTGCTTCGGACTTACAGGATTCAGGTTAACTGAACCAAGGCCTAAGTTAGGTCCTATGTGCATTCAGCATAGCCTGATAGGGGACACTTACTCTTCACTGACTGACTTCTGTCCTTAGTATGCTTAGTGTACTCAGTAGAAACATCAGCCAATGGTACTTCAGGATTGACTTCAGGATGAATCAGCAGGCTTCGATCTTCAGCTCCAGAACAGACAATCTTCAGCGAGACTGACCGACTCCTTCAGGATGGTTTACACTTCAGACTTCAGTAAATTGGGTCGACTCCAATATTCATCAGTCTTCAGCATGATCCTCCTGTACTGAATCTCTAACCTAACTATCCTGAACTATTTTATCCTGAACACTATACTTAGTCAAATTCATCAGGGGTTTTGGGATCTAATCAAAATACTCAGATTGTCCCAACAATTTCCCCCTTTTTGATGATGCCAAAAGCCTTAAGCAAATTCCTATTCATCTATACAATCAACTGACTTAGTCAGTGAAAATAACTCAGTACCACCTGACGAACTAGGTACTTAGTCTATAAGATGAAAACAAGGAATGGGTTAGTACAGTTCTTGATAAGAATTCAGAAAAGTAAATTCAGGAGTCAACAAGAAGTTGTACTCAGGAACAATAAATAACTTCATTGATTGATAAGAAAATACAAGTATCCTGAAGCTATTACAAAATTCCTGAACAACTAACTCCTGATCTAATCTTCATCCTTATTCCAAGCAGTCAGTGGAATCTCGTACATCTCCAGTACTCAATTCAGGACCTGCTTCATCCTGTTCATATCAGCAACAGCCCCGGCAGCTCGTCCTACTCTGACGACTTCTTCAGAAATTGCTTTCCGGTCCAGCTGCTTAGAATTCCTAAAGAGTGGAGGAGGGTACTTGATGAATTCCGGAGGAGTGATCTCAACACCTTCAGTGTCAGCATGTCTGATGATTTCAGCCCATAGATCAGGATGCTCCTGTGCCATCCAGTGATGGAGTATGACGTCTTTTTCTTCAGTCTGATCGTCCCATAACCCCACCACATAGAATAGGTATGCCCACCTATTCCGGATCGGAATCCAAACCTCCAGCATCTCAATTGGAATGAAGTCTTCAACAAACTTCGATGGAGGATGACTTTGATCTGGTCTGACCTCAATCTTCCTCTGAGTCTTTATCCGAGATCCAGATGATACAAATTTCTTCTTCTGGACCTGAGAAGTCAGATACTCATTAGATTCTTTTAGGCGCTGGATCTGACTGAGCATCGAAATTTCTTTCATTTTTGCTATCTTTTCAGCATCAGCCATCACCAATTTCTTCTGAGTGGTCAGCCCAGATGGCATTATTTGTTCCTCCATCTCCTTATATAATGGCTCGAGAGTCGAATCTTCAGAGGGTCTCAACTTCTTCGGATCTGAGCCTTCAGCAGTTTCGATGGCAGCTACGGATCTAGTCCTCTTTCTATCCGCAGCCTTCAGTTCCAGGGGAAAGTTCTTCTTCTTAGCTTTGCCAGTAGTGACAATTTGCTTCTTCCCTTCTTCCCCCTTTTTGGCATCATCGTCATTAATACGTTTGACAACTTCATCCACTGACTCCGCCAAAAGATTGAACTGACTATCCATCTCAGTCTGCTTCACCTGCAATTGCCCAATCTGCCCTACCATTCCTCTCAGGCCGATACTGAGCTGATCAATGGCTGAATTGTGTGCAGCCTTCAGTCGACCCTCGAAGTTTTCCATCCTTGAGTCTAGGGCAGATGCAATTTTCTCCTTCTCCTGAGCAGACAACTCCCTCAGCAGGTCCTCCTTCAGTTCAGTTCTTAACTTGACCAACTTCTCATCAACCAGTTGATCAACCTTTTCAGATAGTTGTTGATCTAGAAAGTTGGCAAGTTTAGTCTCCTGCTGAGTCTGCACATCTGAAACCATCTGATTGCAGTTCTGAATAGCATCCTTGGCTTGCTCTGTAATGACAGTGAGTTCTACATTGATTTCAGACCGAGCTTCCCCAAGGAGATCAATTGCTGCATGCATATCAGTGGCCATATCATTCAGGTCCCGGTCCAGTCTCTTCACTTTCTTGTTCAACAATTTAGAATTTGAATTAACCCTTTTAGATTGTCGCTCAACGAGGATCACTCTCCTGTGCAGATTGCCAAGAGCTCGTGAGGAATTGTTAAGAAAAAGTGCTTCGGGTGTAATCCAATTACCTCCGACTCGGACCAAGCCTTGTGGACCCTCTCTTGAAGCCTCCGCAATCCCGAGTCCCTGGATTGCTTCATCGGCCGGTGCACTGACTCCCTCAGTGCCACCTGGCTGATCGTCATCAGCAATTATTACCACTTCCCTTCCAGCCTCTTTCTCTTCTCCCCTCTCTTCAGCTTCCTGAGTCTCAGGCTCAGGATACGTTCTGCGGACTGTTCTGATAAAATCCACCATTTTGATCAGATGATGTAGAGAGTTTACATCAAAATGATCAAAGAGGGCGGCCTCTAGATCTGCAATGCAGTCCCATCCTCTGGACTCTCCTAGCTGGCTGAGCTCAGACCAAGTAAAAGTGCGGAGTTGCACAACTGCCTCCTTCTGAGCCTCAGTAAGATCAGGGAATCTCCTCTCTACCATCTCAGCTGCCTCTCCCCTTGCAACTATCTCAAAATCTGATAGACTGTTCACATTGGGCGCAGGGAAAGGCCATGGTGCTTCATGCTGTACTGGTTCAGCAGCCTCTTGCTCAACTCCTCCTTCCTGAGCAGGCTCTTCCTGACCCAAACTCTGATAGGTTTCAGCAATATTAAGGATTAGCTGGTTGGGATCAGGGGATGCAATCGGAGCAAATTCAGGAACAGCCTGCGCCTGAGCTGGTTCCTTCTCAACAGCTTCAGCAGCATCCTGCGCCTGAGCTGATTTCTTCTCAACAGCTTCAGCAGCTTGCACTTCCATAAGCTTCTTCTCTCGCTCAGCTGACCCAGAGTAGAGAAATTTTAGCTTTTGTTGCTTGGGTCTGGAAGGCTTAGATTTATCCTCCGCTGACTTTGCTGTATCAGACTCTGAAGACTTGCCTGCCTGAGCCTGGACTTTTCCAGTCATGCTCGCCTGGGATCTCGAGTGATTGGGCCTGATCCACATCACCGAGATCCAGAGTCTCCAAGAGCATGGAGATCTTGGTGCCAAAATGCATCTTGGCCTTAAAAGTCACCTGCCCCTCTGGCGAGTACTTGATTTTGCTAGTCTCAGCCACCAGCATTTGGAGGAAGTAACCCTCCCAGTCAAAATTGTGCTGAGAGGCGTCGGAAATAGCCATCATTGTGAACAACTTCGGCCTGGAGATCTGCTCCAATCCTCCAGCAATTCCCATCACTCCCTGACTTGTCAGGTCGAAGAAGTGACGATTTTCAGTCCTCAAGACTGATTTATTCAGGCAGGATTTCAGCACGACATCTCCATCACACAGGGACTGGAGAAAATCCCTCTCATTCCCAAACCCATAATCCACTGGGCATCGTCCTCTGTTGGGAAGATTAAAAACCTCCTTAATCTTCTCCCGAATGTTGAAGGTGACCCACCTCCTGACCATCTCCTCCTCACCATCCTTTCCCTTCTCACAGGTGGTCAAGGGAATACAAGTTTCCCACTCCTGGGAGTCCTTGTTTTGCGCCATCTTCAGGTAGAAGGCAGCAATGAGTCTGGGGTGGAGCCTCTGTGGCTCTGCAGTGATGAACTGCAGAAGACCTGCATTATTAAAAAGGTCTCTCACAGGCATAATATCGGGGTTATTAGAAGAAAAATCCCCATAGGGCTCGTAGTGTATTTCATTTCTTAAATGGAAAAGGTTTCCAAAAAAGGTATCGGCAGAAGGTGAAGCCATGGAAGATTTTAAGAGATTTGAAGAAAATCGGTTTTTAGAGAAGGTAAGTTAAGAAAATATTGGGTGCATAAAAGTTTTAACAACACGATCTTCTCTTATTTATAGAAAGAAAAAATTCGGTTTTAATCGGACGGTTTAGAAAATAGTGACCTATGGGATTCAATGGACAAGATTAAGCAGTAAAAAGTATTTCCCTTTTCGGTTCTTCAAAGGTAATTGGTCAAAATTTTATTGATAACTGTTCCCGCCCACAGTGCATTAAATGCACATTAGAGTATGCCCGTATTTAATTCAAACAAATTGAATTAAATAATAACCGAATATTAAAACGAACAGCTGGGATCATTTGGCAAATTAAATTGATTTGACAACACAGCAAACAGTAAAAAAGGATAATGCACGCAATATCAGATGACTTAGACAAAAATTAGGAAACATACCAGTCAGTCAGATATGTATTCTGACTGATACCACTTATTGCCCTATCAGGGTGACAAGCCCTGAACTCTGTGTCCTGAACCTTAGTCAGTCTATACTGATCATCCATTTTATACTGAATGTTTCCCCTACAACCATTCACATTCTCTCTGGGATTCCTTCACACTGAGTCCATATGAGTTATTCCCCCTGACCTTGTGCATTCTTATCAGAGATTCAAACTGAATCACCTAAGCCTGGGTCAAGGAGTCCTAACTCTACTGATAACTCAACAAACCTGGTTTCAGGCAAAACCTTAGTCAGGATGTCAGCTCACTGTTTTTCAGTAGGGACTCTCTCCATCCTGATGTCCTTCTTCTCCACATGATCTCTGATAAAGTGATGCCTGATGTCTACATGCTTACACCTTGTATGTAAGACTGGGTTTTGGGATATGGCAATGGCACTATTATTGTCACAATAAATTGGGACTTCAGTGGCCTCAACTTGGTAGTCTCTCAGTTGTTGTTTCAGCCAAAGAATCTGAGAGCAACAACTGCCTGCCGCCATATACTCAGCCTCAGTAGTAGACGTTGCAACACTGGTTTGCTTCTTAGAAAACCAAGAGATCAGTTTACTCCCTAGAAACTGACATGTGCCTGTAGTTGATTTCCTATCAAGTCTACAGCCTCCATAATCAGCGTCTGAATAGCCAGTCAGTTCTAGGTTGTCATCAGAGGGATACCAAAGTCCTAAGTTGACTGTACCTCTTAGGTATTTCAGAATCTTTTTGGCACTCTCTAGATGACTCTTCTTTGGATCAGACTGATACCTTGCACAAACTCCAACTGCATAAGTGATGTCAGGACGACTAGCAGTCAGATATAATAAAGATCCTATCAGTGCCCTATATTCAGTCTGATTTACTGAGGCTCCTTCTTTGTCAGGATCCAGCTTCTCATTTGTGTTCATGGGAATGCGTGAGACTCTGCTGGACTGAACTCCAAATTTCTGAATCAAGTCCCTCGCATACTTGGACTGATTAATGAAAATTCCGGAGTCAGTTTGCCTGACTTGGAGACCCAGAAAGAAATTCATTTCTCCCATCATTGACATCTCAAATTTCCCAGTCATCAGCTTGGAAAATTTCTCACAAAGCTTCAGATTAGGAGATCCAAATATTATGTCATCCACATAAATCTGAACCAAGAGAATGTCTTCCCCTTCGGTGATCCGGAAGAGGGTCCTGTCCACTGTTCCTTTCACGAACCCGTGGTCTATCAGGAATTGGGATAATGTATCATACCAAGCTCTCGGAGCTTGCTTCAGGCCATAAAGGGCTTTCTTCAGTTGGTATACTTTATTACCGACTTCGAATCCAGGAGGTTGCTCAATACACACCTCTTCATTCAGTACACCATTCAGAAAAGCACTCTTTACGTCCATCTGATACACTTTGAATTTCTTGAATGTTGCATAAGCCAGAAACAACCTGATTG
>JAPKLY010000034.1:268388-392030 GCA_026898435.1 Prunella vulgaris | reverse complement strand
AGCATGCCACCTTTCCGACTTAGTGCGTCCGCGACTACGTTCGCCTTCCCCGGATGGTAGTTGATAGTGCAATCGTAGTCCTTGACTAGTTCTAGCCAACGTCTTTGCCTCATGTTTAGCTCCTTTTGTGTGAAAATGTACTTGAGACTCTTATGATCGGTGAAGATCTCACATTTCGCGCCATAAAGATAGTGTCTCCAAATCTTAAGTGCATGAACGACGGCTGCAAGTTTGAGATCATGAGTAGGGTAGTTCATCTCGTGCACCTTCAATTGTCTTGATGCGTATGCCACGACTTTCCCACGTTGCATCAAAACACATCCTAGCCCTTGTTTCGAGGCATCGCTATAGATCACAAATCCTTCCGAAGGGTCGGGAATGGTAAGGACCGGGGCTGAGACCAGCTTTCTCTTCAAATCTTGGAAACTTCTTTCGCATGCTTCGGACCACACGAACTTCTCCCCCTTACGAGTCAACTTGGTCATTGGTAAGGCTATCTTGGCAAAACCCTCAATGAATCGTCTATAGTAACCGGCCAAGCCAAGAAAACTACGAACCTCGTTCACATTTATTTGTGATTTCCACTCGCTCACGGCCTCCACCTTTGACGCATCTACCTCGACTCCTTGGGCCGTCATTACATGGCCTAGAAAATTCACTCGATCTAGCCAAAACTCGCACTTGGAAAATTTTGCAAATAATTGTTCTTTGCGCAAGACTCCAAGTACCATCCTTAAGTGCTCCTCATGCTCCTCTTCACTCCGGAAATAGATTAGGATATCGTCAATGAACACTATGACAAACCGGTCTAAAAAGGGATGAAAGACTCGGTTCATCAAGTCCATGAAGACAGCTGGTACATTGCTCAATCCGAACGGCATTACCACAAACTCGTAGTGTCCATAACGTGTGCGAAAAGCGGTCTTTGCTCTATCTCCTTCCTTGATCTTCAATTGATGGTAACCCGATCTCAAATCGACTTTTGAGAACACGCTCGCCCCTCTAAGTTGATCGAACAAATCATCAATCCTTGGTAAAGGATACTTGTTCTTAATCGTGAGTCGATTAAGCTCGCGGTAGTCAATGCACATCCCCCACGAACCATCCTTCTTCTTCCCGAACAAAACTGGTGCTCCCCAAGGTGAAACACTTGGTCGGATGAACTTCTTATCCAACAACTCTTGCAATTGCATTTTTAACTCCTCGAGTTCCTTCGGCGCCATACGGTGTGGTGCTTTCGAAATTAAGTCGATTGCAAATTCCACTTGTCAGTCGGGTGGAATACCGGGCAACTCCTCGGGAAAAACATCAATGGACTCGTTGACAACGGCTACGTCCTCCAAGTTTGGTACACGGTGTGATCGTCACTTGATCTCCTTGCCTAGGCTTAAAGCCTTGAGTTGCTCCTTGTACTCCACGGTTAGGAAGTTTCCTTGCTCCGCCGGCTTGATCCTATTTCCTCTTGTTCTCACGTGACCTCCGGTCCGCTTCTTCCTTCAAGCAAGCTCCCATTTGTTCGGCTCTCTCAAATGCTTCGGAATAAGTGAGGTTTCCCAAAGCTAACAAGACATGTTGAATTTCGGCCCTTAGTCCTTTGACGAAATGGAGAACACGCTTACGCTCGGTGTCGACAAGATGGTGAGCGAAACGTGCTAGTTGGCTAAATTTCAACTCATACTCCGCAACCGTCATGCCTCCTTGTCGTAGGTTGAGAAATTCGCTCTCCCTCCTATCTTTGTAGGATTGCGGGTAGTACCTTTCCATCAATATCTCCTTGAAACGCTCCCATGTCAAAGCTTGCCTCTCCTCAACAGGGCGAATCCTCCAATAACTTGCCCACCAATGGTCGGCATCTTGAACCAATTGGAATGCTACACAAGCAATCCGTTGTGCATCGGTGCACTCTATTAACTCAAAAACTCTTTCCATTGAACGGAACCATTCCTCAATGGCATCCGGTCCGTCACGTCCATTGAAAGTAGCCGGTTTGTACCTCCTAAATTGTTCTACCACTTGCGCGGTATTGTTGGCTACGGGTGCATAAAGAGGTTCACGTCTTGGAGGCATCTAAACGCTCAAGCCCACAAGACAACGTAATTGATCAATCAATTCTAAAAAAAAATAGTCCTATAACTTATTCTTAGAACTATTACTAAACATACCTTACTAAGCATTCATACTTATCAAAATCCTAGTCATGTCTTCTTAGGCCATCGTACGTACACAACGAAAATAATACTTGTATAATGCATTTTCTTGAAAAACATATTTTCTTTAAAAAAAAAACTTTCTTTCATAACTTTCATAAATATCTTCCATGACCTTGTCATGCCTCATAAATCATAAATCATTCCTTTGAAATCTTAAACTTGAATCTTTGAAAATCTTTACATACCTTGGGACTCGGAGATGGCTACGGCGGCGGTGATGGATGGAGATTAATCTTTTAAATCTTTTAATAAAATACCACTCAAAAATAATATTTTAATTTTTACGAGTCTACAAGAACGTAAACCCGCTCTGATACCACACTGTCACGCCCTAAAATTCTAAGCATTTCAAATCAGCGGAAGTCTTGATTTTAAACAAACAATTTAATAAAAATATCTTTTAGAACGTGCTCCCTTTATACTTGAAATAAAAATTCTTTTCTTTGAAAATCATTTTTGAACTAAAATCAGAGTAATAATCATACAATCAAAATAAATAACTCATCCAATACATCTATAGAATTCATAATATATCATTCCAAATATTCATAGTATTTTTCAATAATATTCACATGTGAATTAAACTTATTCTAATATCATTCAACACATAAGTCATCAATTAAATCATGCAATAACTCATAAATAATTCATGAACAGCAGTTGGTACCTAAAACTTTTGAAAACAGCTTGGGTGTACTCATCAAAACCGAATGTGTATAAAAATAGTCCATTAACTAATACAAAATCCATTTTCTTAAATACTATTATCTTACCAACCATCCTAAGACCTCTAAATACTTAAATAAATCATATCAAACATAATATAAGTACTTTCCACGAAAATCACTTTTTAAAACACATGAAAAGCTCGAAAAACAAAGTTATAGGACTAAATTCAAGATGAAACTTTAAAACGATTATCCTCCATATTTTTATGACAAAAATACTCAATATTTTATGGCTATTAAAACTGCCAAAATTTCGAAAATAGGCTGGGCATAAAATCGGTATTTTTAAAACAAGAATTTTGACGACTAGAATCACATATAGGACTAAAATCAGTTTCTCGACTTCTACTAAGCAAAAACTCACAAAAATTAGTAAATATGCATCTTAAATCATGGAAAATATTCTGGTAAAATTTCATAATTTTTGGAGTTATAAAACTTAACTTATCGATCATGCAAATTAAGGACAATAACTATTTCTTAAGAACAATTAAACACATAACTCAAACACTTAAGCATGCTTCTAAATTCGAACCATCAGCTGCCAACATTATAAATAAGTCCATCAACTTAACTCCTTAAATTCATGCAATTTAACACTTAATCATAATAATAATAATACCTCATAAAATTTATAATAAAATCTCATAATCCATCAAACAATAATAAATCCTAAATCAAACATCTACGTGTCCATGCACTCAATGAAATAAAACATGCATACATCAAATCTTGTGGCAAACATAAAAGTGCCGAAAATCATGAATAAAACTCTTGCAACTTAATATAATAAAAGCCTACTTGGTAATTAATAAAAATCTTCATTCATTAACTTCTTTAACTCGCATCACATCCACCTTCCTCCGCATCGCCGATCTCGTCATCTTACTCTTGAAAATCTGAAAATATAATTCGGTGAAGGGGTGAGCAATTATAAAATAATCACTCCGTGAGGATAGTTTAGTTCGAAGTCTAAATATAATGGACATGTAAACGTGAAAACATACCAATCATTCTAAATCTTTGATACGACTTAAGCGTATCTCTTTTGACACTACATAAGAGCATCCATTCTTTGATACCACATAAGGATATCCATTAATTTGGCACTGCTTAAGAGCACCCATTGGTTGATACTACATAAGAGTATCCATTCTTTTAGCACATAAACACATCAAACATAGTATTTAAAAATCGAACTAGAGTTACCACTTTTCACCGTTTAAACCCCCACCTTTTATTGTCTTGAAAATATAGAAGTGTTGTACGTTGGCTTGCTAATTCCCTGCTCTAAGAACTCTCAAAAATCTGCCCTCTTTCTACTTCTACAAGCTGCTGAAAACTGGTCCTCTAACTTCAATACATGGCCAAAGTTTGGTGCTAGGTGACTGCAGATTTTTCTTGGGTGTCTAAGGGTTTTGAGACATGATCAATACATATTTATAGAGTTGGAAAAGTAGGGTTTGGGGCTGAAAAAGGAGCTGGACGAAATTACAAGAAAAAGGCAAGAAATTGGACCATAATCTTGGTGTATCTCTATTTCCATACTTGGTAACTTATTTCCTTATTTAACAAATCCTTACCATCACTTTATTCTTATGATACTTAACCTTCAAGCATATAATTCTCTTGCATAAGAATATGACTTATTTCCATAAATAAAGATACTAGAAATCAAAGTCTTATACTCTTAATATTTTCGAAAATTACTTAAGGTCTAAGACTCCTATTTTTCGAAAATAATACTAATACTATCCCAAGTATTATTTAATCCTATTCTTGGTTAAATCCTCATAAGGTCAAATCCCTAAATTTAATTCCTCAATTACTAACATGTCCTTAATGAATTAATACCTAAGGAAATACTATTCTTAGAGGAATAATACTATAATCTCAACAATAATATTATTCTCCCTAACTTCTGATAAAATTCGAAACTTAATACTACTTAAGGATCCAATTAATACTAATTGGGACAACTAATACTAAGCTATTAATTAAGACATACTAAAGCTTAACAACTTAAAGGACTAAACCTTAAACACACACAAAACTCACGCCTAATTAATAATTAAAGGACTAAAACATGGTCAGGTATGCTCCTCCTCTTATCGGAAACGCTAATCAGCTGGATAGGGCAGCCATTCAGGCCGAAGTTGTCAGAGTTGCCGAAGCTTTGAAGGTTGTATCTGATCCAATCAAGTTGGATTTATGTCTGAGAAGAGTGCTTGACATGTATGGCATTTCGGCCAGTCGCTGGGAAGGAGATGAAGAGTAAGACTGCTCAGGAGTTAGTTGTCAGGGAAAATTATGTAATAGCTTCAGGATACTTGTACCTTTCAGATCTATCAATGAAGTTATTTTATTTTCCTGAGTACAACTTCTTGTTGACTCCTAAATTTACTTTTCAGTAACTGTACTAACCCATTCCTATTTTCATCTTTTAGACTAAGTGCCTAGTTTGTCAGAAGGTACTGAACTTATTTCACTGACTAAGTCAGTTGATTGTATACATGAATAGGAATTTGCTTAAGGGTTTTGGCATCATCAAAAAGGGGGAAATTGTTGGGACAATCTGAATATTTTGATTAGATCCCAAAACCCCTGATGAATTTGCCTAAGTATAGTTGTTCAGGATACGTGTTGAAGACTGAAGGAGATTGGAGTCGACCCTATTTACTGAAGTCTGAAGTGCAACTCGCCCTGAAGAAGGTCAGAGTCAGTCTTGCTGAAGATTGCCTGAACTGAAGCTAAAGACCGAAGTCTGAAGATTCATCCTGAAGACCATCTGGAACACCATTGACTGATATTTCCACTGAGTACACTAAGCATGCTCAGGACAGAACTTAGTCAGTGAAGAGTAAGTGTAACCTATCAGGCCGAGCTGAATGCTCGTAAGACCTGACTTAGGCCTTGAGTCAGTTTATCTGACTCATGTAAGTCCAAAGCAAAAAGGTTACACATACTGGGCTGAATAACCTATCAGGCCGAGCTGAATGCTCGTAAGACCTGACTTAGGCCTTGGTTCAGTTTACCTGAATCATGTAAGTCCGAAGCAAAAAGGTTATTTATGCTATGGGACAAAGAGACAAAGATAATATCAGTAAGACTCCGATAAAGACAAACATTCAGACTGAGTTATTAACAAGGGACTCAGAGTATTGAATGTACGAGGAAGGACACGTGTCAGATGGTCAACTAGCCGTTTGTACGGAGAGCTAATGATCTTTTGACACGCATGTACGGAGTCTGCGCAGCAGTTAGTGCGGCATTTAATGCTTCTCAGAGTTGCAGGCGACGGGACAAAATTGCCAGGTTAAGCATGGTGATTAGGTCAATAGTACATCTAGCCTGCAACCACCCTAAAATAGGAAAGATTTGGGTAGATCTCCTCCAACGGATCTATTTTGAATCTTGCCTATAAATATGCAGAGCCTTGCACCCATTCTTGGCTAACGAGAAATTTCCAAGCAAAAGCTCTCAAGAATCCAAGCACTCAAAGCATACTTTGAACAACACTTGCAATTAAATTTCCCTAGTGTTGTAGTAGGATTCACTCTGTATTTGCTTAGATCGATAACTCTAATATCTAGCATTGTTTTGTATTGCTAGAGCTATCTTAGTTGGAAACCAAGAATACCAAACCACTCAGGGTGTGAGATTGGTTGGTTAGAAGGACTGGGAGTTGTAAAACCACACAGGGGTCAGTTCCTAAGAGAGGAAGTTGGCTATTCGTGTCCCTTGGCATGTAAAACCCAAGTACCTATCCTCAAGGTTTTGAGGATAGCTTCCTGTTAAATCAGGCCGTGGACGTAGGAGTTGGTTATCTCTGAACCACGTTAAAAAGACCCTTGTGTGCTGATTTAGTTTCGTGTTCAGGATCATAGTTGTCATTCATATTAAACTGAACATACTGCATTGTTTTGATATTCAGGCTGAATCAATCATCCTGAATCTTAATACTGTGCACCAGCCTTAACCACCATTTACTAAGCAAACTCAGAGAAAACGTTTTCAGAAACTAAAATGAGTAGATACTAAGGGCTCACATTCCGCACGTACTCTAGCTTACTGAGATAGTAGTCCAACTGACTTGATTCCAAGCAGTCAGTAGATTTGTTATCTCTACTGAGCTTCTGAGCACATCACT
Source organism: Prunella vulgaris (assembly GCA_026898435.1). NCBI lineage: Eukaryota > Viridiplantae > Streptophyta > Magnoliopsida > Lamiales > Lamiaceae > Prunella > Prunella vulgaris. Next base: position 384,942 of record JAPKLY010000034.1, on the reverse strand, counting down.
CACACTCAACTTATTTGACTCACTACTGAACTGTCCCTGCTGCCCCTGTGGACCTTCAGTTTACTGAGTAACTTCAGGATCTTCCTGACTGAGAGTGTAAGAGCATTTTTCTGAGTATTCAGAAAAATTTGACATTAGTGTATTCCCCCATACACTGATTATACTCGTATCGGGACCAACAGGTGCCAAATTCACAAAGAAGTGATCACAAAGATCGATACAAGTAGTTCCCCCTTAGAACTAGGTTCACTCAGATTCCTATTCTAAAAGTGATAAACTACCCTATTCACTCAGAATTTCAACTCACAAAGAGTTTTTACAAACCTCACAAAGAGATATCTACACTAAGTAGAAATAAAATCAGGTGAGGGAACAACAACAAAAGGTGTGATTCTTGCTAAGAAAATCCTCACCAACTCTCCTATAAATCACAAAGAATAAAATAGAAATAAGCTCTCAAAGAATTTGCTGGCTGTAGACTTGCTCAGGTTCAATGCTTGTAAGTTCAGAGTTGTTGTTGACAGACCTCACATTTAAGTGTGTTGACAGACCTCTAATGTGCAGCGAAAATAAGTGTAAGTGTTAATGAAAAACAATATGAACAAACTTAATAGCAGAGTGACCTAGAGAAGTCTGTAGTTGTAAAGTCCATCCAGGAAAAACTCATCCAGGAAATTTGGTCTTAACAAATTATCAACATCTGAACAATGTGTCCAGTCAACTACCCATTGGAACAAATTTCTCTCTTCAACTCTCAATTTTTCTAATTCTTCTTTCATCAGCTTCCATTCCTCAGATTTTTGTCTTTTCTCTTCAAAACCTTTAAATCTTTCTACTGAAACAACTGGCTGTTGTTCAGTCTAACCTGGTATTTCTTCTTCAACTTTCTCTAGTTGTTCACTTGTCAAGTCTACAACTGTAGACTTGTGAGATACTTCTGGTTCTTCAGCCTCTGTAGAATAAAATTCCTTTGCTCTCTTCTCTCTGTCCACTCTATCTTCAGATTTAGTGTTTTTATCTCTTAAGAGTAACTTCCTCCTTACATTCTTCTTTTTCCTTTCATAATGTTTCAAAGGACTTGAAAATGTAGATTTCTTCTTGTCATCCTTATTTTTCTTTCTTTTTTTTTAAAATTTTGTAGCCATAGGAGCATCCACAGCTCCTCTCTTGAAATTGGCTTTTCCAACAATTCTATGTACAAGAATGGGTTGCCCAGTATGCCCATTAAACAAAGAGAATCCAACCTCCTTCAGAATATAATTAAGAAACAAACTAAAACCTTTGTTTCTACCTTCCTTCACAACGTCATTGCTTATATTCCTCAATAATAATTCTCCTATATCAATCTGAACTTCTTTATCCATGGCTATCATAATATCCCACATAAGTCTAGTTCCTGTATCATGTGCACCAGTTCTACAGAGTAAACATTTATCAATAACTTCATATAAATAAACGTACTCTACTGGAAGGTCGTTCTTCTTGAATGTCCTTTTCCAATTCTCTGGAAATGTCTTCCCTGTAGTGAACTTCTTCCAATATTTCTTGTTTTCATCAACAAAATTGAGATTGTCGAAATAATCTACTCAAGTTCTTAAATGTAAAGCCTTACAGATGTCTCCAGCATTAATACGAACTGTTCTTACTTGAAGCTTAATTGTCAACCTTTTTCTTTCAACATCTGCTTCAACATTTTTGTAGAACTCTAGAACAATCTTGTTATCATACGCATTAGGAGTGTGAGTGAGACAGGAATGGATTCCTTGATTGATGATGTGCCTTACAACACTCTCCGTAGCTTCTGTAGGGTGCTTTCTCTCTAGTTCTTCAAAATCGAACAGAGCACCAAAGATAACCTTCATCGACATAGCTTTGAGGTTTGAGAGGTGAGGGGTATGGAGTGTTTAGGGGGTTTTGAAAATGTAAAGTGAGGTTAAAAGGAGTTAAGAATCCTTTAAATACATTTCCTTACACGTGCACAAGACAGGGGAGGGTATAATTGCCTTTAAAATGTATGAGTTTTTAAATTTTGAACCAAAACTTATGATATTAAGTCTATCCAAAATATAACTCATATGGATATTAAAATCAATTGAAAATGTCACACATATTCAAACATTCTATTAATTAAAATGTTGAATAATCCAAAATGCCTGTAACCAGAGTATTGGCATTTCTGATTTTATAGTGCTTCATTTAATTTCCCAGAATTGTACAGAGTACTGTAAATTCTCTAAGTTTGCAGTTTATTTGCTTAGAATATGAAAGTCCACATTTGTAAGGAATCTGTAGTTCAATGCGAAGTCTACAGCTGTAGAGTTAACAACTCTGCAGTTGAGTGACATTGCAGCTGCATATTTCCCTTTTTAGTAGAATTCCAATTTTCTAAGTTTGTCTTTGCAATTTATAAGTGATTTTCACAGAGTCTCTTTACAATTCTAGCATTCCCAAATTGCCTCTCAAGATTGAAATCTTGATTCACACAAAGGCTTAGTGAAAATATCAGCCAGATTCAAATAAGTATGAATCTTTGTCAATTTCACATCCTTTCTTTCAACATGATCTCTTATGAAATGATGTCTTACATCTATATGTTTTGATCTAGAGTGAAACACTGGGTTCCGTGTTAATGCAATAGCACTTGTATTATCATAGAATATAGTGGTTTCTCTTGCATCAATCTCATAGTCTTGTAATTGATATTGCATCCATAAGATTTGTGCACAACAGCTTCCAGCAGCAATGTACTATGCCTCAGTTGTAGAGAGAGCAATAGAATTTTGCTTCTTACTGTGCCATGCTACCAATCTTTCACCTAGGAATTGACATACGCCACTAGTACTCTTCTATCAATCTCGCAGCCTGCAAAATCTGAGTCGGTGTAGCCAATAAGTTCAATTCCTCTTTCTTTAGGATACCATAATCCTAGATTTTGTGTGGATTTGACATATTTGATGATCTTCTTTACAGTATTTAAGTGTGATTCCTTCGGATTGACTTGGAATCTACTATGACAAATTTTGCTTTTAATAACATAGGAATAATAACATGTAATTTAAAAACAGCTTTTAAAGATTAAAAACCCGCCATTAAAAGTCTAATCGCTATTGTAAGTTAAAAGGCGGAGTTGAAACATAGCGGCTAATGATAACCGCTATAATTTGGATGATATCTTTCCTTAAAAATATGGCGGTTATAAACCACTATAAAATAGCATAAAAACTGCTATAAAAATTGTATACCGCACTGTTGGGACAATCTGAGCGTTTTGATTAGATCCCAAAACCCCTTGATGAATTTGCCTAAGTATAGTTCATCAGGATGATAGGCTCAGGATTAGATAGGTTAGAATAGATCTTTTCTATTCACAGGTATTCAGTTCAGGGGGAACGTACTGAGGAGTGAAGACTAATGGAGACGTCCTTGAAGTCTAAAGTCTGAAGCTGTTCCAACCCTGAAGGTGTTGAACATCCTGAAGATGGTCAACCTGAAGCTGCAACCTGAAAAACCTAGAAAGACTCTTGAAGATGCCTAGAAGCAGTCCTGAAGAAGACCACTGACCCTGACAGAACTGAGTAGACTAAGCATGCTCAGGGAAGTCTTTGTCAGTTAAGGCTCAGTGTAACCTTGATCAGGCTGAACGTCCTTCCGATGTTCATAAGTCCTGACTTGGGCCTAGTAGTTGTTAATCTGATACTTGTAAGTCCTGAGACCCAAAGGTTACACGTGCGAATGGAAGTCTAATGAAGCAGAAAGAATGTCAGAGTCTCCAACAAAAGACAAGCATTTATCCTGAGTCAAGAACAAGAAACTCAGAGTTATAAATGTACGAGGTTCAGTAAAGTCAAAGCCGACAAACTAGCCGTTGGACAAGTGACCAGTTAGAAGGCGACATGTATGTACGGAGACTGAGCGCATTTAATGCTTCTCGGAGGTGCAGGTGGCGGATCAGAAACTTTGCCATACTAGGTATGGGTTTTGTCAGACAAGGACAACCAGAACCTGCACCTACCTAATATAGAAGGTTTGAAACGGATCATCTCCAACGGATCTTTTTCAAACCTCCTATAAATACAGAAGGTCTTGCTCCCATTCAAGACTAACGGGAAATTTCCAAGAGAAAGTATTCTCAAGATTCCAAGCACTCAAAGCAAATTTGAAGCAACACTCTGAACTTTAAGTTTCCCTAGTGTTGTAGTAGGAATCTCATTCTGTATTTTGCTTCGAGTATTGATCCTATCCTTAGAACTGATTTGTTAGAAGGATCAATACACAATAGTTGGAAAACGTGAATACCAAACCCCTCAGGTTGTGAGCTGGTTGGTAGGAAGGACTGAGACTTGTAAAACGCCCGGGGGTCAGTTCCTTAGAGAGGAAGTTAGCTATTCGTGTCCCTTGGCACGTAAAACCCAAGTACCTATCCTCAGGGTTTGAGGATAACTTCCTGTTCAATTAGGTCGTGGACGTAGGAGTTGGTTATCTCCGAACCACGTTAAAAAGACCCTTGTGTGCTGATTTACTATTCTGCTCAGGATCATAAACTGACATCATACTAAACTGAAGCATACTTGCATTGTTTCTGAAAAACCATCAGGATTGACTTGTCATCCTGATCTGTAAACTGTGCACCAGCCTTAACCACGTTTTCACTAAGCAAACTGATAAAGTTTTCAGAACTAAAATGAGTAAACACTTAAGGGCTCACATTCCGCACTAATCTGAGGTTACTGAGATAGTAGCCCAACTGACTATCTTCCGAGCGGTCAGTAGGATTGTTATCTCTACTGAGCTTCTGAGAGCACATCTCTGACTTAGCCAATTTGGTTCTTCACTGATCCGTCCCTGCTGCCTCTGAGGACCATCAGTAGACTGAACAGTTCTGGAGCTTCCTGACTAAGTCTGAAAGAGAATTTTCCTGAGATTTTGGGAAAATCTGACATCAGTGTATTCCCCCATACATTGATTATACTCGTTTTGGGACCAACAGGCACAGAATCGAACATATGACCTTCGGAGACGTATTGAGCGCAATTACCCACTTGGACACAACATCTTCTATGTTTTAATTGTAATACCAAAATATTTATAGAATTAAATTAGTTAACCATTTTAAATAATAGGAAAAAGAATAAACCTCTCCGAGAATCGATCCTGCAACCTTCGAGTTAAAAAACACATGCTAACCACTTGAACAAAGGCAAGTCTTGTATACTAATTTCAATACCAAAATATTTATTAAATTAATCAGTTAAAATATCAATTATAAAACAAACCCTAATTAGAATTCACATCACATATATCCTCCTTTCTCGTTTTTGACGCGCTGAAATTTATCCATCCCAAAAATTGAAACGTGCCTCTCTATTTTCTCCGGCCGTTGCTCCTCCATTTTCTCTGGCGTACTCCAGGCGGCAGAATCGTGCGAGACTTTCACGATGGCAGATTTCAGCGGCCAGGCATCGCAGCCTCCTCCCTCACCGGCGCTGCCCATGCTTGTGCGCTATATCAGACATAGTCGCAGCATCGCCTCCGCGTTACCTCTATGCTGCCACCGCGCTGCCTCCGCGCACCTCTGCCGTCCACGGCCACGCCATGCTGTCAACTGAAGGTATAATTGAATGTGATTATATTTTATTAGAGTTTCAAAATTATTTTTTGAAAGTGTGGGCTCAACATTTTTTTGCAAACGCTATTTTGTGACTAAAAATTCGGCGTCTCTGTGAATGGATAAAAAACAAAATTAGGCGTCTCTGTGAATGTGACCCTTAAGCATTATTACTGTAAGGTTTCTCTACAACCAATATTTGGGATTACAAGTGAAGCAAATGAGAGATGGAATTTTCATCAATCAAGCTAAATACACTCAAGAGCTTGTAAAAAGATTTGGAATGGACAGTTCTAGGCCTACCAATATACCTATGACACCTTCTGTGAATCTTAACAAAGATGAGAATGGCAAAAGTATTGACATAACCAAATATAGGAGGCTAATTGGATCATTGCTATACCTTACAGCTAGCAGACCTGATATCATGTTTGCAGTATGTGTATGTGCTAGATTCCAAGTAATTCTTAAGGAATCACACTTGAATGCTGTAAAGAAGATCATCAAGTATGTCAAATCCACACAAAATCTAGGATTATGGTATCCTAAAGCAGGAGGAATTGAACTCATTGGGTACACTGACTCAAATTTTGCAGGCTGCAAGATTGATAGGAAGAGTACTAGTGGGATTTGCCAATTCCTAGGTGAAAGATTGGTAGCATGGCACAGTAAAATCCAGTTTTACACTCTAGATCAAAACACATAGATGTAAGGCATCATTTCATAAGAGATCATGTTGAAAGAATGGATGTGAAATTGACAAAGATTTATACTGATTTGAATCTTGCTGATATTTTCACTAAATCTGTGTGTGAATCAAGATTTTCAGTCTTGATAGGTAATTTGGGAATGTTAGAATTGTAAGAAGACTCTGTGAAAATCACTAAATTGCAAAGACAAACCTAGAAAATTGGAAAATCAGTAGAAAGGAAAATTGCAGCTGCAAAGTTACTCAACTGTAGAGTTGGTAACTCTACAGCTGTAGACTTAGTTCTGAACTGCAAATTCCTTACCAACTGTAGAATTCCAAATTCTAAGATTGTCAACTACAAACTTAGGGAATTTATAGTACTTTGTACAATTATGCAAATTAAATGGAGCACTACAAATTCAGAAATGTTTGTACTAAAGTTACAGATATTTTGGATTTATTCAAACATTTTAATTAATAAAATGTGTGAGTACGTGTAACATTTTAAATAGAATTAAATTCTATGTGAGTTAGATTTTGGACAAACTTAATTATAAGTTTTGTCTCAGAATTTCAAAACTCATAAATTTTAGGTCAAAAACCGTTATACCCCTGTTCTTTTTTACTGTTTAAGTAAAGGTATTTAAAGGACCCTTCATCCTTTTTATATCCTACTTTAATATTTCGAATCCCCTGAAACCTTAAACACTCCCCATCCCTCACTCTCTGAAACCAAGAATCATGTCTATGAAAGTTATTTTCGGAGCTCTTTTCGACTTCGATGAGATACTGAAGAAGCATCCCACTGATGCTATGGAAGAAGTTATCAGAAACATAGTGAATCAAGGGATTCATTATTGTTTAACCCACAACCCTGGAGCTTATGATGATCGGATTGTGCATGAGTTCTATCAGAATGCTGAAGCCAATGTGGAAAGAAAGACATTATCTGTAAAGCTGCAAGGAAGGAAAGTTAAGATTACAACTGGTGATATTTGCGAAGCTCTACACTTAAGAATTGGAGGCGACTCCCATGATAATCTCAACTTTGCTGATGAAAATGAGAAGTATTGGAAGAGATTAACTGCAAAGAAGCCATTTCCAAAGAACTGGAAGAGGACATTCAAGAAGACTGACTTAGCAGTTGAGTATGTCTATCTTTATGAAGCTATTGATAAATGTTTACTATGTAGAACTGGTGCTCATGATACTGGCACTATTCTTATGTGGGATCTGATGATAACTTTTGTTAAGGAAGTAAAAATTGATATAGGAGAACTCTTACTTAGGAATATTGGGAATGATGTAGTAAAGGCAGGAAAGAACATAGGTTTTGGCTTGTTCTTAAACTACATATTGAAGGAAGTTGGATACTCTATATTTAATGGGCATGAAGGACAGCCTATTTTGACTCATAGAATCATAGGGAAGGCCAATTTCAAAAGAGGAGCTGTGGATGCTCCTATGGCTCCCAAATCCAAAAAGAGGAAGAAAAAGTATGAGGGAATGACACTCTCAATTATCAGATCACCAAAACAGCCTGAGAAAAAGAAGAAGAAAAGTGTAAGGAGAAAGCTCTTAGTGGATGAACCAACTGATTCTGAGGATGAAGTTGACAGAGAAAAGAGACAGAAGAAACATCTTTCCAAGAAAGTCAAAGAAGTTGAAACTGACAAGTCTACAGCTGTAGAATTGCCAACTGTACAGTCTGAGGTACAAATTGCTGAAGAACAGATTGAAGATGTTGGAGTACTTGAACCTGAAACTGAACAACTCCCTGTTGTTCCAGTTGAGAGGATAGAAGGATTTGAAGAGGAAAGACAAAGATTTGATGACTGGAAGTTAGTCAAAGAAGAATTGGATAAGTTGGCAGTTGAAGAAAGAAATTTGTTCCAGTGGGTTGTTGACTGGACAAATTTTAGTGATGTGAATGAACTGATGAAGCCAAACTTCCTTGATGACTTTATTGCTGAGAAAAGAAGAAAGAAATTTGTTCTAGTGGGTTGTTGGGGAATTAAACGCGGATCTATTCGGGATTTACGCTAAATACAAATTTAAGCCTACACTTAATATCATGATTTAAACTTAATTAAATCAAATAATTGTATACCCAACAACAGGCTTTGCATGCAAATCATATGAACAAATATAATCACATAAAGCCCTAAACATGCGGAACTAAGGGATTTAGTGAATTATACCTCTTGAATAAAAGACAGTTTCTGAGATAAAAGGCGTCCTTTTGAGATGCTTTGGGAGTCCCTTTGCTTGAATGGTATTGTCAGCAATGGTGGTTGAGATCAAAGGGCGTCCTTCTTGAGACCCTCAACTTGATAAACCCAAGAGCCTTCTCAAGTATTCCCTTGTCCTTATTCATACACCCGGTGGGAGGCCACACGAATAATCTCAACACAAGGAAGAAAATAATTTTGTTGCCCCACTCACTAGAATTTTAAAAAATTCTAAAAAAAATAATGTGTATTGAAGTCTTGTATCATCTCATATTTATAGTGAGAATACAAGATCTTGAATATCTTGAATATCTAATATATCAAATCTTGATTATCATGAATATCAAATATTCTAATCTTGATAATCTTGAATACTAAAATATTCAATTCTTGACATTCTTTTCCTTCAAGATTTTCGAAAAAAACAATATACATATAATACCCATGAGATCTTGATTTTATTAGATATTCTTGTATTCAAGATACATATCTATTTTTCGTAAAATCTCTCACTAATTATATATATATATAAATTTCAAAAATTAATATAATTGGGCCCAAAAAATATTTCTTTTATTTTAATCACCTTATTCATTGTTGGACATTTAATTGAGCTACTTGAGGGGCCTTTAGGAGAATTAAGATTGGACCTCCCAATGGTCCTTGAATTCTAACATTGAGCCCAATGTCATTCAACCCATTAACATTAATCTCACTCCACTATAGGATTAATGTTGCACTATCCATCTTAACCCATATTACAATCATATGGCTCCCGGTCATTATTTCCCGTGTTTAAGATTCTTTTTTCCGTTAATTAATCATGTCACTGAACGCTTTAATTAATTTAACATCTTAACCTTGGAGTAAGGACAACTCTTCTTTATCATCATACCGGAAATAAATTCCACTTGCAAGATTTAGTATGACGAACGTTTAGAGCCCACCAAGTGGACTAATCATGCAAGACTCTCCAAGCACACGTTCCTCTGTATTAAATCTTAGCAACTGTCATGTTCTTAATGGCGTCACACAAGATGCAAAGTATTGAGTCTTCTTGACTCTCTACCCATAACAAAATAAAGTGCCACGCACGGATCACCCACAGTCCTATTTAAGGGACAGAGGTTTAGAAATAAACGACCACTGAGGTCTAATTCTTCATCCCATAAATCAGTACGGAAGAATTACCTCTCTATAGGTCCTCTTCAATGCATCATCATGCACTAGTGCAATCCCTTGGTCAAGATAAGCCAATCTGGGGTGTTCAAATCCCATCTAGGTTGTAAATTTAGTACTTGTTACAAGAAACTGATAATGTGATCTTGTTGTGAGTTATCCGGGGATCACCACATTTATCTATAGTGTAACTTGTACTATTTTGTGAACGGATTGCAATAAATAAATAACATTCATATTTATCTAAAGCACAGTGATAAAAGATTTATTTCAGATAAAGCTCAAAGATTCAGTTTAGTTATACAAAGTAAAAGCATACTTTCTAGTATAACTCTAACAATCTCCCACTTATACTCAAAGTCTGCTTTTAAGTATACTACAACATATCTATGTACTGCACATCTCCTAATAATGTCGACAGAGGCTGACCCTTTGTTAAAGGATCAACTAGGTTGTCTTCCGTTGCGATCTTTGCCACTTCTATGTCTCCTCTCTTAACGATTTCTCGTATAAGATAGTACTTCCTTTCAATGTGTTTGTTGGCTTTGTGGGCTCTTGGTTCCCTTGAATTTGCAACTGCTCTGGCATTGTCACAATAAACCGTGATGATGTCGGGCAAATCCGGAACTACATCCAAGTCCACTAAGAAGTTCTTGAGCCGTACCGCCTCTTTCGCTGCTTCACAAGCAGCTACATATTCGGCTTCCATGGTAGAATCAGCGATGCATTTCTGCTTAACGCTTCTCCATGTCACGGCTGCACCTCCTAAACAGAACACACTAGCCGAGGTAGACTTTCTGGAATCTAAGTCTGATTGGAAATCCGAGTCCGTGTAACCGATGGGGATTAGACTATCTGACTGATAAACCATTTTCTATCTCCAGTTCGCTTGAGATATTTTAGAATGTTTTTAACAGCCGTCCAATGCTCTTTCCCAGGGTTATTTTGATATCGTGTTACCATGCCTACGACAAGGTAGATATCCGGTCTCGTACACATCATAGCATACATGAGGCTTCCAACTGCCGAAGCATATGGGATGCCTTTCATGCAATCTATCTCTTCTTGTGTCTTCGGACACATCTCTTTCGATAGATGAATTCCATGTCTAAAAGGTACAAAACCTTTCTTGGAATTCTGCATGCTAAACAGTTTCAAAACAGTGTCTATGTATGAAGCTTGCGATAAGCCGATCATTCTTTTCTTGCGATCTCGAGTAATCTTGATCCCTAAGACATGACCGCCTTCCCCTAAGTCCTTCATATCAAACTGATTTGACAACCATACCCTCACATCTGATAACACCACCACATTGTTTCCAATGAGCAAAATGTCGTCTATGTATAGTATCAAGAATACCACGGCAGTTCCGACACACTTCTTGTACACACAACTCTCAAACTTATTTTGATCAAAACCGTAAGATTTTATTACTTGATCAAAACATTGATTGGAGCTCGCGATGTTTGCTTAAGTCCGTAGATACACTTTTTAAGCTTGCATACAAGGTGCTCTTGGCCTTTTTCAATGAAACATTCGGGTTGGCGCATATAGATTTCTTCTTCAAGACTTTCATTTAGGAAAGCTGTCTTGACATCCATTTGCCAGATCTCAAAGTCAAGATGTGCAGTTATCGCCAAGAGAATACAGATAGACTTAAACATGGCTACCGGCGAAAAGGTTTCCTCATAATCGATCTCTTCTTTCTGAGTATATCCTTTCGCCACAAGTCTAGCTTTGAAGGTCTCAACCTTCCCGTTTGATCCTCTTTTTCTCTTGTAGACCCACTTGCATCCAATGGGTTTTACCCCATTGGGTGGCTCAACAAGCTACCATACCTCATTTTTATCCATAGAACCCATCTCGGCTTCCATTGCGGTTTGCCAAGAATCTGCATCCTTGTCTTGGAGTGCTTTGTCTTATGTCCATGGGTCTAATTCAACTTCCCCAGGAACTAAGTCAGATGACTCTCCCACGAACATGAATCTCTCGGGTTGTCTCACAACCCTCCCACTACGACGAGGCTCCGATTGTGTTGGTGTGTCGCATGGTACATCAACTTGTACCCTTGGTATATGATTAAGCCCTTTTATTTCATCTAAGGTAATCTCACTTTTGGGCTTTCTATTGTGCACATAGTCTTCTTCCAAGAATTTAGATTGCGTACTAATTACGATTCTTTGGTCCTTGGGATTATAGAACATACCCCTTTTCGTTCCTATAGGGTATCCTACAAACAACCTCAATTCCGAACGTGGATCCAATTTTCTGGCTTCCTTATCCAACACATATGCCGGACATATCCAAATCCTTATGTGTCTCAAACTAGGCTTACGCCCGGTCCACAATTCTGTGGGAGTTTTAGGAACTGATTTGGATGGCACCAAGTTTAGAATGTGAGCCGTTGTTTCCAAGGCATAGCCCCAAAATGACTTGGGTAACTCCGAATAACTCATCATGGATCTGATCATTTCTAAAAGAGTTATATTTCTTCATTCCGCAACCCCATTTTGTTGAGGGGTACCGGGTGCGGTCAATTGGGATACAATCCCTTCACTTGACAAATAGGTCAAAAATTCATTATTGAGGTATTCGCCCCCACAATCCGATCATAGGAACTTGATACTATTTCCCCTATGTTTCTCGGCCTCGGCTTTGAACTCTTTGAATTTATCAAAGGTTTCTGATTTGTGCCGCATAAGGTAAACATACCCATATCTTGAGTAATCATCCATAAAAGTTACGAAATACTCAAAACCTCCTCTAGCTTGAACTGACATTGGCCCACATACGTCAGTGTGAACAATTTCTAACACTTCACTAGCTCTATTACCCTTGGCCTCGAAGGCCCTCTTGGTCATTTTCCCCTCTAAACATGATTCACATGTTGGAAACGGATCAACATGGAGAGACTCCAACTTGCCGTCCGCCACCAACCTTTGAATTCTCTTTAGATTAATATGGCCAAGTCTTAGATGCCATAGAAGTGTTTCGTTCACGGTTGAAGAAAATTTTCTTTTCTTAGAAACAGTTGATGTTTTATAAGAAGCATTTTGTGTGAGGTGTGCACTTTTAATAGTATAAAGATTATTCACCAATGTTCTCGAACAGATGAACTCATCGTTTCGAAAAATAACAACCATATTATTAAAAGAAACTGAGTATCCATCAACGTACAATTTAGAAACCGAAATGAAATTCTTCCTAAAACTGGGAACATAAAGAACATCCTTTAATACTAAAACTCTATCTTCAAAAAATAGGTGCACGTCTCCCACTGCGACAGCCGCTACCCTCGTGGCATCGCCCAATGTGATGAGGATCTCATTTACACTAAGTTACGGGTTTTTCGGAACCCCTGTAAAGTGAAACATACATGATTAGTGGCTCCCGTATCACTACCCACGAATAGGAAGCATACGCCGCTAAACAAGTTTCAACAATAAGTGCATGAGAATTACCTTTCTTCCCGGCCTTCTTTGGCTTGGGACAGGCTGTCCTCCAATGTCCTTTCTCACCGCAGTTGAAATACTTCCCTTTGGTAGCTTTCTTGACCCCTCCCTCATTAGTCACCTTACCCTTAGCTTGGTTCGGGCCTTTGGTCTTCTTCTTCTTCTTCCCACCTTTCGGTGTGGAAGAAGTCAGACCGCTTGCCACTAAGACTTGAGTTTTGTGTCCCATGAGTGTCTCCGCCGATACCAAAGCTTGCAAGAGTTGTGCCAACGTGAACTCCTGATTATTCATCATATAGTTCAACTGGAACTGCTTAATACTTTTCGGTAGAGAATGGAGAACGAAATCAACTTACTTTTCCGCATCATATTCCGCTCCAAGTACCTCTAACTTGTTGAGGTAGCCCATCATCTTTAGAACGTGTTCCCTTACGGGCGTTCCCTCCACCATTTTCAGCGACAACATATCTCGCATGGTGATTTTCCTAGCTGTACGATTCTGATGAGCGAACATTTCCTTAAGGTTTAGCATCATATCAGAAGCGGATTCCATATCTTGGTGTTGGTGTTGCAACACATCTAACATTGAAGCCAAGATGGTACACCTAGCCATTTCATCGGATTTCATCCACTCCCTATTATAATCCCTTTCGGAAACATCCGCATCATCCGTAGGCGTAGGGGGCTTTGGGGTGTCAAGAACCCATTTGTGTTGTTGTGCGGTTAGGACAATAAATAAGTAACGTTTCCAATCAACATAGTTTTCACCTTCCAATTTGTTATCTTTAAGTATCGTAAACAGTGGATTAAAAGGTGACGACTGAACTGAAATAAAACATACATTGCATCAATACATACATCAATTCACAAAGATTATCACAGAATTTTGATTATGCTTTGTATAAAATCTAAAAAAATACATAGCATAAATCGGCCGACATCTTAAAACAGTTCACATAAGCCACGATGAGTGTGGATGATTATTCAAACACATTTAAGCAAGTTACAAACAAGAACAGTTACAAACTTTTAATTTCAAAAATTAATAGTCAGCTCTCACTTGACCATATAAAATCGGTAGGGACTCCGATGGGGAGTAATAAAATGCCAATTTTATACCTAAGTATTAACCATGATTAAATACAGGATTATCACTTCGTTTTGAGCAAGCCACTCGATGGGAGGGTCAATACCGCCACTAATAATAATCCACAATCATCCTTTTGAGAATTCGTTCATGTGAACTTGTCTTTTGGCCTATCCGATAGGGAGAAAGGGGCTTGCCAATGCGTAGCCAAAAGACTTCACAAACAAATAAATCATGGAGGCCAAATAATTCAATTTTATTATCTAGAATAAAATATCGAATTATATTTAAAACATACTTAGTAATTTTTGGAGTTGAGATTTTTCATCACGATATTCATGCAATCAAAATATTTAATCAAATTAAATAAATAAAGCATGCATCAAAACAAATTAAACAAATTGGCACGTTATATCCAATTGTCATGGTTTAATTTCTCGTTTTGATTACGAGATATCATAATCATCTTTCGTCTTCAAGCTTTATCGTCCGTCTAGATTAAGCTCCCACTCGACCACAACAAAATTTCACCAACATTGCCTCTGGGCCTAAAAATCTCCGTTCTTCATCTTCGATATCGGTTACAATTTATTTACAAAAATAAATAAACCTATAGTCTAGACTAGTCTATTACAAAAAAAAACATCCTAGTCTACCCGTGGATTTTCTCACGGGAAAATTGATCTGAACGAATTGGATTTTAAAACCGCATCATCATACATGCATGCATAAAAAATATTAAATACCATGACAATTGGATACCTACAAAAAAGATCTAGCAATTCTACTATCCAATTTTCAAATTTAATATTAAAACACTTAAATTACAATTTAACGTATAGAGCCCGAAACCGGGTCTGATACCAGTTGTTGGGGAATTAAACGGGGATCTATTCGGGATTTACGCTAAATACAAATTTAAGCCTACAATTAATATTATGATTTAAACTTAATTAAATCAAATAATTGTATACCCAACAACAGGCTTTGCATGAAAAACATATGAACAAATATAATCACATAAAGCCCTAAACATGCGGAACTAAGAGATTTAGTGAATTATACCTCTTGAATAAAAGGCAGTTTCTGAGACAAAAGGCGTCATTTTGAGATGCTTTGGTAGTCCCTTTGCTTGAATGGTATTGTCAGCAATGGTGGTTGAGATCAAAGGGCGCCCTTCTTGAGACCCTCAACTTGATAAACCTAAGAGCCTTCTCAAGTATTCCCTTGTCCTTATTCGTACACCCGGTGGGAGGCCACACGAATAATCACAACACATGGAAGAAAATAATTTTATTGCCCCACTCACTAGAATTTATGAAAATTAAAAAAAAAATGTGTATTGAAGTCTTGTATCATCTCATATTTATAGTGATAATACTAGATCTTGAATATCTTGAATATCTAATATTTCAAATCTTGATTATCATGAATATCAAACATTCTAATCTTGATAATCTTGAATACTAAAATATTCAATTCTTGACATTCTTTTCCTTCAAGATTTTTGAAAAAAACAATATACATATAATACCCATGAGATCTTGATTTTATTAGATATTCTTGTATTCAAGATACACATCTATTTTTCATAAAATCTCTCACTAATTATATATATATAAATTTTGAAAATTAATATAATTGGGCCCAAAACATATTTCTTTTATTTTAATCACCTTATTCATTGTTGGACATTTAATTGGGCTACTTGAGGGGCCTCTAGGAGAATTAAGATTGGATCTCCCAATGGGCCTTGAATTCTAACATTGAGCCTAATGCATTCAACCCATTAACATTAATCTCACTCCACTATAGGATTAATGTTGCACTATCCATCTTAACCCATATTACAATCATATGGCTCCCGGTCATTATTTCCCATGTTTAAGATTCTTTTGTCCTTTAATTAATCAAGCCACTGAACGCTTTAATTAATTTAACATCTTAACCTTGGAGTAAGGACAGTACTTCTTTATCATCATACCGGAAACAAATTCCACTTGTAAGATTTAGTATGACAAACATTTAGAGCCCACTAAGGGGACTAATCATGTAAGACTCTCCAAGCACACATTCCTCTGTATTAAATCTTAGCAACTGTCATGTTCTTAATGACGTCACCCAAGATGCAAAGTATTGAGTGTTCTTGACTCTCTACCCATAACAAAATAAAGTGCCACGCACGTATCACACACAGTCCTATTTAAGGGACAGAGGTTTAGAAATAAACGACCACTGAGGTCTAATTCTTCATCCCATAAATCAGTACGGAAGAATTACCTCTCTGTAGGTCCTCTTCAATGCATCACCACGCACTAGTGCAATCCCTTGGTCAAGATAAGTCAATCTTGGATCTACACATCAATCGTTTACCAATGGGGTGTTCAAATCCCATCTATGTTGTGAATTTAGTACTTGTTACAAGAAACTGATAATGTGATCTTGCTGTGAGTTATCCGGGGATCACCACATTTATCTATAGTGTAACTTGTACTATTATATGAATGGATTGAAATAAATAAATAACATTCATATTTATCTAAAGCACAGTGATAAAAGATTTATTTCAGATAAAGCTCAAAGATTCAGTTTAGTTATACAAAGTAAAAGCATACTTTCTAGTATAACCCTAACAAATGACACTCTCAATTATCAGACCACCAAAACAGCCTGAGAAAAAGAAGAAGAAAAGTGTAAGGAGAAAGTTCTTAGTGGATGAACCAACTGATTCTGTGGATGAAGTTGACATAGAAAAGAGACAGAAGAAACTTCATTCCAAGAAAGTCAAAGTAGTTGAAACTGACAAGTCTACAACTGTAGACTTGCCAACTGTACAGTCTGAGGTACAAATTGCTAAAGAACAGATTGAAGATGTTGGAGTACTTGAACCTGAAACTGTACAACTCCTTGTTGTTCTAGTTGAGAGGATAGAAGTATTTGAAGAGGAAAGACAAAGATTTGATGACTGGAAGTTAGTCAAAGAAGAATTGGATAAGTTGGCAGTTGAAGAAAGAAATTTGTTCCAGTGGGTTGTTGACTGGACAAATTGTAGTGATGGGAATGAACTGATGAAGCCAAACTTCCTTGATAACTTTATTGCTGAGAAAATAAGAAAGGATAATGGAAAAGGAAAGAAGATCATTGCTGAAGAAATTGCAAAACAAAAACTCACTAAATCTGCATCTGAAGCTTTAAAAGTCGCAATCATGATTGAGAAAGATCCAGAAGCTCAATTTCCAGAAGCTGAGTTTGAAGTTGTTTGCTTAGAAAGTGATGAAGAGATGCCACAAAAGATTGGTGTAGGTAGTGCTGCAGATCCAGTAAATATTGAAGAAGGAAATCCTAATGAAGATGAACCTGAAAAGGAGAAAGAAGCAAGAAAATTTGACTCACCTTGCAAAGAGCCTGAGCATAAATGTGATGATGATCTAGATGATAATGATGATGCACCAATGGGTGGTGCTCAAGCAAAGATTGTTCAAACTGTTGTTCAAACAGCCTTGGAGGCTCAAGTTGATGAGCAGATTGTTGAGGATACTTCCAATGATATTGATGAAAGTGCTAAAGACATGTCAAATCTCACTACAAACATTTTCAATCAACCTCCTCCTGCAATGTTTACTCTGGCAGAAATTTATCAGCAAGGAACTCCCCCACTACAGAGTTATTCAGCTCTTGAGAGAGAGAATGTTGAAAATATGGATGACTACATTGCTGACTTCTCTACAGACAAGATAGAAATGGTTGTGACTCCCAGCAAGAGGAAGGCTTCCACTGAAGACTCTACAGCTGTATAGTTGGTGCCTTCTAATGCTCAGAAAGTCACAAAAGGAAAAGAATTGGTTATAAGAGAAGGAGATTCTGAGGAAGAGGATAGTGATACAAATCCTCAGATGACACCCAAGGAAGTTGTATCCCAATTGAAGCATTTGGAGGAATCATTTAAAGGAATTGAGGCTGAAATCTTGAAACAAGTCAAGATGATACCTGATGCAATCATTTCTCAGAATGTGAGAAAAGGTATGGAAGACCTTGTGAAGAAGTTTGAAGAAAGAAGCCTGGAAGAGAAGAGAATTCTTGAAAAGAATTTTAAAGCGGTTGTGGACAGTTTACTGGCTCAGAATGAATTGATAAGGGAAGATGTTATTAAGAAGACAAGAGAAATCACTACTCTACAGTCTGATATCAATCTGATGAAAGATGATTTTTTCAATCTGAGGTAGAAGTGAAGAGTATGAAGAATGAGATGACCAAGATGATAACTGGGAATGAGAATCTGAAGAATGATCTTATGAGCAAGTTTAACACCATTTTGTCACACATTGATGTTGGCAAAAATGGGGAAAGCAAGATTGAGAAAGAGATCAAAGAAGGAGAAAAAGTTACTGAAGATATCCTTGTGAATGTGAAGGATATTGGAAAGTCATGGGCAAAAGAACTTGAAGTTGCCAAATTCAAAGACTTGTCCATGAGATTGGGAGATCAATCAGAGGAAAGGTCTCAACCTGAGCAGATGAAGGGAAGCTCTAAAGGAAGCAAGATCATAAAGCTCCCTAAATCTACAGTTCAGAAACCTACAACTCATACTTCTCAAAAACCTTTTGGTTATTGGGAACAGACAGTGAAAGAATCTAGAGAAAGAAAGAAAGAGAAGGAAGAGAAAGAGAAAGAAGATAAATAGAGAAAGAAAGAACTAGAACAATCTACAGCTGTTGTCACTGCTCAACCTTTGGATGTTCAACCTCTGAGCATGATACCTGCTGAAGATTCTGATGAGAGGGTAAAACAAATGAGGACTGAGTTTGATAACCTTTGGAAAGAATTCTTGAGTATACGCAACAGGCATACAATCATTAAGAAGATTAAACTCAAGAAGGACAGATTTCAAAAGTTCAAAGACCTGAAGGCTGATGGATCTTTATATAAAGGAGACAATGCTCGGCTCCTTGGTAGTAAAATCAACAAAAATCCATTGCCTAAGAGGGTATTCAAGTCTAAGAAGGAAGAAGAAGAGTTGGAAGCTTATGAACTTCAGATGCTGATGAAGTATTTTGAAGAGAATGAAAAGAACATGAGGCTAGTGGAGCAAGGGATTCTAAAACCTCAAGATGAATCTGATGAAGATGATGAAGAAGATGATGCTGATCCCAAGCATAGAAGAAGATGAAGACTCTCTTCTAGATTAGACACTAAAACTTTTTAGTTTTTAGTCTATCTATCTACTGTAAGCTGTATCTTGAAACCCCTTTTTAGTTGATGATGTTTTGTGTTTTGTTCTGTCTTCTGTTGCCCTGTTTCGTTCTGCTTTCTGTTGTTTTTATTCTAAGACAATATCTTTTTGTCTTTGTTGTTTGTTTTGTTGTTTGTTTTGCCAACATCAAAATAGGAGGAACTTATTAAGTACCTTGGTTTAGATTTTGATGTGTGCAAAACAATGTGTTTAATTTGTGCAAATTGATCTAATACTTGTGCTAAGGAAATTGGTGTTTGAAATTTATAGTTGTAAGTGAAGTCTGCAGCTGTATACTTGATCATTCTATAGTCAGACATGACCCTACAGCTGTAAGGTTTCTCTACAACCAATTTTTCGTATTGACAGGACTCTACAACTGCAAGGTTAAAGACTCTACAGTTGCAAAGAATCGTTTGAAGAGATGGTACAAGTCAGAGATTATTTGAAGATAATGAAGACCCTTAAGCATTATTAGTATAGCTCTCAAAGCACTCACTAAAATGTATTCTGGAGGATAATGAAGATTAGTTGCAAGACAACCAGAATTCTGATGAAAAGGACAATAGTACAATCAATACTATCCTGTGAGGAGGATGAGGACCACTTCACACATGCCAAATGGAGAGAGAGGAGCCTTATCCGTATTTCAAATTTAAATTTCCAACGGATAAGTCACACCACTCAATCTATAAATAGAAGAAGTCCTCAGAGGAAGCAACAACAACAACCCTGAGCATACAAGCATTCTGCCTAAGCAAGTGTACAGCCAACAACATTCTGAGAGAGCTTTATTTATTTTTATTCTTTGTGATTCATAGGATAGTTGGTTAGGATTTTCTTAGAAAGAATCACACCCTTTTGTTGTTGTTCCTTAACCTGTTTTAAATTCTACTTAGTGTAGATATCTCTTTGTGAGGTTTTGTAAAACTCTTTGTGAGTTATATTCTGAGTGAATAGGGTAGTTTAATCTCTTTTTAGAATAGGAATCTGAGTGAACCTAGTTCTAAGGGGGAACTACTTGTATTGATCTAAGTGATCTCATCTTAGTGAATTTTGCACCTGAGTGGTGTAACAGTGGATGTAGGTGGTCATTTTATAGACACTGAACCACTATAAAACTGGTTCATTTACTTTCTGTCATTTAAATTTTTGTTCTGCATATTTAATTTCTTGTTACATTCATCATTCTTGTGAAAATTCAAGTGCATAAGACTTTGTGGTTATCACTGAGAAACTGACTCTACAGCTGTAGACTTCTATAAGTCATTCAGCTGTTAAGTTTGTTTATATTGTTTTTCATTAACACTCACTTTATTCCGCTGCACATTAGAGTATTCTCAATACAATCTTAATTGTGAGAATCTCTCTAATACTTTGTCTACAAGTGATCTTTTATTTTGTAAAGTTTTTGAACTCTGCAACTGTAGACTTCTTAAGTTCACCGCTGTAACCTTTGTGGTCCAGTTTCTAAAACTCTTGTAAACTTATTATTTTTTAAACTTTAAAAAGGGCTACTGTAAGGTTCTAGATTCCATCCTTTTGAAAAGTTTGAAAAATTTGATTTTGGACTCAAGGTCTATTCATCCCCCCTCTAGACCTTGACCATTTTAAGGGACCAACAATTTCCTCTCCACCTCTACACACACTCAACACATAATATTTAGGATTTAATGTTCCCAAAAACTTGTATACACCGGGTTCATGGTGAACTCGGGTATAACCTAATCACCCAAATAACAAAACGGGTCAAATATAATGGATGAAACGTGGGAAACTCACGTGACTTTTTGATTTTCATTCACGAAAACCGTTCCATTTTCACTTATTCTTCCAGCGATTGGAGCAAAAATTTTCATTCCCGGCAGAGATTGGAGCGACGGCTTTGAACGGGCTCAGGCTGTGAGGCGTCGGTGAAGGGATTTACAGGCGATGAAGGCAGACGATGGTTGGTTGAGAGCTCCGGCCGACGGTTGGACGCGTCTCAGAATCAGGTGTGGCCAAGGTGCTGTAGGTGAGGCGAGAATCTGCTTGGTGGTTTCTGGTTCGGATTTCAGAGGCGGCCGGTGTGTGTTGGCTGTGGAATCCATCATTTCCGGGGCGGTGGAGCTTCAGTGGTGGAGTCGCGGCTGCTTTGAAATCTATCACCGATTTCATCATCTTCAACATTGATTTCATGTTTATAACAGTGATAGCACTTGTTTATTACAGTGATAGTCATTGTTTATGACAGTGATAGTTCTTGAATATAATAGTGATAGTCATTATTGTTAATAGTGATAGGGATTTCTATATTGAACGCGTTGATACTAAATGTCAACTCCTGGTATTGCTTGCTTAGATTTGCTGTATATGCTTTTGTTTTGACATATATTAACTGCAAAAAATTCAAATGGGTAAGATGTAGACGGAGTAGTAGTGTGGAGTAGTCATTATTTATAAAAGTGATAATCCATGTTCATAGTAGTGATAGTCTTTATTAATAATAGTGATATTCATTATATATGACAGTGATAGTCTCTATTCATAGTAGTGATAATTTTATTTATAACAGTGATAGTTCTTATTTTTAATAGTGATAGTCATTATATATGACAGTGATAGTCTTTATTCATAGTAGTGATTGTTTTATTTATGACAGTGATAGTACTTGTTCATAACAGTGATAATTTTTGTGAATAACAGTGGCACTCTATTAATTTTCCAGATTTTCATTCCATTCTGGTTTGAGAACCATTATGCTGATGTTGTCATCAACTTTGTTGATGAAAGGATTCAATATTTCAATAACCGAACATATGAAGATGAAGACAATGATTTTTTCGAGAGTGCTAAAATCCTTGTAAGCTTTCTTTTTTATTTACTTATATATTTTATTTTATTTTAATTCACTCTCTTATTGTAGTAATTCGTTTCTTTTATTATATTGTTGAAGCGATCACAAATGTCTTCATTTCTTGAATCAAGAGAGCACCCCAAAGCTAAGGATGTCTTATCATATAAATTTGAAAATGTGTCATTCAAATGACAAACTAAAAAGACTGATGGTGATTGTGGTGTTTACTTGATGCATCATCTCAAGCATTTTGATGGTTCAATTTACACATCTACAGATTTGACAAATGTTTGTTTTCCTAATTTATTTTTATCTTTAATTCTTAATGGTTGGACTTCCTACTCTAACTTTATTATTTATTTGAATGTTGTGATACGCCGGTTTCTGAGAGCTGAAATTTGTGCTTCAATTGTTTTGGCTGATATCAATGAAGTGAAAGAAGATGTGCTAGCTAAAGTCTACAATTTCTATAATAACAAACCAACATTGATTCAACGTATTACTATGGAGAAGAAAGATGAAGCCTTAAGGATGAAGGATGAGAAGAAAAATATTACTGCCGAGAGAAGAAATTGGAGCACAAGAAATTGTTGAAATTGTTGTTTTAAAAAATATCTTTTGGTTTAGATTTAGAAAACATGTTAGCCTTAGTACTGAAATGGATGTGCATATGACGTTGTTTTTGTCTATTTTAAACAATGATGGTTATGTAGTTTACCACATTTGTGTCTTGTCGATAAGAGCATGTTGAAGGGGAAAAGATGTTTCTTGTGAATGTGTTGTTATAAATTTTGAGAGGTGTTTTGATGTCTCTATTTTTGTACTTGTTTCTTGAGTTTGTGTGGTCAAGTGTTGATTGAGAGAGCATTTTGAGTTCATGAATGTAACAGTGATAATCCTTCAACATAACAGTGATAGTTCATGAATGTAACAGTGATAGTCCATCAATATAACAGTGATAGTCCTTCAACATAACAGTGATAGTTCATGAATGTAACAGTGATAGTCCATCAATATAACAGTGGTAGTCTTGATTTGCTATAACAACATGTTCAATGTTTTGTCCATATGTTAAACTGAAATCATTAAATTATTCTTCTTCTTCTTCTTCAAGGGGCTCAAATTGTATTAAGTCTAGTATTTCATCT
Organism: Prunella vulgaris; assembly: GCA_026898435.1. Taxonomy (NCBI): domain Eukaryota; kingdom Viridiplantae; phylum Streptophyta; class Magnoliopsida; order Lamiales; family Lamiaceae; genus Prunella; species Prunella vulgaris. Next base: position 361,483 of record JAPKLY010000034.1, on the reverse strand, counting down.
GTAAAATCAAATAACAAATCAATACAATTGATTAGATATAAAAATAATATAGCATATAAACATAAAAATTATCACTATTGTATGTAAATACACTATCACTATCATGCACAAATAGTATCAATGTCATACATAGTCACTATTACTCTTATGCTCATAAACATTCACTGTCATGAACTATAATTATTACTTCCATGCATATCATTGTCATGTACAAATAATAACACTGTTATGTTACATGACTATCACTATCATGTAGCATGACTATTACTATTATACAATAAAGACACAAATATATTATAACTATCATACACAACGATTATCAGTACCATGCATTTTGAATATCACTATCATGCATCAAGACTATCACTGTTATGAATTATAATTATTACTATAAATAAAGCATGCACAAAGAATCCACTCTATTACTGTAATATAATCAAACTATCACTGTCATACACTTCAACTATCACTATCATATATAATAACTATCACTACCATGCTTATTGACATTTACAGTTAAATGAACAAGTTATCACTGCCATATACTTTGACTTTCACTATCACGTAGCATGCCTATCACTACCTCAAAGCATTACCATCACTATCATGTAACAAATATTATTATTGTCATGCAATTTTTTTTTCACTATCATTTACAAGTATTGTCACTGTAATGGATTGTTACTATCACTTTCATGCAAAAAAAAATAACAAATTCATGTATATACACGTTTATCAGGTAATTATTTCTTGCATTGAATTGAATTTCATCAACTTACCCGTATTTATATGAAGACTATCATCCTAATTTATCAAGCTCATGTTGTATTCACCGTTTGTTGTAAAATTGCTCATTGTGCTCTTCTCTATCACTTAATCATGACGCAGATTGCGCACCCTACGCGATGAGATTCACACCGCTATATTTCCTATACGATTCTGCTTTGTGAGAGAGAGAGAGAGAAGATTTACAGAAAAAATGGAGTGAGGATTTCCCAAGGTGTAATCGACTAGTGTGTGCGAGAGAGAGGATTTCCAAAGGCGCGAAACAATCGCGTGAGAGAGAGAGAGAGAGGATTTCCAAAGGCGCGAAGCAATCACGAGAGAGAGAGAGAGAGAGAGAGAGAGAGAGAGAATTCGAGAAAAATCCAACGAAAGTGACAATTTGGGTTGAAATTTGAGGTGGGTAATTAGTTAGTGGGATGATTTTGTGAATGTATTCTAATTAAAGGTCATATGATTAGATTAATGAGGGTTTATTTGATCAATTGCTTGTTGGGCTCTTTTAATTCATATGGGTAGATTGTTTGTTGCAACGAGAGTTGAATGAGCATATTCATTAGAAAATCCATTAATTTACATTAATTGCTTGAATGAACCTTTAGGTGATTAGTGAGGGGACCAAAGGTGGGGCACCTTAGTATATGAGTGGAAAAGCACGCTACGATTTTTCTTAGCCTTGTGTAATTACTCGAGTGGGAAACGGTAAACTATTCCTACAACAATCTACATGCTTAACTGACGAGTTAATCTTTGGCTTATCCAGTACGGTTTAATGTGTTATTTTACGTGATTGCTCCTATCTTTGACCAACAAGAGGGATAAATTAACTTGTCAAACCATTATTTGATTACCCCGTAAGGAAATACACCCGAACACATTTTTCTCGTATTTTTTATCTTTGTTGATTTGTTTACTTGTTTGCTATTTTAATGTCTTGTTTAGTGAGTTTCTTAGTTTTAGCTTAATTTCTTTGTTCTAGTTAATTATTGCTATTTTAATTTTCGCATTTAGGTAATTGGGAAACAAGATCGTTTACACTACAATCAAGCACCGACATATAGTTCTAGGGCTACATTAGCCACTAATCCCATGGATTGATATTTAACCGGTCACTTACCTTACTACATGAACTTTCTACACTTGGAAAGTAAGTGTAGTAAAACACGTGTCATTGGTCAAATCTACATGAGTTTTGATTTCAACATATGGCTGTTGACTTCTGACTGTAGAGTTGTCCTCTTTAGAGTCTTCAACTAATTAGTCTTCATTGGGGCTATGTTGTTCATCAAAGACAACATGATGTGATTCTTCTACAATCATTGATCTCTTATTATACGCTCTGAATGCTTTGCTAACATTAGAATATCCTAGGAAGATACCTTCATCTGACTTAGAATCAAAAGTCTTGAGGTGTTCTTTCCCATTATTCAATATGTAGCATTTACATCCAAATATGTGTAGATAAGAGATGTTCGAAATCCTTCCTTTCCATAACTCAAATGGAGTCTTCTTGTGATCCTCCACTATCAAGCATCTATACTGAGTATAGCATGCTGTGCTTGTTGCCTCTGTCCAAAATCTCTTAGGTGGATTTGCTTCCACTAGCATTGTTCTGGCTGCCTCCTTGAGTGTTCTATTCATTCTTTCTGCAACACCATTCTGCTGTAGGGTTCTAGCGGCAGAATAATCATGCACAATGCCATGTAGTGAACAATACTCCTCAATTACTTGATTTGTGAGTTCTGTTCCTCTGTCTGATCTGATCTTCACAATCTTCAAATTATTTTCATTTGGAATCCTTCTCATCAACTTTGCTAACCTCTGTAGAGTTTCACTCTTCTTTCTTAGAAATACAGTCCAAGAAAATCTTGAGTAATCATATATCACCACTAGAGTATACTTCTTTCCACCAATGCTTACTGGTTCTATGGGTCCAAATTGATCCATATGTAGTAATTCAAGTACTCTTAATGTGCTTGAGTGTATCTTGCTCTTGAAAGTTGTCTTAATTTGTTTCCCTTTAACACAGGCATCACATAGATGTTCCTTTCCTGAACTTTGTGTTTGGTAGACCTCTTACAAGTCTGTTATTAACAAGTTCATTCATGGTTTTAAAGTTTATGTGATTCATCCTTTTGTGCCATAACCAACTAACTTCATTGGAATTGTTAGCAAGAAAACATGTAGTTTCAGCTGTAGAGTCCCACTCTACAATGTAAACAATCCCTTTTCTAGTTCTTGTCAATTTTGTGGTTTGGGATTCAATATCTTTGACTGTGCAAGTGTCATATGTAAAGTCTACAATGTAGCCTTTGTCACAAAATTGATTTACACTTAACAAATTATGCTTTAAACCTTCTACCATATAAACATCATTGATATGAAGTTTTCCTTTAAGCAAACTTCCTGATCCTTTAGCTGTTCTACTGACATTATCACAAAAAACAACTTTAGGACCTTTGTATTCTTTCACATCTTGTAATATACTTTTATCTCCAGTCATGTGTCTTGCACAACCACTGTCTATGTACCAAATCTCTCTTTTGGTGGTTGTAATTTGTCCCTGCAAAATTAAGTGAGTTATTTAGGAATCCAAAGATTTGGATCTCCTTCAGTGATACTCTTTGCAATCCAAGAATTTTTGGGAGCTGTAGAGTTTCGAAAGTTCTTGCTTGATCCTCCTTTTTTATTGTTTGTAGATGCAGACAAATTAGACACATTTTCCATTCCAGAATCTATCAAAACCGAGTCTTCTTTCAATCTTGAGCATGTTGAAGATTTCATCTTCTGACAGCATAGTTGACACAGACTCTGCAGTTGAGTTTGGAGTCATATCTTGAAACATGTTGGTGACCTCATCCGCAGTAGCATACATGATCTCTCTGATATTCAGATGTCTTCTTGGTAACAATTCTTTGAATGATTTCAAGAATTGTGAATCTTCTAGCTGTAGGGTTGAGTTTACAGCTTCTTCAAGTGTTGGTGTAGAACCTCCAGTAAACTTTCTCTCATGTTTTCCGTTTAGTATAGCACTTTGCATGTGATTCATCCAATCACAGGGATTATAGCCTAAACCAGTTAAATTACCAGTGTGTATTTGTTCTGACATCATTTTCCTTAATTGTTTGGATGACTTTCCAAAATAATCTAATTTCTTCATAAGATTAGCATTCCATTCTTCAAGATCAACTATCCTTATTTCTTGTGATCTGATAGTCTCTTGTAGTTCAGCACAGTCTGCAGCTCTATAACTTGACTCATTGAAGAGATCTTCATTGTCATTTTTCAAACAACTGTAACCTTCTTTGAGTTTCTGTAGAATCAACAACTATTTTTCAGCATCTTCTATTCCAGTTAATAGAGCTTTGACATGTTCTCTTCCAATGTGATTGTCTCTCTTAAGATCTTCATTCTCCTCTTGTAGTCTTTGGATTGCATCAACCATGTCACTGGGAGAATTCTTTTCCTTTATGTAACTAGATGATGAGCATACCTCTTCATCCTTAGCCATAAGACAGATAAGGGCTTATTTATCTGAATATGTTGAGTCAGTGTCTTCCAAATCTGTAGCTGACTTTTGAGAAGAAGAGGGACCTTCTTCATGGTTTTTTTATCAAACTCTGAAAGAAGAGCTCTAATTCTCTCCTTGTCAAACCTTTTCTTCTTATCTTTTCTAGCTTTATTTTCCTCATCAATGTATTTCTCTGCCTTAGGGTATGGACAATCTTTGATGTAGTGTCTAGGTTTTCTACAGTTGTAACACAGATAAGTTAAGTTAGGTGCTATAGATTTCACCTTACAATCTTCCTTTGGTGTATACTGCTTTTTCTTAGTCCATTTGCCAAACTTCTTGAGCTGCTTTATAGAAAGAGCCAAGTCATCTTCATTAGAATTTGCAGATGTAAGGTTGTTAGCCACTAGAGCTGTAACCTTTGCACTGTCAGAGTCTTTTCTTCTACTTATGTCAAATTCATAAGCCTACAAGTCTGAAAAGAGTACAAAGGTGGATATCTTAGATAAATCCTTTGATACTCTCTTAGCAATCACTTTCATGTCCCATTCAGAAGGTAGTCCTCTAAGAACTTTCATGTTCATTTCTCTCTGTCAGTACTCTTTACCAAGTGAGTCTAGCTCATTGAGAATCTCGATGAATCTTGATTCAAACTTTTCAAGAGTTTCTCCAGATTTCATTTTGAGGTTCTCAAGCTTTTGAACTGCTATCATGAATTTATTTTCCTTAATTTGTTCAGTTCCTTCACAAATCATCTCCAACTTTTCCCATATATCTTTTGCAGTTTTTGATCTTACTAAACACAATTTTATATAAGGAGTGATAAATAGTGTTCATTGCAACATTGTCAAGATTGGACTTTCTCTTGTCATCCTCTGTCCATTCCCATATGGGTTTGGGGATGATATGACCTAATCCAGCTGACTGATCAGCTATAGTGTTGACCTTCTCAACAACTATAGGACCATCTTCAATGATCGACCATAACTCATCATCGATTGCAGATAGGTGAGCTTGCATTCTGATCTTCCATTCATCATAGTCTTCAGCTGAGAACATATGAACCGTGGATTTCACCATTTTTTGAGTCATCCAAGTATGTAGGTGTGTTTTAAAAAAAAGATCTAGCTAGGTAATGACCAAAGCAGTTGCAAGCCAACTGCTCTGATACCACTTGTTGGTCCATTAAGTGGTCAAGGACTTGAGGGGGGGGTGAATAGACCTTGAAAATCAAAAGAAGTTTTCAAACTTTTCAAAAAAGAATCCTAGAACCTTACAGTAACTCTTTTAAGTTTAAAAACAAGTGGTGTTGAAGAGGTTTTATGGACCACAAAGGTTACAGCTGTGGAGTTAAGAAGTCTACAGATGCAGAGTTATAAAACTTGCAAATAAAATAATCAACCTGTAGAAAAAATATCAGAGGGGTTCTCACACTTAAAAGTGTATTGAGAGACCTCTAATGTGCAGCGGAAATAAGTGTAAGTGTTAATGAAAAACAATATGAACAAACTTAACAGTAGAGTGACTTAGAGAAGTCTGCAGTTGTAAGGTCCAGTTCCTTTGTGAGAAACACAAAGTTTTTATGCACTAATTTGAATGAATGATGAATTTACCAATAAAATAAATATGCAGAAAAATAATATAAATAAAGCAACAGAAATAAAACAGGATTTATAGTGGTTCAGAGTCTATGAATAAGACCTCCTACATCCACTGTTACACCACTCAGGTGCCAAATTCACTATAAAAAGATCACAATGATCAATACAAGTATTTCCCCCTCAGAACAAGATTCACTCAGATTTCTATTCTAAGTAAGAAAACACTAACCCATTCACTCAGAATAAATAACTCCACAAATTGTTTTAAAATAACCTTACAAAGAGATATCTACACAAAGTAGAAAATAAAAAGTGTGTAAGGGAACAACAATAATATTGATTCTTTCTAAGAAAATCCTAACCAACTATCGTATGAATCAAATGGAATAACAAAGGCAATAATCTCTCTCTCTCAGATTTGTTGGCTATAGATTTGCTTAGGTTGAATGCTCAGGTTGTTGTTGTTGATGCCTCTGAGAACTGTCTCTACTTATAGATGAAGAGGTGTGTCTTATCCATTGAGGAATTCAAATTTGAATTCAGGATAAGGATCCTCTTACTCTCTATAACCTTGCATGTGTGAAATGGTCCTCATTGTTCACACAGACTAGTACTGGTTGTACTATTTATCTTTATTCACAGAAATCTTGTTGACTTTGATTTAATCTTCAATAAACTTCCAGATTTATTGTGATAAACTCCTCTTAAGTACTCTATAGTGAGTACAAAATTGCTACACTAATTTGAGCTTAAGGGTCTTGATAATCTTCATTAAGTCTTGAACTTGTACTTCAGTCTTCAAACGGTTGAATCAGCTGTAGGGTCTTAAACTATACAACTGTAAAATCCTGAAATAAAGAAACTGGTTGTAGGAATAACATTACAACTGTAAGGTCATGTTTAGCTGTAGACTGATCAAATGTACATCTGCGAACTTCCCTTTCACAACTATAGCTTCCTTAGCCAATTTTCTTGTAACCAAGTATTAGTTTCAATTTAATAAGAATACATGTTTTGCACACATCAAAATATAAACAAGGTGCTTAACAAGCTAAATCAAAGCAACTTCCAGATTAGTATTTTCATTATTTTTTAATTTACCATAATTATAAATTTAAGGATGTGTTTTGTTTTGAAAGGAGGGAAGCAGCTTAACTAATACAGGGAAGCATAACACATTCAGCGAAATACAGGAGGAAAGCGCAGTAGTTTTTGAGAAGAGCAGCTGGCGGATTTTTTCTACAGAATCTGAGAAAAAAAAGAGCAAGGATTTGAGAGTCTCTATATATTTTTCTACCTACTATGTAGGGTGCTTACTTGAAAAAAGAATTTGCAGCTGTAAAGTCTAAGGACTTTCCTTCTAGAGTTGTTGAGTAGACTGAAAGTGGGAAGAACTCTCAAGGGAAACTCATAAGACTTCATATTTCTAAAACTGCAAAGAAGCAACCTACAGTCAAAGCTTATCATTCACAACCCCAAGATCAACCTAAAGGTGGAAAACTGGAAATAATGATGAAGGACTTACAAAAGAAGAAGAATGAGCAAAGAATCTCAAAACCTCTAAACATTCGACCTTTAAAGCAGCTGACACCCGATGAAGATGCTGAGAACAAGAATATTCAGAATGAGGCAAAGACTCAATTTGAGATCTTATGGGAAGAATTTGAATCTATGAAGGATAAACATACAGTTTTGAAAAAGATCAAGCTGAAGAAAGACAAGTACCAGAAATTCAAAGATCTAAAGGAAAGTGGTGACATTTACAATGGTGATAATTTTTACCTGATTGAAGGAAAAAATGCTAAGAGAAGGAGAGCACCTGCTAAGAGGCAATTTAGGTCAAAGAAGGAGGAAGAAATATTCAATGAGTATGACCTGGAGATCATGCTTCAGTACACAGAAGAAGATGAGAGAACTCAGAAGTTACTAGCTTAAGGAATCCTGCCTGTCAGACCTGTTTTTGAAAGCTTAGATGAAGAAGAGAAGGATGCAGATCCTAAGTATAGAAGGAGATGAAGACACAGAAATAGATTAAACACTAAAACTTCTTAGTTTTTAATCTATCTAAATTCTGTGAGTTGTACCAAAATCATTTATTTAATGCAACTTTCTTTGTATATGTTTAATTGCTTATTGATTTGTTTATCTGTTCATATCACTGCATGATAGATTACTATATCTTATTGCTAGTGTATACTTATTTATGTGTTGCATATTGTTTTGCCATCATCAAAATAGGGGAAAATTGTTAGACCCTTATTTTGAGTTGATTTTGATGATAAGCAAACATAGATATACTTGTGTATAAGCTAAAATTTCAGGATAATTCAAAGAACTAAGGAAATTACATTTTTAAAGGAAAGTGCACACCTGCAGAGTTTATAAACCTGTAGTTGGACAAGATCTAGCAGCTGTAAGATTGATCCTAGAGCCGAAATGGAAGTTTGCAGGAGTTGAAGCTGCAAAGATCAAGGAAGCCTATAGCTTTTAAGGACCGTTGAAGGATTCAATTACAAGATTAACAAATAAAGAGATTAACAAGACCGTTATAACTCAGATTAGTGAAGCAATTTTGCACACACACAAAGGAGTACTTAAGGATGAATTTACTCTAAAGGCTGAGGATTAATAAAGATTATTTGGAGGCTGAACCAGACTTTGTGGATAAAGACAAATAGCAACCAATACTATTCTGTGTGAAGGAGAAGGTCCACTTCACACATGTGGAGGTTTATACTGAGAAAGAGGAGCCTTATCTAGAACTCAAATATTTAAATTTCTAATGGATAAGACACATCTCTTCCACCATAAATAGATGAGGAATTCAGAGGAAGCAACAACAACAACTCTAGCAAATCATGCATTCATACTAAGCAAATCTACAACCAACACACATTGAGAGAGTTCATCATAATTATTTTTTCTTTGTAATTCGTAGGATAGTTGGTTAGGATTTCTTAGAGAGAATCACATTCATTTGTTGTTGTTTTCACGCACATTTTATTCTTATTCTACTTTGTGTAGATTTCTTTTTGTGAGGTATTTTAAACTCTTAATGAGTTTGTGAATTCTGAGTGAATAGACTAAGCATTTTTCTTTTACTTAGATTAGAAGATCTAGTTCTGCGGGAAAAACTTGTATTTGATCTTTGTGATTTTTTTCTTAGAGAATTAAGCACCTGAGTGGTGTATTAATGAATGTAAGAGGTCTTAATCATAGACTCTGCACCACTATAAACTCTATTGTCTTTATTTATTCTGCTTATTTACTTATTGTATTGTCTATTGCATTCTTTCATAATGTTACATTCATCATCACTTTGAAATTGCATAGAAATTATGTTTTACAAGGAATTGGAATCTACAACTGTAGACTCTTTAGTCACTCAGTTGTGTGCTTCACTTTTTATATTGTTTTTTATTAACACTTGTACTATTTTTCTGCCGCACATTTGGAGGTTTTTCAGTACACTCTTAAGTGTGAAAACCCCTCTAATTTTATCTACAAGTTGTTTGTTTCCTTTTAAAAAATTTCAAGAAATCTATAGCTGTAAACTTCATAGTCTACAGATGTAACCTTTGTGGTCTAAATACTTTTAGATTGTTTTAAACTTAAAGGAGGTACTTGAAGACTTTAGTATCCCACTTTTGAAAAGTTTAAAATTTATTTTTGAAGGTCTATTCACCCCCCCTCTAGACCTTCACCACTTTAAAGGGACCAACAAAGATCGAACCTCACAAGATGAGTTTTAACCTCATTAGTGCTCAAGAATCTCTTGTTACCACATTTTTTTCTTATACAAGGACATCTAATCCGGCCACACCTATCCATGTAATATGGGTTACAAGACAAAAACTTAATAAACTCATCTATCTTCTGTAAAAATTCAAAGTTGATAATTCCCTGTACCATACGAGGCATTTGATACGTCCAACGATGATCAGGGAGTTTCATTCCATTCAAATTAAGGACATATCACATTTCAAATTATTAAAAAATTCGGTGGAGTTTCGACTGTAAACAAGCATATCTAATTTTTTAAAACAAAAAATCCACTATAATCATACATCAATTACCCTAAATTTATTAAACATATATGCAATTCACAAGCAAATTCTAATAAATTGCCACCAGTCTCCAATAAAAATAAGTATATCCAAAAATTATTAATGTACAACAAATAATGTTAAACTTATCACAAATCCAACACACAAAAATACTTTTATCTAATATTTATTTTATCAAACACATAAACTTTATTCAACAAGACATCTAATCGAACGGTAAAAATGTAAGAACGTATGGTAAAATTGAAGCAACGAGCACAATGTGACAATACACCCGCACGATTGCAACCAACACGTTGAAACAATATTCATTTACATTTGAAATGTTTTTTGAAGAAGGGAGGTTTTTTTTTCGCGAATGAAAGTGAAGAAAAATGGGCAGAAGCTGTTGTACATTCCTAAATTTGCAACCGCCTATTTATAATTACCGACCGCCTACGCGGTCGCAAAATAAAAATATCGAATCGGGCAATTATTGTCTACCTACCTACTTTATATTCGACAAGTTTGTAAAGATAATTTCCTAAATTTGACAGTTCATAAAAATATTGTCCTAATTTTATAAATACCCATAAAATAATGTCCTAAATAATATTTTTCCCTTCTATTTGAATAGTGACGGAGCCGTTGAGGACGATGCTCAAGCTTATTTTGATAAGACAAGTTCAATACCCTTACATTTTGCAAAGTGGATTTGAAAACCACTATATTTATATGAAAAAGGCCGATTGATCATAGATTACAGAAAAAGAAAATGATATCCGCAAGATTTGGTGATGTTTTTGGTCTTTTTTTTAATGAATTTTAATGGCAGGAATTTTCAAAATTAATCCTGCAACATACAACCGATTCCACCTTTTATTTTTCATCTTTGTAATTTTTCAATTTTAGTCCTAAACTAAATTCATTTACCAGAAAATTCCAATTTATGCCGAAGTTGGCATGTGGGTGCTGACTCTTTTAATAGTCGAATTTTTTATTTTCCCTACGAGATCATATACACAGAGAGAGAGAGAGTAGAATTGTTTCCCCAATTGTGAAAATTCAGCAAGAACACTAACTCTATGAAGTTATGTGGGACTCCATGTAGGCAATTCATCAGTAAATCTAGAATTGGAAAAAGTTTTCTTTTAAAACGCTATGTTATAGATATTTGTAGATCTTTACAAAATTAAAAGTTTAGAAAATTATCTTTATAAATTTGTAATATTAGAACATTATCTTTTAAGTTGGGCAAATTTAAGTCAAATTTTATTATAGAGTTTAGGCCATAGTACACATCATAATCTGGCTTTATTTGGTACAGATTTTATAAGATTGACTTAACATTTCCTAAAATAGGGGACAGTGTCCTAGTTTTGCAAATTTTCAAAGAAAAATCACAGTATGGAAATGTCATATCCAATATCTTTTAGATATGTATGTATCAACAGCAGTAATTAATGTTATAAAACAAGAAATCAACATCGACACACATATGATGAAGAAAACCTAAATTGAGTTGCGTGCTCCACACTTCCTTAAATACCTTCTTGTATTATAAGTAACACTCGACAATGCAAAGTATATACAAATGTATGGATCTAAGGTTTTGTTGCAAGGTATGTACATCATATTCAAAAATGAATCCGGACTGAAGATTCTATGGATGTAAGTATTGGACGGTATTTGGGAGGGAATTTATGGTTAAAAGTGTATTTTGTCAAGACCTAATTCCCTCCAAATACCCCCATATTCGTATTTTATTTAAAAGAAGAAAGAAAAAATGGATCCACGTGTGTATTACCGGTTGTATGACTGGTTATAGGCGGTTGGAGGACGAAAACCATAATTTTTGGTAAGTTAAAGGACGAAAACAAAAATTCAAAATTTAAGAGGACGAAAACCATAATTTTTGGTAAGTTAAAGGACAAAATAAAAAATTCAAAACTTAAGAGGACGAAAACCAAAATAAACAAAACTTATAGGACAGAAATGTGTATTTTCCCAAAATTAGTCCTGCAACATACAATCTATTCCACCTTTTATTTTTTCATCTGTGTAATTTTTCAATTTTAGTCCTAAACTAAGTTATTTTACCAGAAAATTCAAATTTATACCGAAGTTGGCATGTGGGTGCGCATGCTGACTCTTTTAATAGTCGAATTTTTTATTTTCCCTACGAGTTCATGTACACGGAGAGAGAGTAGAATTGTTTCCCCAATTGTGAAAATTGAGCAAGAACACTAACTCTATGAAGTTATGTGGGACTCCATGTAGGCAATTCATCAATAAATCTAGAATTGGAATTTTTTTTTCTTCTTTTAAGACGCTATGTTATAGATATTTGTAGCAGGACACTATCTTTACAAAATAAAAAAATTTAGAAAATTATCTTTATAAATTTGTAAAATTAGAACATTATTTTTTAATTTGGGCAAATTTAAGTCAAATTTTATTATAGAGTTCAGGCCATACACATCATAATCTGGCTTTATTTGGTACTAATTTTATAAAATTGGCCCAACATTTCCTAAAATAGGGGGAGAGTGTCCTAGTTTTTCAAATTTACAAAGATAATGTAATAATTTTGTAATTTCATAAAGATAGTGTTCTAATTTTGCAAATCTGGAAAAATAGTGTCCAAATTTTGCAAACACCCATTGTCCTAAAATAAAAATTTCCTTTAAAAATGTAAGCATCATAAGGGATCATATGCGACTCACATGCTAATTCTAGCAAAATTTTCAATTTTTTTGACAGAAATACTAAAATTGAAAAAGTACAAAGTTGTAGGACTAAAAGTGAAATAAAAACTCGTTTTGAAAATTTCCGAACGTAATGCTACTATTTGTGGTGTAAAATTGAATAATTGGCTAGACAAAGTTGATGTACTAAGAGAAAAAACACAGTGATGTGATGGGGGTGGGGAGTGAGTCAAAATGAACAAATGAGTGAAATACTTGAACCCACAATATGTCTCGACTTGTATCATTGTCCTTCTGAAATTTACAAGAAAAATCACATCCAATATCTTTTAGATATGGATGTATCAACAGCAGTAATTAAAGTAATAAAACAAGAAATAAACATCGACACAAATATGATGAAGAAAACCTAAATTGAGCTGCTTGCTCCACACTTCTTTAAATAACTTCTTGTATTTTAAGTAACACTCAACAACGCAAAGTAACCAAATGTACGGACCTAAGGTTCCACTGAAGCATGACAGCCCTGCTGTTCTTTCCCTAATAAGTGATAGTTGGCAATATTAATATGTCAATAATTCATTCACACACAAATCATAGTACTAATTTGAAGATAATTAAATAACAGATATTGTATTTTTTTTAGTGAACTGAATGCAGTATCTATAGTAACTTTTATACATTGATGAAAACAAACACGAAGCAGTTTAGTTCTTTAAATGGCTGACTTAAACGCAAAAGAAATCTAAGTTATTCGCAACCATCTATTCGGTCTCTTAAATTCACTAAGAAAAGATCACAAAATTTATTGTTCCTTCTCTCCTTTCCTATCTAGCTTATGGCATTCTTGATTAATCAAAGTTATTAGCACGTGGCAAAAGCGACAACAAAATTAATATCAGCTGCCTGACAACAAACACTTGACAATACAAAACAACAGTTACGAACCTGAGATTTCGCTCAAGTTGATAGCCACGTGTTCCCGCAGTTCCTTCAATTCTTCAACAGTCGCCCCATAACCTGATACAAAGATCCATCTTGCTACTTATGCTAACGAGATCTGTTTCCCTACAAGTCGTTAGGTTGCGCATTCCATAAATACATTATCACAAAATCAGAACAGGATCAACCAATCCACAAAGAAAACTGCAAAAGAACAAAGTACATACACAAAACAACAAGATATAGTTCAAAGTACATACGCAATACAATAAGATGTAGTTCAAACAATTACAACAAAAACCAACATGCTGGTTTGGTAAAACACTATTGAAACACATCATTTTGATCTTTCAGAAGCTCTCTTCTTCAGCGTCGGGTCCAAGAGAGACCAAACTTTCAACGTAACAGCCTTCTCTCATAATTGGACCAGTGTCAAAAATGAATGAACAATGAAACACATCATCATAGTCAGGATAGTGATGGAACATGACAAAACATGAATAATACATTAGTAGAACTTCCCCATTTGGTCCTGCGGAAAAGGAGCTTACTCTTTGTGTCCTCAGGGGAGGATGATTGATGTTTGAAAGAGTATAAAGCTTAACCCAAGACTCTTTCAGCCCATACTCCTTCATAACCCAAACATGAAAGTGTGAATCGGGATACTCACATAGCACACTAAGACATCCGTCCATCACTCCCAGAGTCTTGGTTATACGAATATTATGATGATCCGAAATATAATTTGGTAGCTCAACCACTCCAAAGGCCTCATTCTTGAAATCAAAAGAAACAATGCCCCCCTTGTCCCCAAACCAGTGAAGATTCCCGCTCATAAACACCCCAGCAGCTGTATCCCCACGACTTGGAAAATGTTTAATTTTCAGTGTTTTCCATGAATAGCTCTTAAGACTATAGAGTCTGGCAATAGGCGGGCGTATAACAAAAGTGTAAGAATGTACAATCGTAAATACCTTGAAATCATCATCAACGTAGGCGAAGCCGTACATGGGAAATTTGTCGGGGTTGATGCCCATGATGCTGAGGGGTCTAATGTCTGCATTTGGCAAATCCAGGGACATTCTGGTGGCAGGGTTCCACAAGATGAATCTGCCTCTATCTTGAATCATAAGGCAAACAAGGCCGTCGCAGCAACCCACAATTTGAACATCCCTCTTTATAGATTTGAAGTCATCGTGTCGAAGCGGATTCGGAAGTGGCTCTTCTGTGAATAATGTGGTCCAATTAAAAATCCTCAGCACTCTATCGCTAGACATTAATATGATTCGGTGGTAGGAGTAGAATTCGTCATCTGTTGATCTTTTCAGGTGGAATTTTATGAATCCTTCGCTGTCGATTAAGGAACGCCATGATTTACAAACGCACCTCAACTGCAACAGGCATACCACCGGCACTCTAGATAGTATATCTTCAACGATATCCACAGGAAAACTAGGCGGATGACCCATCTCGATTTCTGACATATTTGCGGCGGCTGTGATTCTGGGAGACAGACAGAGAGGGTTTTTTGTCGGTAGAAAATAGGGTTTGAGGTATACACTGAATGTGGGCGGATTTGTTTTTTAATTCGATAACAGCCACCATAGAATTTATTACATTTGAGGGCTCTTTTAGAACTATATTTACATATAGAGATACCACTTTATTATACGTACATGTGAGGATTAAATAAATACAATAAAGGGCAAAAAGTATCAAATCTTACCACTGGCCATTTTCAGAAAATCTACAAATTTTCAGAATTAAAAAATGAAATCAAATCAACTATTTTTTTAAAATTATTCACATACGCTACACACATCAATACATACAATCACTTTAATTTGAATTGGATCATTTCTCACTCACAATATCTTTATCGATTTCTTTTTCTTCTCTCTTGGGATGACGACGAGGTTTTCACTTTCACGAAGAAGATCTAGGCGCTGTACGATCTCGTGATGCAGACGAAGCAATTGGGGCAACAAAGTGAAATTTATAATAAGGACCATAAGTAATGGGTATGGCCAAATGAGGACAGTAAATTTTAAGCTGACAATATCTTGATAATAACTTTTAAAAGACACAAATTTATGTAAATCAACTAAAAACGGGCCCATATCCAGACTAGTTCGTGCTAATTAGACCAAATGCAGACCAAATCGGGTCAACTAACCCAATTTGGATTAATTTGATCTTATTAGGTAATTTCTAATTGTTTCTTTTTCTTAATTGTGCAATTAAAAAAGTACAAAATAAAGGTAAAAAATCGAAACTCGAAAGATATCATAAATGCAAAGTCGAAAACATATAATTTTGAAATTCGTCCATAAATATTCGCTTGTAAACAAAATGCAATGGGGCATTTGCGGACAAATAAATTTAATTGCGTAACGTTTTAAGATATCAACTAAATTTATTATTGTGAATTTAAATAACTTTGATTCCTATATAAATAATAAATTAAATTGGGAATGTGAGAAGTGATTAGTGTGAAATTTGCTCGAAATTTTTGTACTTTTATTGCCTATTTAAGGATTTCTTGTAATTATTTACACTAAATTGATTAATTGTGCTTAATTATGAAAATATTGTTTTGTTACAATTTTATTGAAAATTTAGACATGATGAAGAATTAATATGTAATTTTTTAAATTTGGGCTCATTAAAAATATTATAACTCATTAAATTAAGGCCCAGATTATATGCACCAGTGAGTTTGGAGTGCACACACTTATATATATATAATTGGCCCAGGTTAAATGCACTCACATGTGTACGGAGTACACACATTTGTTGAGTACACTCTCTTATTGTTGAATACACCTACAAATTTTTTCCACACATAGCCCCCACTTTTAATAGCTAAAAACGTGCCTCTAAAATGTACTCCACCCTTAACAAAATGGTTTGAGCTTCGGCTTCGTTGGCTTCAGTGGAATTATATAGTTTTTGCAGACTTCAATGACATCTTTCATGGTGGTTGTCGAATTTTGTGGCAACTAATATGCCATATTCCTTTTTTCTATCTTACTTGATCAATGCTTAAGCAACAAAATAATAATAGGGGGTTGGTGGGTGCTTATGAAATAATAAGGGCATATATGTCATTTAATATATTATTATATATAATTATAAATTTTAGTGCGTGCACTTCAAATACCCGTGGGTGCATTTAACCTAGGTCTATATAATTATGTGAAATATGGGAGGATAAATTTAGAAAATTTTACGTGGGTATACGAGTGTACTCAACTATTGTGTGCACTTGCCCAATTACAATATTTATTTTAATTAGTTGAAGGAGGAATTGTGCAATACAGGTTCAAAGGAATAGAAAGAAGTGGAAGTTGGTATATTTTGACCAAGTAAGAACATTAGGAAAAAATGGTAACGTGGCTTCCCCCAGAATCTCACATTGGAAGAATTTCATATTAGGGCCCATATTTTAAGGTAAGTCTCAATTTAAGATTTTAATTTTGAAGTGTCTTAAATTATGATCTATATTTTGATTTTTTCTCAATTTATGATCTAATTTTATTATCTTTGTCTCAATTCAAGACCCGAACCTTTTATTTTTATTTCAATTAAATTTTTTATAAGAAATTCAAAACATAAATAAATCTTTTTTTGACAATAATGATTCGGTCCATCAAATGTAGCCCGTGATTCTAGAATTCTATATCTATAAAGTCATTTGACACACATCACAATGAGACATTAGATTACAAAATCATACATTACATATCATGTTACAACATCACACATCACATACACATTAAAATATAACATCAGATATAGCAACTCAGTATTCACCGGAGCTTCAAAGGGTTTCTTCTTACAAAGCAACCAGTATTAGCATTTGATATGAGATCAAAGTTCGAAATCTTTTTGATCAAAGTTATTCTTGAAGGTCTTCCAAATAAGGCTTGATATCCTCAGATTGATGTTATAAGTTCATAAATTAAAGATCTATCAAGATCAAAAGTTCCAAAAGTCCGAAAAGTTGAGGAGCAAGTTAAGAGATTGTAAATCTCGAAATTTTGGTAAATTCAAAATAAATCAAAATATAATATTTTGATGTCATTCTAGGAAAGCTTGATGCTAGGACATGCAGGTGAAGAACAAGGTCTGCAAGAAGAGAGCTGAGCACGATCAAGTAGTTTTTTCACATATTTGGACTGGGTTAGTTTGCTGCAATGTGGAGAGAGAGAGGCCTCAAAGTCTAAGAAGTAATTTATTGTCCCCATGTGCTTCGAAGAGAATTGATGATTTAGAGAATTGGGTAAGGACTGTTCGCAGGCAGGGAGGTTTTTCCGGTGATGGTTCTCGGGCGACAGTGGTGGCCTCCAATTCTCCGATTATAAAGGCTTCGGTTGTGACGAGTGGTGTTTAATGTATTCCTTAGTTTGCTTTTCTCTCCTTTTTCTTCATTACTCAATTATATGGCATTTTGTGGATAAGAGGAAGACACGTATTCCTTTCTGTTAAGTACCTTGGTTTAGATTTTGATGTGTGCAAATCAATGTGTTTAATTGTGTAATTTGATGTAACACTTGTGCTAAGGAAATTGGTTTTTGAAACATATAGTTGTAAGTGAAGTCTGCAGCTGTATACCTGATCATTCTACAGCCAGACAAGACCCTGCAGCTGTAAGGTTTCTCTACAGCCGATTTTTCATATTGACAGGACTCTACAGCTGCAAGGTTGAAGACTCTACAGCTGCAAAGAACCGTTTGAAGAGGAAGTATAACTCAGAGATTATTTGAAGATAATGAAGACTCTTAAGCACAATTAGTGTAGCTTTCAAGCACTCAGTAAAATATACTTAAGTGGAGGATATTTTCTTAATTTTGGAGGATATTGAAGATTATTTGAAGACAGCCAGAATTCTGAAGAAAAGGACAATAGTAAAATTAGTACTATCCTGTGTGAAGGATGAGGACCACTTCACACATGCCAAATGGAGAGAGAGGAGCCTTATCCGGATTTCAAATTTAAAATTTCCAACGGATAAGTCACACCACTTAATCTATAAATAGAAGAAGTCCTCAGAGGAATCAACAACAACAACCCTGAGCATACAAGCATTCTGCCTGAGCAAGTCTACAACCAACAATTTGCTGAGAGCTTTATTGTTTTTATTCTTTGTGATTCATAGGATAGTTGGGTTGTTGTTCCCTCACCTGTTTTATATTTCTACTTAGTGTAGATATCTCTTTGTGAGGTTTTGTAAACTCTTTGTGAGTTAATATTCTGAGTGAATAGGGTAGTTTAATCTCTTGTTAGGATAGGAATCTGAGTGAACCTAGTTCTAAGGGGGAACTACTTATATTGATCTGAGTGATCTCATCTTAGTGAATTTGGGACCTGAGTGGTGTAACAGTGGATGTAGGTGGTCTTTTTATAAACACTGAACCACTATAAATTTGGTCTATTAACTTTCTGTCATTTAAATTCTTGCACTGCATATTTAATTTATTTGTTACATTCATCATTCTTTTGAAACCTGAGTGCATAAAACTTTGTGGTTTTCATAGAGAAAAACTGACTCTACAGTTGTAGGCTTCTCTAAGTCATTCAGTTGTTAAGTTTGGTTTATATTGTTTTACATTAACACTCACTCTTATTCCGCTGCACATTAGAGTATTCTCAATACAATTTTAATTGTGAGAATCCCTCTGATATTTTGTCTACAAGTGATCTTTTATTTTGCATTGTTTTTTAACTCTACAGCTGTAGACTTGTTAAATCCACAGCTGTAACCTTTGTGGTGCAGTTTCTAAAACTCTTGTAGACTTATAATTTTAAACTTATTAGAGGCTACTGTAAGGTTCTAGAATCCCACTTTTGAAAAAGTTTGAAAATCTGATTTTGGACTCAAGGTCTATTCACCACCACCCCCTCTAGACCTTGACCACTTTAAGGGACCAACAAGTTGTATCAGAGCAGTTGGTTTGCCACTGCTTTAATCAGTACCTATCTAGATCCTTTTATTATTGAAAAATACACATGCATACTTGCATGGCTCCCAAGATTGTGAAATTCAATGTTCTAATGTTCTCTGCTGAGGACTATGACGAATGGAAAATTAGAATGCAAGCACATTTGTCTGCAATTAATGATGAGTTGTGGTCTATCATAGAGGATGACCCTATACCTATTGTGAAGGTCAATACTACAGCTGATCAGTCAGCTAGACTAGCTCAAATTATCCCCAAACCCAGAAGGGAATGGACTGAGGATGACAAGAGAAGGTCCAATCTTGACAATGTTCCAAAGAACACTATTTATCATTCACTTGATAAAATTGTGTTTAGCAAGATCAAAAACTGTAAAACTGCAAAAGATATATGGGAAAATTTGGAAATGATTTGTGAAGGAACTGAACAAATCAAGGAAAACAAACTCATGATAGCAGTTCAAAAGTTTGAGAACTTCAAGATGAAATCTGGTGAAACTCTTGAAAAGTTTGAGTCAAGATTCATTGAGATTCTCAATGAGCTAGACTCACTTGGTAAAGATTACTGACAAAGAGAAATGAAGATGAAGGTTCTCAGAGGCTTACCTTCTGAATAGGACATGAAGGTTATTGCTTTGAGAGAATCAAAGGATTTATCTAAGATATCCACCTTTGAACTCTTTTCAGACCTGAAGGCTTATGAATTTGACATAAGCAGAAGAAAAGAACCTGACAGCAGTAAGGTTACAGATGTAGTGGCTGACAACCCTACAACTACAAGTTCTGATGATGAAGACTTGGCTCATTTTATAAAGCAGCTCAAGAAATTTGGCAAATGGACCAAGAAGAATCAGTTCACACCAAAGGAAGATGGTAAGGCGAAATCTACAACACCTAACTCAACTTATTTGTGCAATAATTGCAGAAAACCAGGACATTACATCAAGGATTGTCCATACCCCAAAGCTGAGAAGTACACTGATGAAGAAAAGAGAAACAGAAAAGATAGAAAGAAAAAGTTTAACAAGAAGAGAATTAGAGCACTACTTTCTGAGTTTAATAAAAATCAGGAAGAATGTCCCTCTTCTTCTCAAAAGTAAACTGCAGATTTAGAAGACTCTGACTCAACAGATTCAGATCAAGAAGCCTTGATCTGTCTTGTGGCTAAAGATGAAGAGGTATGCTCATCATCATCAAGTTATATTACAGAAAAGGATTCTTCCAGTGACATGCTAAGTGCAATCCAAAGACTACAAGAAGAAAATGAAGATCTTAGAAGAGATAATCATATTAGAAGGGAACACATGAAAGCTTTGTTAGTTGGAGTGGAGGATGCTAAAAATCAACTACAGATTCTACAAGAACTGAAAGAAGGTTACAGTTGTCTGAAAAATGACAATGAAGAACTCTTCAATGAAGCAAGCTGTAGAGCTGCAGACTGTGCCGAATTGAAGGAAACAATCAGAACTCAAGAACTTATGATAGCTGAGCTTGAAGAAAGCAATGCATATTATCAAAAGAAGTTAGATTATTTTGGAAAATCATCCAAACAATTGAAGAAGATGTTGTCTGAGCAAAGACACTCAAAGGACTTGACTGGAATAGGATATAATCCTTATGTCTGGATGAAATACTTGCAAAAGTCAATTCCAGGACCTGAAAGAAAGTTTATCAAAGAAACAACCCCTAAAGAAGCTGTGAATTCAACTCTACAGCTAGAAGATTTGAAATTCTTGAATTCATTCAAAGAATTGTCACCAAGGAAACAACAAAAGATCAAGGAGATCATGAAAGATACTAAAGAAGATGTTTCAAACATGTTGCAAAACATGATGTTGGTCCCAAAGGCAGGTTTTAGGGAAGAATACACTTGAACAAGTCTAGAAGGGGGGGTTGAATAGACTTGTAAGGATTCAAAAGCCCTTTTTCAATTTTACTGGTTTATACAGAAAATCAGCAGACTACTTGAGGTAGTCTGAATTTTGAAAATAGTGCAGAAACGTTTTTAATGAAAATTGGTTTTTAGGTGATGTGCACAAATAAGAACAGAAGGAAATACGAAGAGACACAGGGGATTTATATTGGTTCGGACCAACTGTCCTACATCCACTCTCCTCAATCCAACTTGGACTTGAGGGGCTCTCCACTAACTCACTTACTCACTTACTTACACAGTTTGAGAGTACTACTCTCTTATAACTTGTCAATGCTACAAGCGCAATTGACTTCTCACAGCTTCTACAAAGCTTTTACGAAGGATAAGTATGAATGGTGTTTTTGAGCGTAAGTGATAAATTTGACAGAGTATCGGCTAGCTTAATGTGCGTGAAAAACCAATAATGAATTATCACTATTACTCTAATTTATAGGGTCAAATAACTAGCCGTTGGAAAAGACTAGAAATCTGAGATCCTATAATCTCGTATTCAATCAATCAATGTGATTGATTGAATTTCCTTCTTGATTCCCGTCAATCTTCACGATCTTCAATCAATCAAGTTTGTCCCCTTGATTGATTGATCTGCTATTCTGGGAATCTTCCTTTTATGTCGCAAGTTAACCCTTAAAATTGATTCCGAAGAATCTGGGCCGAGCATAAAACCTCAGCTGACCTGTCTCCTCAGCTGTTGTATCAGTCTGCTGATACTTGGACCTCAGCTGATGTGCAAGTCTGCTGGTGTGCACCTCAGCTGGTCTTCTTGACTTCGTCTGGATATGTCTTTTATCCATGGTCCTTATCTTGTCTGCGACGTGCTCTTAGCTGATCAGCTAATCTTCTGATATCAGTTGATCTGCTCTACAGCTATCGGCTGATGTAAACTTCTCTGATGATCTGCTCTCGATGCTCCAGTGTCAGTTGCTTAAATCTTCTGTCTTCTAAAATCGGCTAAGTCCACAAGGTCTCAGCTGGTCTTCTCTTCTGTGATAGCTTCGGATCTTCTAGGCAGCAAGGTAGATTCCCCCTCACTTGAACCTATCTAATCCTAACTACTCATCAGCTGACTAACATGTTCAGCTGGTCCTATTACAAGCTGATTGGTTTATTATATCATCAAAACATCTAACACAGAAATCCTAACACATGATTCTGAAACCAACTGCAGAATCAAATATACTGTCAGAAGAAGAAGTCTTTCATAGATTGGATATGGAAAGAAGACTCAATTTTGATAGATTCTGGAATGGAAATATGTCAGATATGTCTCCCTCTTCAAGCACCCACAGAGGAGGATCAAGTAAGAACTGTAGAATTAACAACTCTACAGCTCCTAAAAAGGCTTGGATTGCAAAAAGTAACACTGGAGGAAATCCAAAGCATTGGATTCCTAAATAACTCATTTTATTTTGTAGGGACATGTTACAACCACCAAAAGAGAGATTTGGTACATAGACAGTGGTTTTGCAAGACATATGACTGGATATAGAAGTTTGCTATAAAATGTGAAAGATCATAAAGGTCCTAAGGTTTATTTTGGTGATAATGCTAGTGGAACAGCTAAAGGGTCAGGATGTCTACTCAAAGGAAAAGTTCAGATCAATGATGTTTACTTGGTAGATGGTTTAAAGCATAACTGGCTTAGTGTGAGTCAATTTTGTGACAAAGGCTACACTGTAGACTTTACACACGACATTTGTACAATCAAAGATATTGAATCCCAAACCACTAAACTGACAGGAACTAGAAAAGGGAATGTTTACATTATGGAGTGGAACTCTACAGCTGAAACTACCTGCTTTTTAGCTAATAGTTCTAATTAAGTTAGTTGGCTATGGCATAAAAGAATGAATCACATAAACTTCAAAACCATGAATGAACTTGTGAATAACAGACTTGTAAGAGGTCTGTCAAACACTAAGTTCAGGAATGAACACTTATGTGATGTTTGTTTCAAAGGGAAACAAATCAAGAAGACTTTCAAAAGCAAAATACACTCAAGTATTTCAAGAACACTTGAATTATTGCATATAGATCTTTTCGGACCCATAGAACCAGTAAGTAAAAGTGGGAAGAAGTATACTTTGTTTGTTGTAGATGATTACACAAGATTTTCTTGGACAGTGTTTCTAAGAAAGAAGAGTGAAACTCCACAGCGGTTACCTGAATCGTTAAGAAGGATTCAGAATGAAAAGAACTTGAAAATTGTAAAGATCAGATCAGATCAGATAGAGGAACAGAATTCACAAATCAAGTTATTGAAGAGTATTGTTCACTATATGGCATAATTCAAGAATACTCTACAGCTATAACCCCACAGCAAAATGGAGTTGCAGAAGGGAAGAATAGAACACTCAAAAAAGCTGCCAGAACAAGGATTGTTGAATCAAAGTTGCGTAAGAAATTTTAGGCAGAAGCATCAAGTACTGCATGCTATACTCAAAATAGATGCTTGATTGTTAAGGATCATAAGAAGACTCCATATGGGTTATGGAAAGGAAGGACTCCTAATATTTCTTATCTACACATATTTGGATGTAAATGCTTCATACTGAATAATAGGAAAGAACACCTCAAGACTTTTGATTCAAAGTCAGATGAAGGTATCTTCCTAGGTTATTCTAATGTTATCAAAGCATTCAGAGTGTATAACAAGAGATTAATGATTGCGGAAGAATCACATCATGTTGTTTTTTATGAACAACATAGCTCCCCTCAAGAAATTATTAAAGACTCTAAAGAGGACAACTCTACAGTCACAAGTCAACGGCAGTATGTTGAAATCAAAACTCCTGTAGATTTGACCAAAAAAGGATTTGGCACTGTGATAGTTGAGTTACCTCCATTAGAGAATGATGAAGACCTAGTCTATGAGAATGATCAAACAAAAGTAGAAACACCAACAAAAGGACCTGATGAGTCTGCAGTAGGTGAATCTACAGCTGAAGAAAATAATGATCAAAGACTAGAACCTATGTTAAATTTGATTTGGTTGAAAGATCACCCCCCTGAGCATGTAAGTGGAAACCCATCAGATGTTGTAAAAACTAGAAAACAAATCCATGAGGTAATGGTTGCTACATTTCTTTCATCTTCAGAACCTACTGATATTCATGAAGCACTGCAAGATGTCAATTGGATTATTGTAACGCAAAAAGAATTGAATGGTTTTGAAAGAAATCAAGTATGGGAACTTGTTCCAAGACCTAGGAATCACAAAGTGATTGGAACTAGGTGGGTATTCAAGAACAAACTTGATGAAGATGGAATTGTGACCAGAAATAAAGCAAGGCTAGTTGCTCAAGGCTATTGTCAATCAGAAGGCATAGATTTTGATTAATCATTTGCCCCAGTTGCAAGATTAGAAGCTAAAAGAATATTTCTTGCCTATGCTGAACATATGAACTTTACAGTCTATCAAATGGATGTAAAAAGTGCATTTCTCAATGGTCTACTCTCAAAAGAAGTGTATGTGGAACAACAACCAGGATTTGAGGAATCTACAGCTGAGATATGGTTTATAAGCTTAGAAAAACCCTTTATGGACTTAAGCAAGGACCAAGAGCATGGTATGATACCCTATGTGATCATTTGATCAAAAATGGATTAAAAAAGGGTATGATTGACAAAACCTTATTCAGATTACAACATGGGAATGATATATTGCTTGTCCAAATCTTTGCTGATGATATAATCTTTGGCTCAACCAATGAATAATTATGCAGAAAATTCTCTAAGCTCATGACTGAGAAATTTGAAATGAGCATGATGGGAAATCTGAATTTCATTTTGGGATTACAAGTTAAGCAAATGAGAGATGGAATTTTCATCAATCAAGCTAAATACACTCAAGAGCTTATAAAAATATTTGGAATGGACAACTCTAGGCCAACCAATATACCTATGACACCTTCTGTGAGTCTTGACAAAGATGAGAATGGCAAAAGTGTTGATGTAACCTAATATAGGAGGCTAATTGGATCATTGCTATACCTTACAGCTAGCAGACCTGATATTATGTTTGCAGTAGGTGTATGTGCTAGATTCCAAGTGAATCCTAAGGAATCACACTTAAATGATGTAAAGAAGATCATCAAGTAGTTTCAAATCCACACAAAATCTAGGATTATGGTATCCTAAAGAAGGAGGAATTGAACTCATTGGGTACACTGACTCAGATTTTGCAGGCTGCAAGATTGATAGAAAGAGTACTAGTGGAATTTATCAATTCTTAGGTGAAAGATTGGTGGCTTAGCACAGTAAAAAGCAAAACTTTATTGCTCTTTCTACAGATGAGGCAGAATATATTGCTGCTGGAAGTTGTTGTGCAAAAATCTTATGGATGCAATATAAATTACAAGACTATGGGATTGATGCAAGAGAAACAACTATATTCTGTGACAATACAGGTGCTATTACTATTACACAGAATCCAGTTTTACACTCTAGATCAAAACACATAGATGTAAGGCACCATTTCATAAGAGATCATGTTGAAAGAAAGGATGTGAAATTGACAAAGATTCATACTGATTTGAATCTTGCTGATATTTTCACTAAACCTTTGTGTGAATCAAGATTTTCAATCTTGAGAGGTAATTTGGGAATGTTAGAACTGTAAGAAGACTCTGTGAAAATCACTAAATTGCAAAAACAAACCTAGAAAATTGGAAAATCAGCAAAAAGGAAAAATGTAGCTGCAAAGTCATTCAACTGTAGAGTTGGTAACTCTACAGCTGTAGACTTAGTTCTGAACTGCAAATTCCTTACCAACTGAAGACTTCCAAATTCTAAGATTGTCAACTGCAAACTTAGGGAATTTACATTACTTTGTACAATTCTGAAAATTAAATGGAGCACTACAAATTCAGAAACATTTGTACTAAAGTGACAGATATTTTGGATTTATTCAATCATTTTAACTAATAAAATGTGTGAGTACGTGTAATATTTTAAATAGAATTAAATTCTATATGATTTAGATTTTGGATAAATTTAATTATAAGTTTTGGTCCAGAATTCAAAAACTCATAAATTTTAGGTCAAAGACCGTTATACCCCTGTTCTTAAATGACTGTTTAAGGAAAGGTATTTAAAGGATCCTTCATCCTTTTTATATCTCACTTTAACATTCGAACCCCCTGAAACCTTAAACACTCCCCATCTCTTACTCTCTGAAACCAAAACATCATGGCAATGAAAGTTATTTTTGGAGCACTTTTTGACTTTGACGAATTACTGAAGAAGCATCCCACTGATGCTATGGAAGATGTTGTCAAAAATATAGTGAATCAAGGGATTCATTATTGTCTTACTCACAATCCTGGAGCTTATGATGATAAAATCATGCATGAGTTCTATTAGAATACAGAAGCCAATGTGGAAAGGAAAACATTATCAGTAAAGCTGCAAGAAAGGAAGGTCAATATCACAGCTGGTGATATTTGCAGAGCTTTACATCTAAGGACTAGAGGTGATGCTCATGACAATCTCAACTCTGCTTAGGAAGATGAGAAGTACTGGAAGAGATTCACTGCAAAGAAGCCATTTCCAAAGAACTGGAAGAGGACATTCAGGAAGACTGACCTAGCAGTTGAGTATGTCTACTTATATGAAGCTATTGATAAGTGTTTATTATGTAGAACTAGTGCTCATGATACTGGCACTATTCTTATGTGGGATCTGATGATAGCTTTTGTTGAGGAAGTTAAAGTTGATATATGAGAATTGCTACTGAAAAATATTGGTAATGATGTGGTAAAAGCTGGAAACAACAAAGGTTTTGGTTTGTTGTTGATCTATATTTTAAAGGAGGTAGGTTTTTCTTTATTCAATGGGCATGAAGGACAGCCTATTTTGATTCATAGAATCATAGGGAAGGCTAATTTCAAGAGAGGAGTAGTGGATGCTCCTATGGCTCCTAAATCCAAGAAGAGAAAGAAGAGTAAATCAGAAGGAAAGAAACCTACAGTTGTCAGTTCACCAAAACAGTATGAAAGAAAGAAGAAGAAAAATGTAAGGAGAAAGCTTTTGGTGGATGAACCAACTGATTCTGAGGATGAAGTTGACAGAGAAAAGAAGCAGAAGAAATTTCATTCCAAGAAGATTGTAGAAATTGAAGCTGACAAGTCTACAGCTGTAGACTTGCCAATTGTACAGTCTGTGATACAAGTTGTTGAGGAACAAGAAGAACATATTGCTGAACCTGAACCTGAAACTGAACAACTTCTTGTTGTTCCAGTTGAGAGGGTAGAAGGATTTGAAGAAGAAAGACAAAGATTTGATGACTGGAAGATAGTCAGGGAAGAATTGGATAAATTAACAGTTGAAGAAAAAAATTTGTTCCAATGGGTTGTTGACTGGACAAATTCCAGTGATGTAAATGAGTTAATGAAACCCAACTTTCTGAATGATTTTATTGCTGAAAAAATGAGAAAGAATAAAGGAAAGGGAAAGCAGATTATTGCTGAAGAGACTGCAAGACAAAAAATCACTAAATCAGTAGCTGCAGCTTTGAGAGTTGCAATGGAATCTGAGAGAAACCCAGAAGCTGAATATCCAGAAGCTGAGTTTGATGTTACAAGCTCAGATAGTGAAGAAGAGAGGCCACAAAGGATTGGTGAAGGTAGTCAACAAATAGCTGAAGCTGAAGGCTTAACTATTTTGGTAAAGGAGGCTATTCTATTGGAGTCTGCAGGAGCTAGTGCTGCAGATCCAGTACAAGTTGAAGAAACTGACCCTGATCAACCTATTTCTGAGAAAATAAAAGAGGCAAGGAAAGATGACTCACCTTGCAAAGAGCATAAAGATAAACCTGATAATGATGAAGGTGGTGATGATGATGCACCAATGGGTGGTACTCAAGCTAAGGTTGTGCAAACTGTTGATCAATCAAATTTTGAGGCTCAAGCTGATGAGCAGATGGTTGAAGACACTTCAAAGGAGATAGATGAAAATGCTAAGGATATGTCAAACCCCATCACAAGCATTTTTAATCAACCTCCTCATGCAATGTTCACTTTGGAAGAAATTTATCAACATGGAACTCCTCCCCTGCAGAGTTATTCAGCACTTGAGAGAGAAAATATAGAAAATATGGATGACTACATTGCTGATTTTTCTACAAACAAGATGGAAGTGATTATGACTCCTAGGAAGAGGAAGGCTTCCACTGAAGACTCTACAGCTGTAGAGTTGGTGCCCTCTAAAGCTCAGAAAATCACAAAGGGAAAAGAGTTGGTTATTAGAGAAGGAGACTCTAAAGAAGAGGACAGTGATTCAAACCCTCAAATGACACCTAAGGAAGTTGTATCCCAACTGAAAAAGATGGATGCTTCTCTGAAAGGAATTGAAGCAGAAATCATCAAACAAGTCAAAAGAGTACCTGATACTATCATTTCTCAGAATGTGAAGAAAGGTATGGAAGACTTAGTGAAGAAGTTTGAAGAGAGAAGCCTGGAAGAAAAGAAAATTCTTGAAAAGAATTTCAAAGCTGTTGTGGACAAACTATTGGCTCAAAATGAATTGATTACACAAGATGTTATTCAGAAGACAAGAGAAATTATTACTCTACAGTCTGATATCAATCTGATGAAAGATGATTCTTTCAATTTGAATATTGAAGTAAAGAGTATGAAGAATTATATAACCAAGATGATAATTGGGAATGAGACTCTGAAGAATTATCTTATGAGCAAGCTTAACACCATTTTGTCACACATTGATGTTGGTAAAAAGGGGGAAAGTAAGATTGAGAAAGAAATCAAAGAAGGAGACAAGATTAATGAAGACATTTATGGAAATGTGAAGAATAATGGAGAAGCATGGGCAAAGGAACTTGAAGCTGCGAAATCTAAAGACTTATCTAAGAGACTGGGAGAACAGTCAGAAGAGAGATCTCAACCTGAGCAGATGAAGGGAAGTAAGATTATAAAACTCCTTAAATCTACAGCTCAGAAGAAACCTACAGTTCAGAAACCTACAACTCATTCAACTAAAAAACATTTGGGTTATTGGGAACAGACTGTGAAAGAGTCAAGAGATAGAAAGAAAGAGAAGGATGAGAAAGAGAAAGAAGAGAAAGAGAATGAAAAGCAAAGAAAGAAAGATTTTGAAGAATCTACAGCTGTTGTAACTGCTCAACCTTTGAATGTTCAACCATTGAGCATGATACCTGCTGAAGATCCAGATGAGAAGGAAAAGAAAATGAAGACTGAGTTTGAAAATCTATGGGAAGAATTCTTGAGCATATGCAACAGGCATACAGTGATTAAGAAGATCAAACTCAAGAAGGAAAAATTTCTAAAGTTCAAGGATATAAAGGCCAATGGATCTTTGTATAAAGGAGATAATGCTTGCCTCCTTGGTGGAAAAATCAAGAGTATTGCATTGCCTAAGAAGGTGTTCAAATCAAAGAAGGAGGAAGAAGAATTTGAAGCCCATGAGTTCATGATGCTGAAGAAATACATTGAAGAAGATGAGAAAAACATGAAGCTAGTGGAGCAAGGAATTCTAAAGCCCCAAGATGAATTTGATGAGGATGATGAAGTAGATGATGCTGATCCTAAGCAAAGGAAAAGATGAAGACTCTGTTCTAGATTAGACACTAAAACTTTTTAGTTTTTAGTCTAATTATCTACTGTAAGCTGTATCTTGAACCCTTGTTTATGTTACTGCAGCTGTTTGTCTTATGTCGCTTTATCTTTGTCTGCTTTGTGTTGTTCTTGTTTTGTTTCTTGTAATACAATATCTTATTGTCTTTGTTGCTTGTCTTTGTTGTTTGTTTTGTTTGTTTTGCCAACATCAAAATAGGGGGAAAATGTTAAGTACCTTGGTTTAGATTTTGATGTGTGCAAAATAATGTGTTTAATTGTGTAATTTGATCTAACACTTGTGCTAAAGAAATTGGTGTCTGAAACATATAGTTGTTAGTGAAGTCTGCAGCTATACACTTGATCATTCTACAGCCAGACAAGACCCTACAGCTGTAAGGTTTCTCTACAGCCAATTTTTCATATTGACAGGACTCTACAGCTGCAAGGTTGAAGACTCTACAACTGCAAAGAACCGTTTGAAGAGGAAGTACAAGTCAGAGATTATTTGAAGATAACGAAGATACTTAGGCACAATTAGTGTAGCTTTCAAGCACTCACTAAAATTTACTTAAGTGGAGGATATTTTCTTAATTCTGGAGGATAATAAAGATTATTTGAAGACATCCAGAATTCTGAAGAAAAGGAAAATAGTACAATCAGTACTATCCTGTGTGAAGGATGAGGACCACTTAACACATGCCAAATGGAGAGAGAGGAGCCTTATCCGGATTTCAAATTTGAAATTTCTAACGGATAAGTCACAACACTCAATCTATAAATAGAAGAAGTCCCTAGAGGAAGCAACAACAACAACCCTGAGCATACAAGCATTCCGCCTAAGCAAGTCTACAGCCAACAATTTTCTGAGAGCTTTTTTTTTTTATTCTTTGTGATTCATAGGATAGTTGGTTAGGATTTTTCTTAGAAAGAATCACCTTTTGTTGTTGTTCCCTCACCTGTTTTATATTTCTACTTAGAGTAGATATCTCTTTGTGAGGTTTTGTAAACTCTTTGTGAGTTAATATTCTGAGTGGATGTAGGTGGTCTTTTTATAGACACTGAACCACTATAAATTTGGTCTATTTACTTTCTGTCATTTAAATTCTTGTTCTGCATATTTAATTTATTTGTTACATTCATCATTCTTTTGAAACCTGAGTGCATAAAACTTTGTGGTTTTCACAGAGAAAAACTGACTCTACAACTGTAGACTTCTCTAAGCCATTCAGTTGTTAAGTTTGATTTATATTGTTTTTCATTAACACTCACTCTTATTCCGCTGCACATTAGAGTATTCTCAATACAATTTTAATTGTGAGAATCCCTCTGATATTTTGTCAACAAGTGATCTTTTATTTTGCAAAGTTTTTGAATTCTACAGCTGTAGACTTGTTAAATCCACAGCTGTAACCTTTGTGGTCCTGTTTCTAAAACTCTTGCAGACTTATCGTTTTAAACTTATTAAAGGCTACTGTAAGATTCTAGAATCCCTCTTTTGAAAAAGTTTAAAAATCTAATTTTTGACTCAAGGTCTATTCACCCCCTCTAGACCTTGACCACTTTAAGGGACCAACATTTTCTAATCTCACTCTTGGTCAAAGTTTGGACTTGGCAATTCCCACTTCTTCAACTGCCAAAGATAATATTCCTTGAAATTATATATACAGCCTTTTCAATTAACTATTTTATTGGGTAGTTAATAGTTAATTAAAATTTGGCCCAAATAATTCTTTGTAATTTTCACTTAACCCATTTGATTTATTTCACTTCGCTTCATAAATCACAATTTTCTACACAATAAATAATAAACATTTCATTCAATAATTAAACCCAATTAGTAAAATTAGTGTAAATAAATGCAAGAAATTAAATTAAATAGGCAATTAAATCACACAAATTTTTTGCAAAAATCAAACTAATCATTTCTTTATTAAAATTTCTTTTAAAAATAATTAATATTTTTTGAAGATTTTGTAGATTTTTATATTTTTTTAATTTTCTTTTAAACTTATTTTTTTACTTTACTTGATTTACTTAATTTTTTCAGATTTTAATTAAGTTTAAATGATATTTTTCAAATACTACTTAATTTATTTATTTTTTCAGATTTGTATTTTTGTATTGATTTTAAAAGTTTAACATATTTTAAATTTTAATTTGTACTTCAAATAACTTAATTTTTAATACTTATGAAGTTTTTTATTTTTAAAATGATATTTTAATTTATATATTTTTTAAAATATATTTTTTAATATTATCCAAAATATATTCAATTTTTATGATTTTTTTACAAATTAAGAAACAGTCAAAGATTTTTTTTATTTGTTTTTGAAGTAGAGAAAAGGATGAGAATTTTCTTTTTTAGTGTGTCTTGGATGCACTTGGGTGCATCCAGTGCACCCTTAATTGGGCCTCAATTTCAAAATCAATTTTGACCAGCTCATACCTGAAATTGAGTCAAAATTAAAATTAAAATTAGACCTAAATTCCATGTGCATAATATGCACTTGGGTGCATCTAAGATTTTGTATTTTTTTTTATGGAATAAGAATATTATAGAAATTAATGGGGTATATATGTTTAACATGAAAATTGGGTATATTAGAGGACCATGGGGTATGAGTAGTACTCTTCTATTTTATATAATATAGATGAGATTGTCTATCATTATAGACAAATGAAAAACTTTCTCAAAATCCTTATTTATCATTGATCCACTTGAAATTTTTGATATAGCTTGGTTGACCTTTCAAATTCACTTATTGAAATCGAAATAAACAATTGAATTGATTTGATAAGATTGAACTAACGAAATCCAATGCTAACTCCCATTTCTTATTGAATTAACCGATCGACGTGTTATCGGACATTTATTTTTTTTTTTTAAATCAAAAAAGATTTTGAAATATATTTTTATTATTATTACGACAACGAATCCTAATACTTGAAAAAAAAACCTAGGGGCGTATTATCCAAAAAAATCAAACCGGTACTAGATGTTGCCTTTCCGCTGGGCAAGATGCATAATATTTATAACGGCCATGTAGATAAAGACCAAGATACTGCTGGTCAACCAATTATGACTTTTGAATTACATTAATTTTGAAAATAATCGAGTTAAGGCTGTAGCTATGAGTGCTACAGATGGTTTGGTGAGTGGAACGAAAGTGATTTATACGGGAGCTCCTCTAAGCATTCCAATCGATGGAGCGACTCTGTGATGAATATTCAACGTGCTTGGAGAGCCCATTGATAATTTAGGTCCTGTAGATAAGCGTACCACATTTTTTAAATGAAAATTAAAGTAGTCAATCTTTTATCACCTTATCATCGTGGGGAAAAATCGGACTATTTGGGGGAGCTGGGGTTGATAAAACTATACTCATTATGGAATTTATTAACAATATTGCCAAAGTCCATGGGGGCGTATCCGTACTTGGAGGAGTGGGTGAATGTACTCGTGAAGGAAATGATCTTTATATAGAAAGGAAAGAATATGGAGTGATTAATGAAGAAAATATTGCAGGTTTATGAGTCGGGCAATCCTGTTGTCTCTCCTACGGAGACGGATATGAACCTGGCCTTGGTAGTATCCAATGCTCCTGCTAATGATCCTTTGAAGAGGAACTTGGATTGGCAGGAGGTGCCATCTTCTCGCTCTCGTGGAAAATTTTGTTTCCCACATATTTCTATTCCGATGGGGGTATCTATTAAGATGGCTCCTCGGGGGGCAAATTCTACTCCACAGTAGCAGCATTTGAATGGGATGGCCTTTCTTTCACCTCCACATATGTCTAGTATTTGGCAGGAGCAATTTCAGCACGGGACACTTGATCCCTCAGTTGGTCCCTCTTTGGGAATTGATGGTTCATCGGATTGTCCTCCGTTGCAGGCTGTTAATTTTGGATTTTGTCATAAATAATTTGGCTCCTAAGTCTGGGGAAATGGCCCTAGTGGTGCGTCGTAGTTGGGCGGATGAATTGGAGGATGAGGATAATTATTAACAGCCGCCGAAGCACGACTTAACATCATCTCGATGATTATTCTTACTTGGAATATACAGTAGCTTGGTAATGATCAGACAAGAAATGCATTGGTAGCAGGGGACTTGGAAATCATCTACTCATGTATTCTTAGAGCGGGAAACCGGGCAGCTCACATCTTGTCGAGGACACATTCGGAGAACATTTGTTAGGGAGTGCCACCAGAATTTTTAGATAGGATTCTATATGAGGACATGAATGCATAGTATTTTAGATTTTAATTTTGCAAGAATTTTTTTCAGAATTTTTTTTTCTTAAGCCTTGTATTCCTGGCTTGACGTTTAGGGTGTTGGTTATTTGGTTGCACTATTTTTCTCCTCCGTTCGATTTGTCCACAAGGGTGGTTTAAGACGAGATTTTAATAAGGCCAACTTAATCAACGCAATCCCTGTTACCTGGGTTGTGGGTTCCTTTTTTTGTTTCTTTTTATATAATAACCTTATTCCTCTATCAGTTAATGAAAGAGCCCTGTGCAAAAATGGAACCTTATTATCTACGGTCTGAATCCACACAGCCCTAGAGCCCTATAATATAAAATGAATAAAATTCAAATTTGAAATAAAAAAAGTGTATAATTTTCATTTCTTCATTCTTGTTTGTTGCCTTTATTTGGTCAGTTGGTTCATCCAAACCAAATTTGTCCTTGAAACTCACCCACAAGAATCGTTTCAAGCCAAATAGAAAATTAAAAGAAAAATGTATTTCAAGAGATCGAATGGATCCTTTTCTAATCTTTGGAATTGTGGATAAACAAACCAACCCTTCCTTATTAATCTTTGGAGGGAAAGTCTATAAGAATTTTCATGTCCATAATCAAGGGGTTAAGCTCGCCAGACTCCATTTTTTGGTATATCTATAAACTAGACCTAGCGAAGTACACCAAAAAAAAAAGGGGATGAACCTCTTTTTCTCTTTTCAATCAAGAGAAAGTCCTACCTTTATTTTCATAAAGAGAATATACCAACACTCAAATTAAGATATTTGAAATACTTACCAATTTTCTTCCATTTGAATACTCGTTCTATTCTAATAAATCACTAAGAAAAAAAATGGCAAAAAGACCTCCAGGCTCTATTCGTAAAAAATAAAATTTGATTTTGGTCCTATAAATTAGTAAAAGGACCAAAATAAAAATATATTTTAACTTACGGGACCAATATCAAAATATGTAATTCATGTGGACCAACTCAAAATAAAGACAAGTTATAAAACTTACAAATCTTTAATCCCAAAATTTGGGTCCTATTTTGAGTTTTGGCTCTTCTCAAAAGCCCTGATTTGTAAGGCCCCTTTTACAAAAATACAGTATAAAAATACTTTTATTAGAAATACAATAAATTCATATAATGTTTTTTCCATCTCTATAAAAAATGTTGACAAATCTGGACGTCCAGGTTGAGTGTATTTAAATGAACTACCCTCATTTGAGACAGAAACCCCTCTCGCACTCACTCCCTCAGTAAACCCCTGCCGCCACCGACTCAGTGAGAAAAAAGTGAAAAATCCACCGCCAAATGCAGAGCATCTTAATCCAGATGGGCAACCATTATTTTACTCTTGATGTGGTTGAAGACTTACTGTCAAGACTCCCGGTCAAATTCGAGAGTTTCCTATCTGCAGTCGTTGACAGATAGAATTTTAGCTAAGTTTCCAAGATGGCAAGCCGGGCTATTTCCCTCGCTGGACGTCTATGCCTGATAAATTTGGTCATTTCATCCACCACAGTGCACTCCATGATGGTCTATAAATGGCCGACACCTTTGATTAATGCACTTGAAATGGCGATGCGGAATTTTTTATGGACAGGTGAGGCAACCAAACATAACTTTACTTGTACGGTACATTGGAATCGAGTTTGTTCACCATTAAATGAAGGCAGATTGTGAATACACTCTTTAAGCTTGGTGAACGACTCCTACACATGCAAGCTAGCGTTGGACATTTATACTTGCCCATCGAGGGACTTTGCTTCTCTCCACTCGCATATTTTTAATAAGTCTCGCCGCCTTAAATTGCGAAAGGGTACATCTTCCATTTGGGCAAGTTTACGCTCTCATTTTCCTTTTATTCAAGAAGAGGTACGTTGGTTGATCGGCTCTGACACTTTGGTGAATTTCTAGTCTGATAACTAGCTGGGGTATAAAATTGCCGACAAGCTGCACATTCCTGATTTTTTGTCTTGCAATATAACGGGCCAGGTGAAGGATTTCTTTTTTATAACTGCTGGCACTTTGTGAGTGAATTTCTTCTGCGTCATTATGATATTGTCCGGAACATCTTGGAGGTTTCTGTTCTTGAGGGACATGATAGAGCTATATGGTGCAAGTTGACTTCTGGATTGGTAGCTGCCAGGCTGATTTATGAAGACCGGCAGCAGAAATTTAACGTGACAATAAAATTCTCCTGGATTTGGCGTTGGTTCATTCCCCGGGCGAGTTCCACCCTTATTTGGAGAGCTCTTTGGGCGCGTATTCCCACTGCAAGTTGGGGGAGGCGGTTTGGCCTGGCTCGTCCAACGATCTGCTACTTATGTCACTCGGATGAAGAGATAATTGACCATCTTTTCTCTGATTGCAGCTTTGCAAGGGAAGTTCTTTGTTATTTCACAAATATTTTTGGCATAACACTTAATTTCGGTAATGGTTTCAATGCCTTATTTTCGGAGGTAATCAATTTTGCCCTTAGCCCGCAACTAAAGGACGTTTGGTCCTGACTTTTGTCACTTGTGCCAGAACAAGCTGGTTTTTAATGACATTCAGTTGTCCACTAAATGCACTATAGACCTATTGGTGGCCCATGCTTTTCGTTTCAAGCTCAATCATAGACCTCCACGCAAGGCCCTTTCAATCTGTTGGCAGGTTCCCCCTTGTGATTATATGAAGGTTAATGTGGATGTGTCCGCAGGAATAAACTCTTTCTTTGTGGGGGCAGTCTTTCGCAATACATGGGGTTTCTTCACGGAGGCTTTTGTAAAACATGGTGATTGGGTGCATTCTTTGGAAGGGGAACTTGCAGCAACATTACTTGCTGTCAAATTCGCATTTTTGAAAGGCTGAATTAGGCTTTGGGTGGAGTCGGACTCCAAATAAGCGGTGAATACGTTGAGGGGCAGCATAAAATTCATCCAGTGGCGAATATTTGGTCTACGGTCCAACATTTGGTAAGGGATATTGATATTATCTACTCGCACATCTTTAGGGGGGGGAATCGCGGCGCATGCCTTAGCGGCTTCACATATGCCTGCGACTTGGCTAGGTTCCTTCCCAACTTTTATTGATAGGTTATTATTTGAGGACTTGTATGTAGAATATTTTCAGGCTTCTTTAACTTGATCACCATGCTTCTATGGTTGATTGGTTTGTTTTTTATGCATTGTATTCTGGGCCTTGCCCATTGGAAGCTAGGTTCGGATGGTTTGCACTCTTTTTCTCTTACGTCCGGTTTGTCCACAAGGATTGTTTACGGAAAGATTTTTAATGAGGCTCATCCGACCTTCAATTTTCTTCCTTACCCGGGATGTGGGTAGCCTTTTTCTTTTCCCTTTATTTAATAAAAATACCATATTCGTCTACTGAATCAAGAGAAAGCCCCACCTTTATTTTCATATAGGGAATATACCAACACTCAAATTATGATATTTGAAATACTTACTAATTTTCTTCCATTTGAATACTCGTTCTATTCTAATAAATCACTAAGAAAAAAATTCCAAAAAACCTCCGGGCTCTATTCCTAAAAAATTAAAATTTAATTTTTGTCCTGTAAATTTGGAGAAGGACCAAAATAAAAATATATTTAAACTTATAGGACCAATATCACAAGATGTAATTCATGTGGACCTAACTCAAAATAAAAACAAGTTATAATTACAAAAGTTTAATCCCAAAATTTGGGTCCTATTTTGAGTTTTGGCTCTTCCCAAATACCCTGATTTGTAAGTCCCCTTTTACAAAAATACAGTATAAATTCATATAATGTGTTTTTCCGTCTTGGTAAGAAATGTTGACAAATCAGTGTATTTAAATAAAATACCCTCATTTGAGAGAGAAACCCCTCTCGCACTCACTCCCTCAGTAAACCCCTGAAACCGCCGATCGACTCAGTGAGAAAAAAGTGAAAAATCCACCGCCAAATGGAGAGAGGAAATAGAAGCATGTTAATCCAGATGGGTAAACATTATTTTCCTCTTGATGTCGTTGAAGACTTACTATAAAGACTCCCGGTGAAATCCATGTTGAAATTTAGGTGCGTTTCAAAGTCATGGAAGTCCTTAATCGACAGCGAAGGATTCATGAAAATCCACCTAAAAAGATCATCAGAAAACAAAATTCTATCCCACCATCGAATCCTATTGAACTCACGTGATAGGATACTTAAGATGTGTTCTTGGGCATTGCTGTTAGCAGAGATAATTGAAGAACTTGTTGAATTCGATGACGGCAAACACATCGGTAGGGGGTTTCTATAGTGGGTTGCTGCAATGAGCTTGTTTGTCTTGTTCAGGACAAGGGCACATTCATCCTGTGGAATGGAACCCTGCCACCAGGATGTGTCTGCATTTGCCTGCTGCACACACTAGACCCGTGAGGGAGGCCAACTTTGAAAAATATGGGTTCGGCTACGATGCGTTGGTCGATTTTTACAAGGTGTTTGTGGTTATGAATCCCACTGAACACTCCACTTTTGGTAAAGTGTATAGTCTTAAGAGCCATTCGTGGAAAATGACGTTTAAGAGGGAGGATTTATTTCTATGTTTAAATGTTAAAGCTGGGGTGTTTGTGAGTGGACAGCTTTACTGGAATGAGGATGACGATATTGAAGGCCGCGAAGTGGAAGATCTGGAGATGGATTTATATTGTTTTGACTTTAGGGATGAGAGCTATTATGGAACATCTACGGAATTATACTGTCGGTATTCTTTTTTACAGCCAACTCATACTCATAGTCACATGGAGTTTGGCGCTTTCACTTTCAAGTTGATATCCCCACAACGGTTGACAGAGTGGTGGGATATGTTGATGGTATGCACATTTAATAATATTCATTTTGTACATTTAAGTAATTGAGTTAAGTACATTTAATAATATTCAATTTGTACTGCAGAAGGAGACTCGGTGGGATCCTTCCGTTGTACTCTCACAGCTTGTCTACGAGCATTTTGTTCGAAGGCCCGCCGAACGACTGAACAGGGTGCAAGCCAGGTGGAAGTTGAAAGGAAAAAAGCCATCATGGGATTCTAGAATTTGGAAGGCACTACTCCAGTATTGGGAGAGGGAGGATGTGAAAGCAAGGGCTGAACAATGTCGGAAGAATCGTCTGTCAGAGCTAGGAGGCCCAGGTACTGGCATCTCTCGCCATAAGGGTGGTTCCCGTGGAGCAGCCCAAGTTGCTTTGGATATTGTAAGTAAATTTATTTAAAATTATTATATTAGCAAAATGACCATGTCTTGTTTTAGTTATAATCTTGTAAAAAATACATAAGAGACGAGAACGGGACGACGAACTACTAGTGGGAAAAAGTGGAGCACTACCACTATCTTAGGGGAGAGGATTATACTTATGGCCATATAGCTCAGACACTGGTAAGATTTTTCATTATACATTACATTATTTTAATTTATATAAATCTTGTACATTATACATTACATAAAAAGATCTTGTACAGAATGAAGTACAGGAAGAGACCACCCAAAATGAATAGGCCGGAGAGGATCAATCGGAGTCTCCAGACTTGTCTCAGCTATACGTGAGGAAAGTTGGAAAAAAGCACGGTCGCATACGTGGACTGGGACAGCTAGGCAAGTCGAGGCGCATTATTTTTGGGCCCGGTGGGACATCAGCTGGTACGCACATTGGATCTTATAGCCAAGTTGATATTGACCGGTTGATGAGCATGACTGATGAAAGGGTGAATAGAACTGTGGATGAAAAAGTAGCTGCAAAAGTGCCTGAGTTAAGGGCATAGGAAATGGCGGCGCGTGAGGAGTGGCAAAGTTAAGTGCAACAACAACTGCAGGAACATATGCTGAAATTTATGCAGGATCGTCTGTGTCCCGAAGACGTTGATTCTATTTGATATGTATGTTTTGAATTATATTTTGAACTTTGTCTATTTTTAATTATTTGAATTTGTGGACGTGTATTTTGTAATATATTTTGAATTATTTGGATGATTAGGAACTAATATTTGTTAATGATAGAGGATGATTAGGCACTAATATTTGTTAATGATGGTGGATGATTAGGCACAAATATTTGTTAATTTGGTTTTAGAGGAGATATTGATAATTCTAAATAATAATCTATTGAGATATTATACTTCACATACCATATGGAGTTTGGATTAAATTTGTATATTTAGATAGAGATGAATTTTGTGTGTAATAGTTTAATAAGTGAAATGAAGTTTCATTATTAAAATTTAAAGGTTGAATGAATATTTATCATATGAATAGAATTATTTTACATTAATGTTTATAATGATTTGAATTAATATTTAAAAATATATAATTACATATATATATCATAATTTTATTAAAACTAAATATACAAGTATTACATAATTAAAATATATAATTTTAGATTAGTATAGTTACATAATATAATAATAATAAAAGAAATATATAACACTAAGTAGTTAAAATAAAAAGTATGTATATATTTAAAATGAATTACGGAACAAGAATTACTACTTGCTCAAATGGCAAGACACTCATACATTCATACGAGAGGTCAAAGGTTCAAACCCCCTCTTACGCAAGCGAAGCAGAATTCGCGTGCGGGTCTGACCCGCAACTTTTTTTTTTTAATTCAGGGCTGAATGCGGAGAGGCCCTCGCCAAACAACGAGCAATTGTGCCCTCGCCAAATTTACGAGGGTTCGAACCCTCGCCACCCGTAGCGACGGATCCGCCCTTACCTTTTAACGACGGATTACCCCTCACTGCCTACCTAGGGTTAAAACCCTCGCCTTTTAACGATGGCTCTTTCCCTCGCCATTTTCCGAGGGTATAGCCCTCGCAATTTCCAATGGCAGCATGCCCTCGCCAATTAACGAGGGGTGAGGCGAGGGATATTTTAATGAGCTCCAGCTTAACAAGGGCCACTCCCCCTCTTTAAAACCCTCTTTAACCCTATAACCCTCTTTAAATCCCTCGTTAAATCTTCAATTTTTTGTGGTGTTGTGGTTATGAATCCCACCCAACACTCAACTTTTGGTAAGTGTATAGTCTTAATAGCCACTCGTGGAAAACAACGTTTAAGGGGATAGATTTATTTCCATGTTTCAATGTTACAGTTGGGGTGTTTGTGAGTGGAAAGCTTTACTGGATTGACGATGACGATGACGATATTGAAGGCTGCGAAGAGGAAGATCTGGTCATGGATTTATATTCTTTCAAGTTGAGGAGTGGGAGCTATTATGGAATATCTACAAAATTATATTGTCGCTATTCTTTTTTACAGCCAACTCATACTCTGGAGTGATTGACGGATGCCTTAGTCTATTTCTTGTTTATCATATCTTTAAACAGAAAGAAGTTTGGGTTATGAGGCATGGGGAGACGGAGTCTTGGACTAAGCTCTTTGTGAAAGTAGTTTGGGGACAGAGGGAGTATAAAAAATAATAGACAAAACAACATATCCAAACTGTAATCCAAAGACACCCCCATGCATTTGCACTCAGTCCTCCAAAATGTCAAATCCTTGATATTAATTTAGGTTATCTCTAAGTCCTTATTAATGGATCTAACCGCAAACTATTGTTGATTGTTTTCTCGATAGTTTTTGGTCTATCGTTTAACTGATACAAGTTTCGGTATAGCAACACGTATGCACTATACCTTCTCCTCTGACGGCATTTTGTTCACTGGATTTGAGTATGGACACAAGGGAGATTTGATCCTACGACATCTGCAGCATCTGAAACCCACCATGTTGACCAATCTGTGATGCAGGTCACAATAGAAAAACTCATAAAATACTAATTTAATGATGTTAAAGGAAGAAATCGTTGCTCTCATTTGACCACAATAACCACTACCACTTCAAAATTTCAACATCTGCAAATGCAGATTTTCATCTATATCCCTTCCTAAATCACAGTCCTCCTTTGTATACCCAAAACCATATATCACAAACATTAACGAAGAAAGATACTTCATAAATTGATTTAAGTTAAGAAAATTAAAGAACTATTTCGCAAGAATTGAGAAAGGGGTCAAGAATTACAGATAAGGGGGCGAGACGGTGGGGACACTTATCATATCACTCAGATCGC
Organism: Prunella vulgaris; assembly: GCA_026898435.1. NCBI lineage: Eukaryota > Viridiplantae > Streptophyta > Magnoliopsida > Lamiales > Lamiaceae > Prunella > Prunella vulgaris. The sequence continues at coordinate 319,080 of JAPKLY010000034.1, read as the reverse complement.
GAAAACCCAATGTTCATACCTCATATCACCTTCTATTTCCATCACACTGCATCCTCCTCCTCCCACCCATCCACTACCACCACCGCCGATGAGCTCGAATACGACATGGGTCCGACCCGCTTCCCTTTCTTGTCAGAGAACCACTCTGAAATTCCCCCCTCTCCCCCCCCCCCAAAATCATCGTTGTTCCACTGAGAGAGAGAATTGAATTCTTTTTGGGTGTGTTCATTTACAGAAAGATGTTGGTCCCTTAAGTGGTCAAGGTCTAGAGGGGGAGTGAATAGACCTTGAGTCAAAATAAAATTTTCAAACTTTTTGTAAGAGGTGATTCTAGAACCTTACAGTAGCCTCTATAAGTTCAAAAACAATAAGTCTACAAGAGGTTTTAAAAGCAGGACCACAAAGGTTATAGCTGTGGACTATAGAAGTCTACAGCTGCAGAGTTTAAAACTTGCAACCAAAAAGGACAACTTGTAGACAAGAAATCAGAGGGATTCTCACACTTGAAAGTGTATTGAGAATACTCTAATGTGCAGCGGAAAATAAGTGAGTGTTAATGAAAAACCAATTTAAACAGACTTAACAGTTGAGTGACTTAGAGAAGTCTACAGCTGTAGAGTCAGTTTCTTTGTGAGAAACACAAAGTTTATGCACTAGATTTTAAAAAGAATGATGAATATAATAGTAAAGTAAATATGCAGTACAGAAATATAAATGACAGAAAGTAAATAGACAATATTTATAGTGGTTCAGTGTCTATAAAAAGACAACCTACATATACTGTTACACCACATAGGTGCCAAATTCACTAAGATCAGATCACTTAGATCAATACAAGTAGTTCCCCCTTAGAACTAGGTTCACTCAGATTTCTATTCTAACAAGAGATTAACTACCGTATTCACTCAGAATATAACTCACAAAGAGTTAACAAAAAACCTCACAAAGAGATATCTACACTAAGTAGAAATTAAAACAGGTGAGGGAACAACAACAAAAGGTGTGATTCTTTCTAAGAAAAATCCTAACCAACTATCCTATGAATCACACAGAAAGTAAAACAATATAGCTCTCTCAGAAAATTTGTTGGTTGTAGACTTGCTTGGGCAGAATGCTTGTATGCTCAGGGTTGTTGTTGTTGCTTCCTCTGAGGACTTCTTCTATTTATAGATTGAGTGGTGTGACTTATTCGTTGATGAATTCAAATTTGAATTCAGGATAAGGCTCCTCTCTCTCTATTTGGCATGTGTGAAGTAGTCCTCATTCTTCACACAAGATAGTACTGATTGTACTATTGTCATTTTCTTCAAAATTCTGGTTGTCTTCAAACTAATTTTCATTGTCCTCCAGAATTAAAGAAATAACCTCCACTGAAGTACATTTTAGTGAGTGCATAAGAGCTACACTAATTGTGCTTAAGGGTCTTCATAATCTTCAAATAATCTCTGACTTGTACTGTTTCTTCAAACGATGTTCTCAACTGTAAGGTTTTCAACCTTGCAGCTGTAGAGTCCTGTAAATACAAAAATTTGTTGTAGAGAAACATTACAGCTGTAGGGTCATGTCTTGGCTGTAGAATGATCAAGTATACAGCTGCAGACTTCACTTACAACTATAACTTTCAAAACCAATTTCCTTAGAACAAGTATTAGATTAACTTAGCCAATAAGTCATATTGTTTAGCAAACATCAAAATCTAGACCAAGGTACTTAACTAAAGAGAATGAGTGAGAAGAATATTTTTAATGTGTGCGTGGCTGAGAACGTGTAAGTATTTTTGTGTGTTTTCAAATTAAAGTGGTAATGTTATGTGTACTGTTCACATTTGATTTGGTCAAAATGGAGAAATTAGGATGATATTATAAAGGAAAAGAGAAAACACGAGAACCCACAACTCGGGTTAAAGGGAAGCAACAAAGATTTGATGGGCCTCATTAAAAACCTCGCTGTAAACCACCCTTGTGGACAAACCAGATGGAGGAAAAAAGAGTGCCACCATCAAACCTTACCCTTAAAATAAGATGCCCCAAACTACAAGCCCGACAGACAAAAGATTCAATAGTAAAGAGACCTAAACACATGACTAAATCCTAAAGTATTCAATGTACTAATCTTCGAAGAAAATTTGTTCCAAAAAGATAGGAGCAGAGCCAAGAAGAAACCTGACGTGTCGTGGCCAAGGTATGAGCCGCACGATTGTCATCCGTGTAGATGTGCGAAAAAACCAGCTCCATATCCAAAGCAAGACGCATCACCCTTTCCCTAATTCCCTGAACTCGCCAAGGAATCAACCGAATGTTACCTTTCAAGGTATTAACAGCGAGCTGTGAATCCGACTCCACCTAAAGCCACCTACAACCCCTCTCATGAGCATATTTAATAGCCAATAACGCAGCCAGCTGCTCCCCCTCCAACGGCTGTAACTTACCACCCGATGACACAAACGCTGCCATGAAGAAGCCACACCAGCTCCAGAAGACAGCACCAGCGAATGTTCTAGCCGAACCACTCAATGAAGCATCCACGTTGGCCTTAATCCAGCAGGGAGGAGGAACCTGCAAACGGATAGAGAGAGCAACTCTTGCACGCCTAGGAATGTGCTTCACCCGTAATGCACATGCAAGCATGAGATCTGACACCGACCCATTCGAGCGCGAAGTGACAAAGCGCGCGCCAGCAGCCACCTCAGAAATGATCCAAACAACACTGTTCCTAGCCGAGGGCCTAACATTATCAAAGACAAATGAATTCTGCACCTTCCAAATACTCCATATGGTACTAACAAAAGTCATAGACCATAATCTATCATTTGGGCACTAAGTGAAAGCCCCCTCGCCCGCGAGAACAGATTCTGAAAAATATCATTGAAGTCCAAAGTGATCCCAAAAAGACAGGTGAAATGCCCAAGGATCTCTCTTACAAACTCACAATCCACAAGGATATGATAAAGAGTCTTCTCTGTAGCACCACATAAGAAACACATCGAAGGGCCCGCCATACCAAACTTCGTCTCCCAGCTTCAAGTAGGAACCCGACCCCATAGCGCTCGCCAACAAAAGTTGAGCGAGCTCTAGGAATGAAGCTTATCCATATCCAGGAGAAATTCACTGAAGGATTGAAGCATTGTCGGCGCTCCTTATAAACCAACTTCGCTACCACAAAGCCTGAGGTCGACTTTCCCCTCACTGCTTTGTCATCCCATAAACGCACATGAATTTGTAGGATGTCTGAAACAATATTATCCGCAAACATTTCCAAAAAGTCCATATTAAAGTGCCAATGGTCATCAAAATAAAAGTCGCCTACCGAACCTTTCAAACCCTTCGCCCAAGAGGCTGGGACTTGCAACTTATCCACAAAGGTATATCCCAGCCAATTGTCCGTCCAGAAATTAACAGTAGAATGATTACCAATTAACCACCAAACCTTCTCCCGGATAGGCCCCCAATGACCACGAATACCAGCCCAAAAGGAAGAAACACCCCTATGACATTTTAGGCGGCGCGACCTAGAGAAAAAGTGAGAATGAAACACCTTATGATCTGGCGAAGGACAAGTATAAATATCTCAGGCCAGCTTAAGGTTATAGAAATCATTGGCTAGGCGAAGGCACCTCATCCCCAAGCCCCCCTCGTTGTGTGGCGTACAGACCACCTCGACCACATCTAGAGGAACCCAATGGAAGCAAGGGCTCTATCAAGCTTAGCCGCAAGGAAGCCATATCTCAAGTTATGAGAACACCAAGTGTATAACGGACCTGTAGCGTCCATGTCTATCAAACCTGTCTCGTCCACAAACGCCCTAAACTCCTCATAGGAAAGAGGAGGAGACCGCAAATAAACTAGCCTTTCATGAGAGCCCAAAACCGTATTGAAGTCCCCAATCAGAAGACTGTTACCATCAATGAAAAAGAGGAGGTCAAACCATAAATTCCTTCTCAAAAGGTAAGAGTCCTTACCGTGCACAAACACAAGGGTACCCGTAGAGCCATGCAAGAGAAAAGTGACACCCAGACATTGATCCGATGAGAAACACATTTGAAAATGATCCACCCAAGTCTGTCTACACAATAACCAGATATTTGTGCGCAAGCGCAGATGCGCATTCTGAGCAAAGCAGATAAGACCCAGCTGACGTAAAAAACTAGCAGGAACTGAAGAGAAAAGAACCTTAGGCTCATAAATCGCAACAACATCAGGCTTATGGAGAAGGAAAAAGGCTTCCAATACATTCAGCGTCTGATCATCGCCAAGCCCTTGTGAATTCCAGGACAAAATAATCAGGAGCAAGATGGTGAGTCGTGCTTCGACGGCCTAGAATCCTCCCCCTCCATTTCGTCAGCCCAACTACCCCTCGCAACCAGGGCCAACTCTCTAGAACCCGGTGCTAAATCATTAATAACAAAGTCAAAGTTGGCCGACTTCCGCAATGATTTAATCAGTTCAAGGCTCCCTGCCCTCTCAACAGCCGGCAGCCCCACTGTGGACTTCGCATGGCGTAGGTTACGCTGCGCCGAAGGCGTGGCACTTTGCCTAGGAGCCTGCCTATCCGGAGGAGGCAAATTGCATAGAGCTTTCTTGATAGAGTCCTCCGTAGGAACAGTGACATCTGGAAACTGAAATTTCAAACAGAACGGGAATTTGAGACCTCCTCCCAGCCGTGATCCAAGGAATTCTAAAGAGAAAGGGCAGATTGATCCCCCGCTGGAACTAAAGTTAAATGAAGTCTCTCCTCCATAACCGCCAAATCATCCCTTGTTGGTCCCCAAACGAGTATAAATCAGTGTATGGGTGGGGGAATACACTGATGTCAGATTTTCCCAAAATCTCAGGAAAATTCTCTTTCAGACTTAGTCAGGAAGCTCCTGAACTGTTCAGTCTGCTGATGGTCCTCAGGGGCAGCAGGGACGGATCAGTGAAGAACCAAATAGGCTAAGTTAGAGTTGTGCTCTCAGAAGCTCAGTAGAGATAACAATCCTACTGACCGCTCGGAAGCTAGTCAGTTGGGCTACTATCTCAGTAAGCTCAGATTAGTGCGGAATGTGAGCCCTTAAGTGTTTACTCATTTTAGTTCTGAAAACTTTATCAGTTTGCTTAGTGGAAACGTGGTTAAGGCTGGTGCACAGTTTACTGATCAGGATGACAAGTCAGTCCTGATGGTTTTATAAAATAATGCAAGGATGCTCAGTTTAATATGTATGACAATTATGATCCTGAACAAATAGTAAAACAGCACGCAAGGGTCTTTTAAACGTGGTTCGGAGATAACCAACTCCTACGTCCACGACCTGATTTAACAGGAAGCTATCCTCAAAACCCTGAGGATAGGTACTTGGGTTTTACGTGCCAATGGACACGAATAGCCAACTTCCTCTCTTAGGAACTGACCCCTGGGTGTTTTACAACTCCCAGTCCTTCTAAACAACCAATCTCACACCCTGAGTGGTTTGGTATTCTTGGTTTCCACCAAAGATAACTCTAGTAATACAACACAATGCTAAAGATAAGATCTATCGATCTAAGCAAAATATAGAGTGAAATTTAATTGCAGAGTGTTGTTCAAAGTACGCTTTAAGTGCTTGGATTCTTGAGAGCTTTCTCTTGGAAATTTCCCGTTAGCCTTGAATGGGTGCAAGGTTCTCCATATTTATAGGCAAGATTCAAAATAGATCCGTTGGAGGAGATCTACCCAAATCTTTCCTATTTTAGGGTGGTTGCAGGCTAGATGTACTATTAACCTAATCACCATGCTTAATCTGGCAATTTTGTCCCGTCGCCTGCAAACCTGAGACGCATTAAATGCCTCATTAATTGCTACGCAGACTCCGTACATGCGTGTCGAAAGATCATTGGCTCTCTGTACAAATGGCTAGTTGACGATCTGACACTTGTCCTTCCTCGTACATTCAATACTCTGAGTCTCTTGTTAATAACTCAGCCTGAATGTTTGTCTTTATCGGAGTCTTACTAACATTTTCTTTGTCCCATAGCATAAATAACATTTTTGCTTTGGACTTACATGAGTTAGATAAACTGACTCATGGCCTAAGTCAGGTCTTATGTGCATTCAGCACAGCCTGATAGGTTATTCAGCCCAGTATGTGTAACCTTTTTGCTTTGGACTTACATGAGTTAGATAAACTGACTCAAGGCCTAAGTCAGATCTTATGAGCAATCAGCTCAGCCTGATAGGTTACACTTACTCCTCACTCACTAGGTTCTGTCCTGAGCATGCTTAGTGTACTCAGTAGAAACATCAGTCAATGGCGTTCCGGATGGTGTTCAGGATGGATCTTCAGACTTCGGTCTTCGGCTTCAGTTCAGACAATCTTCAGTTCAGGCAATCTTTCTTCAGGGCGAGTTGCACTTCAGACTTCAGTAAATTGGGTCGACTCCAATCTCCTTCAGTGTTCAACACGTTCCCCCTGAACTGAATCCCTAACCTAACTATACTGACTATCCTGAACAACTGTACTTAGGCAAATTCATCAGGGGTTTTGGGATCTAATCAAAACATTCATATTGTCCCAACAATTTCCTCCTTTTTGATGATGCCAAAACCCTTAAGCAATTCCTATTCATCTATACAATCAAGTGATCTAGTCGGTGAAATAAGTTCAGTACCTTCTGACAAACTAGGCACTTAGTCTATAAGATGAAAACAAGGAATGGGTTAGTACAGTTCTTGATAAGGATACATAAAACTAAATTCAGGAGTCAACAAGAAGTTGTACTCAGGAAAATAAATAACTTCATTGATTAATCAGAAGGTACAAGTATCCTGAAGCTATTACATCTTTCCAGATAAACTAACTCCTGATCTAATCTTCATCCTGATCCTTATTCCAAGCAGTTGGAGAGATTTCATACATCTCCAAGACACGATTAAGAATCTGCTTCATCCTGACCCGATCACCAATGGCCCCTGCAGCGCGTCCTACCCTGACGACTTCTTCAGATATCATTTTCCGGTCCAGTTGCTTGGAGTTTTCGAAGAGTGGAGGAGGATAAGTAATGAATTCCGGCGGAGCGATCTCGACCCCTACTATGTATGCATTTCTGATAATCTCAGCCCATAGATCAGGATGCTCCTGCACCATCCAGTGATGGAGTATGACGTCTTTATCTTCAGTTTGATCGTCCCACAGCCCCACCACGTAGAATAGGTAAGCCCACCTATTCCGGATCGGAATCCATAGCTCCAACATCTCAAGCGGAATGAAATCCTGCACAAACTGAAGTGGCGGAGGACCTTGACCTGGTTTGACCACTATATTCCTCTGAGTCTTCTTCCGAGATCCAGAAGGCACAGATTTCTTCTTCTGAACCTGCGAAGGCAGGTACTCGTTGGACTCTTTCAAACGTTGGATCTAACTGAGTAGCGAGATCACCTTCATCTTCGCTAACTTCTCCGCCTCAGTCATCACCATCTTCTTCTGAGTGGTCGTCCCCGGGTGCATTTGTTCCTCCATCTCAATATAGATGGACTCCAGGGCAGGACCTTCAGAGGACCTCTGATTAGGGTCATAATTGCATCTTTTTGCATCCATTTCTATATGGTTTTGATGTGCTTATGTTCATATTTGACCCTAATTTGGTATAAATTGTGCTATTAACCATTTTGTGGCAAGAAAATGTGTTTTGTAGTGAAAACGAGCAAAAACTGGCAAAAGACGAGCAAGTTCATAAAAGTTCAAAAAATTTGAGTTGATCCAATGGAGGAAAATGATAGACCATGTCAAAGAGTTCGAAGAGAGGGTCGCAACGGAAAAATAATCGAGTCAATCGGAGCTCTAGAGCTCAAGATATGAAGAAAACAAGAAGTCGAGGATCGATCGGATGAGTCGAAGCCGGGCTCGAGCGACCACAGGCCACGTTCGTGCGACCACAAGCCACGTTCGTGCGAGACCCTTTTGGTTCGGGCGGCAAAGCATCACACGAACGCTCACACGAGCCTGAGTTCGTGCGACCACCTGTTTGTGCTCGTGCGAAGGCTCGGATTTCCAATTTTCGAAGGGCAGTTTAGTCTTTTCGCGCGTTTAATGAAAGGCATTTTTGACCAAGCATTGTGGGCACTATAAATACCTCAAGGATCAGATTTCCAAGCATGATCATCTTCATTAGTTAGATCATTAGGTAGTTTTAGAGAGAGAGATTAGAGGTTACTTAGTGGATTCTTAGTGAGATGCAATCTTCTTTCGTCCATAACTTTTGATCCGTCCGTCGGAATTTCGATCCGTTTGTTCCTACGTTCTTCTCTCAATTCAAGCTACGTTTCTACAGTTCATTTTTGTATTTTTCATTCCGGATTAGGAGATAGCTTTTCAAGGTTTGATGCTTGTATTTCAATTCTTCAACATTTGGTAAGATTTCTTGAATTTCATTTCATATTAGTGTTAATCATGTTTGTCTATGTCTTAATTGTTGATTTACATTTCCAATTAGCCATGGGCTAATCTTTTGTTGCATGGTTGTATGAATACTATGGTGAACTTAGTCTCTTGTTAATCCTATGCATGAATTAGTGATCTTGTTGGATTAGTTCTCTTATTAATGACTTATATGAATGTTTGGTATGTTTAATTGGAATGTATGGCTTATATGTTTTAGCAATGAAATGAGAATTGAGCTATAAGAACTTTATACATACCAAGTGTTTGATGTTTGGCTTGTATGACCAATGAGAATTGCATATTAGCCTAGACCTCTTAATTGGAGTATTGGAAGTTGTAGAGAGATCTAGACATCCAATAGAGCTTACCTTGTGTTGTAGAGAGATCTAGACACTAGTTGGCTTGACTAAGACACCAAGAGACCTTTTGCATGCTAGGATGGATAGGATTCTAGAGGAACCATAGTAGGATTACTTCCATGTACACTTCACACTTGCTCACTTCTTTGAGGTGATAGTTAGATTTACTATTCTTGCTTGATTAGTAGATAGAATCCTTGATGGTTTTCTTGCTTTCCTAGCTATTAGCCTTTTGTAGACATTCAATGCTTGCTTGATATCGCATCGTTTCCCTGTGTTCGATATTTAACTTGGTTAACTTGCCGTGACAACAACGACCAGGTTCACTTGCTTGGAAATCATACACAATTTTGGCAAACAACCTCAACCTCTTCGGATCTGAGCCTTCAGCAGCTTCGATGGCAGCGACGGACCTTGTTCTCTTCTTGTCCGCAGCTTTCTGTTCTGGGGGGAAGATCTTCTTCTTGCCTTTACCAATTTGCTTCTTCCCTTCTTCCCCCTTTTTGGCATCATCGTCGTTGATTCGGCCAACAACCTCGTTTACTGACTCCGCCAACAAGGTGAACTGACTATCCATCTCAGTGTGCTTGCACTGAAGTTGCCCAATCTGCCCAACCATCCCTCTCAGATCACCGCTGAGCTTATCCACTGCTGCATTGTGCTCGCCCTTCAGTCTGGCTTCAAAATTAACTAACCGGTTATTCATAGTACCTTCAATCTCCAGCTTCTCGCGAGCGGATAACTCCTTTAGTAGTTCAGCTTTAAGATCTGCCTTCAGCTTAGCCAGCTTTCCATCAACCAACTGATCAACCCTCTCAGTCAGTTGTTGATCAAGGAAGGTGGCAAGCTTACTCTCTTGCTGAGTTTGTGCATCAGAAACCATTTGGTTGCAACTCCGTATGGCCCCTTTTTCCTGCTCAGTAATAGCAGTGAGATCTACTGAGTGTTTTATCCCAACTTCACCGAGGAGATCGACTGCAGCGTGCATATCCGTCCCCATCTCATTCAGATCTCGGTCCAGTCTGTTCATCTTTTTGTTCAGAATGTCAAAATTGGAACCGACCTGACTTATCTTTCGCTCAATTCGGATTACCCTTCTGTGAAGATTGGCATGAGATCGTGAGGAGTTTTGAACATATAAGGATTCTCGGGTGCTTCATCGGCCGGTGCACTGACTCCTTCAGTGCTACCTTGCTGAATATCATCAGCAATCACAACGACTTCCTTTTCCCTCTCCTTCTCTCCCTCCTGAACATCCATCACCTGAGATATCTCGACCTCTTGACCCATCTCCGGAACAACAGCCAGTTCCAACTCAGTTCTTATTTGCTTGGGCTCAATGGCCAGTGCTTCAGGATAGATGCGGCGGACAGTTTTGACAAAATCTTCCATTTTGATCAGATGATGTAAAGAGTTTACCTCAAAGTGATCAAATAGTGCTGCTTTAGATTCAGTCATGCTGTCCCATCCTCTCGATTCTTCGAGCTGACTCAATTCAGGCCAAGTGGCATTCCTGATCATGGCGTAAGTGCGAAGTTGCACAACCGCCTCCTTCTGAGCATCTGAGAGGTCAGGAAACCTCTTATCCACCATCTCCGCAGCTGTTCCCCTTGCCACTATCTCAAAGTCAGGCAATGTGTTTTCATCAGGCGCGGGGAATGGCCATGAGACATCAGCCTGAACAACTTCAGTTTCCTTCTCCAACCTTATTTCTTCTCCCTTGCTGCCTTCAACAGCTTTTACAACAGCAACGGGTTCCCCCTGACCCTCATCTGATCTGACTTCTTCATCTTGAACTGAAGTCACTACCTGTTGTATTTGATCAGTCGCCGCAACTTGCTCGTATATGAATGGCGCTGGATCTGAGGGTGCCACCTCCGGAATGACAGAGATGGGGGCGACCTCAAGAGCAGACTGAGCAGTTTCCCCCTCCGGAGTTGCATGCTGAATCTCTTTATCAGCAGTCATCTCTTCCACGAGCTTCTTCTCTCGCTTTTTTTACCCCGGATACTTTAATTTTTCCTCCACCGGTTTCTTAATAAGGGCCCCTGAAGGTTTGCTAGCCTGAGCCTTGACTCCTCCAATCGTGCTCGCCTGAGCCTTCTTCTTCAGGATCCTTGAAGGTTCGGAAGATATCCACTTTCTCTGGAATCTCGAGTGATTGAGCCACATCCACATCACCTAGAGCCAACGTTTCTAAGATCAGGGAGATCTTCGTGCCAAAGTGCATTTTAGCTTCAAAAGTCACCTGACCCTCTGGCGAATACTTGATTTTAATGGTTTCAGCTACCAGTAATTGGAGAAAATAGTCCTCCCAGTGGAAAGCGTGCATAGATGCATCCTTGATTGCCATCATGGTGTATAGGTTTGGCTTGGAGATCTGCTCCAATCCCCCAGCGATCCCCATCACTCCCTGACTAGTAAGGTCGAAGAGGTGATGATTTTCAGGCCTCAGAATAGACTTGTTCAGGCCCGACTTCAGGACAACATATCCATCACAGAGAGAGTGGAGATAGTCCTTCTCTGTGCCAAACCCATAATCTATAGGGCTTCGTCCAGAATGGCGAAGATTAAATACCTCCTTAATCTTTTGCCATATGTTGAGAGTGACCCACGTCCTTGTGATCTCATCTTCACTATCTTTCCCCTTCATACAAGAAGTCAGGGGAATGCAGGTTTCCCATTCCTGAGTGTCCTTGTTCTGCGCCATCTTCAGGTAAAAGGCAGCAACAAGTCGAGGGTGTAGTCTCTTGGGTTTTGCAGTGATGAACCTTAATAGCCCTGCATTTTCAAACAATTCCTTCACAGGCACTATTTCTGGGTGATTAGATGAAAAATCACCAAAAGGTTCCCAATGAATTTCGTTCCTAAGATGGAAAAGATTTCCAAAGAACGTGTCTGTAGAGGGTGAAGCCATGGATGAAAATTTGAAGAAATGAAGGAAAGAGAATCACAGACAGAAATATAGCAAGAAAAGATTTGAGTGCGTAAGGGTCGCAATGACAAAAACTTCCCTTATTTATACAAGAATTCAGTTTAATCGGACGGCTCAGAAAATTATGACTTATGAAATTCAACGATTGAGATTAAAACATTTGATGCATGGATGCGGATGGAGCCTCTTCGGTTTTTAAGGTTAATGATTCAAAATCTTATAGGAAACCGTTCCCACCCTCTTTGCATTAAATGTGCGTCAGAGCATGTCCGTATTTAATTCAAATAATTCGCATTAAATATTAACTGAATATTAAATGAATGGCTGGGATTAAATGACAAATTAATTTGATTTGACAATACGGCAAACAGTATCAAAGATGATGCAAGCAAGATATGATGACTAAAAAATAAATCAGGACACATACCAGTCAGTCAGATTTGTATTCTGACTGATACCACAAGTGACCTATCAGTGTCCTGAATCTTAGTCAGTCTATACTGATCATCCTTTTCATATTGAATGTTCCCCCTACGACCATCCACTTTCTCTCTGAGATTCCTTCATCCTGAGTCCTAGTTAGTCATTCCCCCTGACCTTGTGCATTCTGATTAGAGATTCAGATTGAATCTCCTAATCCTGGGTCAAGGAGTCCTAACTCTACTGATAACTCAACAAACCTGGTTTCAGGCAAAGCCTTAGTCAGAATGTCAGCTCTCTGTTTATCAGTAGGGACTCTCTCCATCCTGATGTCCTTCTTCTCAACATGATCTCTTATGAAGTGATGCCTGATGTCTACATGCTTACACCTTGTGTGTAAGACTGGGTTTTGGGATATGGCAATGGCACTATTATTGTCACAATAAATTGGGACTTCAGTGGCCTCTATTTGGTAGTCTCTCAGTTGTTGCTTCAACCAAAGGATTTGGGAACAACAGCTGCCTTCCGCCATATACTCAGCCTCAGTAGTAGACGTTGCAACACTGGTTTGCTTCTTAGAAAACCAAGAGATGAGTTTACTCCCTAGAAACTGACATGTGCCTGTAGTTGATTTTCTATCAAGCCTACAGCCTCCATAATCTGCATCTGAATAGCCAGTCAGTTCTAGGTTGTCATCAGAGGGATACCAATGTCCTAAATTGACTGTACCTCTAAGGTATTTCAATATCTTTTTGCCACTCTCTAGATGACTCTTCTTTGGGTCAGACTGATACCTTGCACAAACTCCGACTGCATAAGTCATGTCAGGACAACTTGCAGTCAGGTACAATAAAGATCCAATAAGTGCCCTATATTCAATCTGATTCATTGAGGCTCCTTCTTTGTCAGGATCCAGCTTCTCATTTGTGATCATGGGAATACGTGAGACTTTGGTGGACTGAACTCCAAATTTTTGAATCATGTCCCTCTTATATTTGGACTGATTTATGAAAATTCCAGAGTCAGTTTGCCTGACTTGGAGACCCAGAAAGAAGTTCATTTCACCCATCATTGACATCTCAAATTTCTCAGTCATCAGCTTGGAGAATTTCTCACAAAGCTTCAGATTAGGAGATCCAAATATTATGTCATCCACATAAATCTGAACCAAGAGAATGTCTTCCCCTTCGGATATCCGAAAGAGGGTCCTGTCCATTGTTCCTTTCATGAACCCGTGGTCTATCAGGAACTGGGAAAGTGTATCATACCAAGCTCTCGGAGCTTGCTTTAGGCCATAAAGAGCTTTCTTCAGGTGATATAGCTTTTTCCCAACTTCGAACCCTGGAGGTTGCTCAACATACACCTCCTCGTTCAGTACACCATTCAGAAAAGCACTCTTCACATCCATTTGATATACTTTGAACTTCTTGAATGTTACATATGCCAGAAACAACCTAATTGCTTCCAACCTTGCGACCGGAGTAAAGGTCTCATCATAGTCGATTCCTTTGGCCTGAGAGTAACCCTTTGCCACTAGTCTGACCTTATTCCTGACAACAACATTCTTCTCATCCCTCTTGTTCTTAAAGACCCACTTGGTGCCAATAACATGTTGACGCCTAGGTCTCTCAACTAACTCCCAAACCTGAATCTGCTCAAACTAATTGAGCTCATCCTGCATGGCCAAGATCCAGTTGGGGTCAGCAAGAGCTTCTTCTATGCTCTTAGGTTCCTGATCACTCAGGAAACAACAAAACATAGCGCTCTCGCCAAATGACAACCTTGTCTTGACCCCCTCATTGACATCACCAATGATGTCAGCCAATGAGTGATCAGCTAGCCATGTCCTCCTGCTGACTGGAGCACTGGGAGCTGCTGATGTCCCCTCGCCTGATCCTGAAACATTAGTCTCGATAATAACAAGCAAAGAAGCAGAACGAGCAAGAACAGGGGATACTGAGTCATTTCCTGAGGGGTGGCCAATATCAGAGACATTGTTTCCCCCTACAGTGTTGGACTCAGTAATTGTCTCAGGTGTAGAAGCATTATCACCGACAGTACGTACCTAAGGTTGAGTCTGTCCCTCCATCTGAGACTCAATATTCTTCGAGGCTTGGGCTTGCTGAGGGTTGCCCTGAGGTCCATCCTGATCATCATTATCATCATTGTCCCATCCCTTGGGAGCACTGACAAGTTTGATCTTGAATTTAGGATTCTTTAGGCTCAGCCTTGTCACCCTCTTGGTAACCCCCTCAGTGTCAGGTCTCGGAACCTGTTTTCTACGCACTGATGCAGTCTCATCAAACACAACATGAGGTGTTTCCTCCACACAAAGGGTCCGACAGTTATACACCCTGAAAGCTTTACTGACTAAGGAGTATCCTAAGAAAACTCCCTCATCAGATTTGCCATCAAAGGCTTTCAGATGGTCTTTCCCATTGTTCAGGATGAAACACTTACACCCAAAAAATGGAAATAGGAGATACGAGGCTTCCTTTTGTTCCAAGTCTCATAAGGTGTCTGAGCATGTTGTTTGTTCAGCATAGATCGGTTCTGAGTGTAGCAAGCAGTGTTGATTGCTTCAGCCCAGTACTTCTTGGGCAGTCCTGACTCAGCCAACATGGTCCTGACAGCTTACTTCAGGGTCCAATTCCTTCTCTCAGCTACCCCATTCTACTGAGGGGTCCTGGCTGCAGAAGTCTCATGAGCAATACCATGGTTAGTACAAAAGTCAGTTATAATAGAGTTGATAAACTCTGTTCCTCGATCTGATCGGATCCTGACTATGCTCTGACCCTATTCAGTTCTCAATTGCTTGAGTAACTCCGGAAGCTTGACCTGAGTCTCCTTCTTGTTCAGCAAGAAATTAACCTATGTGTACCTGGAATAATCATCAACAACAACAAGGGTATATTTCCTACCATTCATGCTGACCGGAGTAATCGGACCAAAGAGATCCATGTGCAGGAGGTGAAACACTCTGTCAATTGAGAAGGCTTCTTTCTCCTTGAATGAAGATTTGGTTTGCTTGCCTTCCTGACATGCTCCGCACACGTGGTCTTTGCTAAAAACTTCATTAGGTAGACCCTCTACAAGAGAAATTCGAGAGATTTTGTTAATAATCTCTAAGTTTAAGTGACTCAGGCATTTATGCCAGAGCCAACTGAGCTCAGAAGAGCTCTTAGCGACCAAACAAGTTTCAGGAGGGCTGCTCTTGAAGTCAGCAAAATAGACTTTGGCCCTCCTGACACCTGTAATCAGAACCTGCAGTGTAGATTTGTCCTTCACAAGACACATGTTAGATGTAAATTCTACACTATATCCTCGGTCACAAAACTGACTGACCGAGAGCAAGTTATGTCTCAGTCCCTCAACATATGATACATTCAGTACACGGACAGAGCCAATAACAAGGGTTCCGAATCCTCTGGTGAAACTCTTAGAGTTATCACCAAAGGTTACCTGCTGGCCATCCTGAGCTACATAATCCTGAAGGAGATCATGAGAACCGGTCATGTGCTGGAACACCCTGAGTCCAAGTACCAATCTATCTTCTGATCCTCCTTTTTCTTCTTGTAGCCCGCAGCGACTTGAAAAGAATCAGGCCTCAGGTACCCATCTCGTATTGGGTCCTACAGTGTCAGCCATACCCTTCGGGATCCAGATTTGTTTAACAATTATGATGGCATCAGAAGTGTAAACCTGTCTCCCCGAAACATCAATATACACATTCCTCTTCTTCCTTTGTGCCTGAGAAGTTGAGGGTGTATGGGTGTCAGCCTGAGGTTTAGGAGCCCTGGATTGATTCCTGGGGGCGGGCCTCCTGTTCCTCCTTGGCCTGGGTGCATTGGGTTGAGTTTGGTCCTGGGAAGGAGCAGCTCGGGCCTGACCTCTTGGCACTTGAGGTCTGGCCTGAGTGTTATCGGAGTCAGGTCTCCGTTTCCTTTCAGGGGCCATTTGGTTTGTCCTTCTCCCCTGAGGATTAGAACGCACCTGATGGGCCCTGTGCCATACCTGAGGTGTCCGGACCTCAGTATTCCTCGGCCTTGCCTGAGGCCTTCCCTGACCAGAATTCCTCCTACCCTGAGTATTTCTATGCTGAGCCTTAGAAGTACTTGGGGCAGAATTCTTTCCAGCCTGAGAATTCCTAGGCTGAGCCTTGGAGTTCCCTTGGTCTGTCTTCCTCAACTCAGGATGAGGAGCCTTGACCTTTCCCTTAGGTTTTGGCCTTGGTTCCTCAGTCCTTCGCCTGACAGGTTCACCAGACATTTTCTCCTTCCCTTTGCCTTTATCCTGATGAGCAATACTTGAGCACTTGTCATCAGTTTGGGCAGGGACAAACTTCTTCTGAGAGTTGCTCCCTGAAGCACCTCTCTTTTTCTTGCCCTTTGGGTCTTTTGAGGCATAATAGCCTAACCCAGCTTTAGCACCATCGGTCAGCTGAGAGAAACTTGTAAACTCATCAACCACTTGGGTAGATGTGTGTAACTTCTTCAGGTTATCCTCAAGGTGCCCATTTGGATCTTTCACGTCCTCAATTTCAGTGGTGTATTGAAGCACCAACTCTTCGTGAGCTTTCTCTTTTGAGATCAACTCAAGATCCCCAGCAGTTTCCTCAGCACAAAGGCGAGCTTGCCACTCAGTTTCAAACATAACTCTCAGAGCGATTCTCTCAATCATCAGTTGTTCCTGAGCGAGGAACAGATCAGTGTCACGAGTCTCAATCAGCGAGCTGATTACACCTTTCAGTCTTTCCACCTCCAGTGGAGCTTCATCATTCTTGTTCCGAGCATGAAGTAGCTCTTCCTGAAGATGTACTAATCTGAGGGCTTCCTCAGTATCTCTCACTCTGAGAGACTCAGTTAACCGATCATTTTCCCCACTCAGTTGTACATTCATATCCACTGTGTGAGTATGAGTCTCCTGCAGCCTTGAGAAGTTAACCATCAATTGCTCTAGAGCGAGCTGAAGGTCGAGTTCTCCTGCTGAGTCTGAGCTAAGCTCAGGTGCGTGATCAGGAGAAGAGGCAGAAGAACATACCTCATTATCTGCCATCAGGCAGAGGTCATCATACTCCTCATCGGAGAAGAATTCAGGGGACCAGCGTCCTGGGCCATCTGAATTTGAGGAATCCTCAGCAAGCATAACTCTCCGGTCTGATGCCCTGAGCTCTCTCTTGGCTCTCTGATCTTCTCGCTCACGAGCACTGAGCTCTGGACAATCAAACTGATAATGTCTGGTTTTCTTGCAGTGGTAGCACTGATCTACATCAGAAGCAAACTTCTTGCCAGTGTACCTTTTATCTGACGACTCCCTCCTGCACCCTGATGATCATTCAGGTTTGGAGCTGGATCTTCTGGGCTCAGCGTCGTCTCTTCTCTTCTCATCTCTGCGCAGCTCAGGCTCATCACGATCTCTCCTGGAATCAGAACCCCTCCTCTCTTCCCTCCGGGGGCTCGATCTCCTGGGGCTGGAATACCTGCGATCACGACTGTCAGTATAAAACTTCTTATACCTGCCGAACCAAGAGTTCGGCTTCTCGAATCGTCGTGCCATCAGGCTGTATTCCAAGGCCAGCTCATCCTTGTTCATGTCCTTCAGAGACTTAGAGCCAGATCCAGCCTCAGGCTCAGGAGTAGCTTTAAGAGCCACGCTCTTCTCCTTTTCAGGAGTCTTCTCCTCACTGACTTCCTCACTGACAATACCCTACTTCTTCCTCTTATCGAGGTCGAATTCCAGAGCCTTTAACTCTGAGAATATGTGAGAGTGAGTAATGTTGGTGAGATCCTGAGTGTTCTTCAACAAGATCACTCATGTGTTCCATCTTTTAGGGAGACAGTTCAGGATTTTAGAAGACACCTCCCTCTTGGGAAACTCCTTCCCAAGGGTTGCTAGCTCGTTCATCATCATAATGAATCGAGCTTCCATCTAATCGATGGACTCTCCCTCTAACATCCGGAAGGCCTCAAACTTCCTAATCGCAAGATCTCTCTTGTTCTCCTTGATCTTCTCTGAACCCTCACTCATCTCTCTCAAAGCATCCCAGATTTCCTTTGTCGTCCCCAGGTGAATGAGCCTAACCTAATTCTCGTAAGAAATGGTGTGGAGTATAATGTTCTTAGCAACATTATCCAGTCCGATTTGCTTAATCTGATCAGGATTAAGTGCGGACCTCTCCACTTCTTCATCTCCGGGGGCTGGAACAGGAACATTGCCAACAACGGGCCAGGACGTCTAAAGATTCATCATAAATTTGATCGGTCCATACTCCATCACCTAGGGCATCTGATCATGGATGAAGTATAGATGTGCAAGGACCCTGAATTTCCAATAATCATAATTATCAATAGAGAATTCAGGAAGACTGCCTACAAGGCGCTTAGAACCGGATGCCATATATGCAAGTTTTCAGAAACAGATATGTTCAGTTGACCACCAAAAGTTTCTCCTCAGAAACTGTTGGTAAACAAAGTCAGCGGTCTTTTGAACCACTGCTCTGATACCACTAGTTGGTCCCGAAATGAGTATAAATCAGTGTATGGGGGGAGAATACACTGATGTCAGATTTTCTCGAAATCTCAGGAAAATTCTCTTTCAGACTTAGTCAGGAAGCTCCTGAACTGTTCAGTTTACTGATGGTCCTCAGGGGCAGCAGGGACGGATCAGTGAAGAACCAAATAGGCTAAGTTAGAGTTGTGCTCTCAGAAGCTCAATAGAGATAAAAGTCCTACTTACTGCTCGGAAGCTAGTCAGTTGGGCTACTATCTCTGTAAGCTCAGATTAGTGCGGAATGTGAGCCCTTAAGTGTTTACTCGTTTTAGTTCTGAAAACTTTATCAGTTTGCTTAGTGGAAACGTAGTTAAGGCTGGTGCACAGTTTACTGATCAGGATGACAAGCCAGTCCTGATGGTTTTATAAAACAATGCAAGGATGCTCAGTTTAATATGTATGACAATTATGATGCTGAACAAATAGTAAAATAGCACGCAAGGGTCTTTTTAACGTGGTTCGGAGATAACCAACTCCTACGTCCACGACCTGATTTAACAGGAAGCTATCCTCAAAACCCTGAGGATAGGTACTTGGGTTTTACGTGCCAAGGGACACGAATAGCTAACTTCCTCTCTTAGGAACTGACCCCTGGGTGTTTTACAATTCCCAGTCCTTCTAACCAACCAATCTCACACCCTGAGTGGTTTGATATTCTTGGTTTCCAACTAAGATATCTCTAGCAATACAACACAATGCTAAAGATTAGAGCTATCGATCTAAGCAAAATACAGAGGGAATCCTACTACAACACTAGGGAAATTTAATTGCAGAGTGTTGTTCAAAGTATGCTTTGAGTGCTTGGATTCTTGAGAGCTTTCTCTTGGAAATTTCCCGTTAGCCTTGAATGGGTGCAAGGCTCTCCATATTTATAGGCAAGATTCAAAATAGATCCGTTGGAGGAGATCTACCCAAATCTTTCCTATTTTAGGGTGGTTGCAGGCTAGATGTACTATTGACCTAATCACCATGCTTAATCTGGCAATTTTGTCCCGCCGCCTGCAAACCTGAGATGCATTAAATGCCGCATTAATTGTTACGTAGACTCCGTACATGCGTGTCGAAAGATCATTGGCTCTCCGTACAAATGGCTAGTTGACGATCTGACACTTGTCCTTCCTCTTACATTCAATACTCTGAGTCTCTTGTTAATAACTCAGCCTGAATGTTTGTCTTTATCGGAGTCTTACTGACATTCTCTTTGTCTCTTTGTCCAATAGCATAAATAACCTTTTCTCTTTGGACTTACATGAGTTAGATAAACTGACTCAAGGCCTAAGTCAGGTCTTATGTGCATTCAGCACAGCCTGATAGGTTATTCAGCCCAGTATGTGTAACCTTTTTGCTTTGGACTTACATGAGTCAGATAAACTGACTCAAGGCCTAAGTCAGGTCTTATGAGCAATCAGCTCAGCCTGATAGGTTACACTTACTCTTCACTGACTAAGTTCTGTCCTGAGCATGCTTAGTGTACTCAGTAGAAACATCAGTCAATGGCATTCCGGATGGTGTTCAGGATGGATCTTCAGACTTCGGTCTTCGGCTTCAGTTCAGGCAATCTTCAGTTCAGGCAATCTTTCTTCAGGGTGAGTTGCACTTCAGACTTCAGTAAATTGGGTCGACTCCAATCTCCTTCAGTCTTCAGCACGTTCCCCCTGAACTGAATCCCTAACCTGACTATCCTGAACTAGACTATCCTGAACAACTGTACTTAGGCAAATTCATCAGGGGTTTTGGGATCTAATCAAAACATTCAGATTGTCCCAACATCCCTTGACCTATCCTCAGGGGCAGCATGTACCCCCTCATGCAATGAGTGGTCAGCCCGCCCCCGCTCCACGCACTGCTCCTCCTGACGATGCATGGAGGAATTATGTTTTCTTTGCCTGCTTCAGTTTCTGCCCCGCTTCTTCCACGGAGCAGCAACCAAGCCCGACGTCGCACAGCGAGATGTGACATGCCCAATCAGATTACACTCACGGCAGAACTCCAAGACATTCTCATAATGTAGAGAAGTGAAGGCAAATTGACTCGCCCTCTTGTACATGATTTTCTGCTCCAAATTATTCCGCAAGTCCACCTCAATGAACATGCGTGCATAATGACCCAACCTACGTTCCTCTGTGTTCTTATCCACCCTAACCAAATTCCCAACCACAGAAGCCAAGGACTCCAAAATAGCCGGATGCCATTACTCAATTGGTAAATCCAAGAATCAAACCCAAATATGTGTAGATGTCATTCAAATCTTTTTGGGGTTAAAGTCCATCACCCAATGCTGCAGAGGAAAACTGCTTGAGCTGACTCACCAATTTCTTCGTGTATAAATTATTTCTTTCTCCAAAACAGAATAAAAAAACAACCGTAAAGTACCATTTCCCCAAAGGAACCAATTTCAGGCCCATAGATAAGTTCCAAACCTCTTTCAAAGCATAAGATAATTCAACGCGGGAGAGCAACGGTTTACCTGATTGGGTCAACATCGGACCAATTAGGGCATTGCCAAAATCCCTAATACTCTGTTGATTGACTTGTTCATGTAGCATTCGCGGTTCTTCTTGTAGCAGTGCCGCCGTCCACCGTCGTGGGTTCTGCTGTCGCGCCACCTCCTTTTAGCAACCTAGAAGTGAAGCATGTGGTCCGTGGCCATTTCTGTCTGTGATTCGGAGTCAAACACTCGTGATTCAGTGCATCGCCTTAGTGTGATTTAGCCTGGGTACGTCATGATTCAGTGCATCGCTCATTGAAGTTGCGGCCAAAGAAGGAAGTCATCAAGACGGCGACTCCGCTGCTTCCGCGGATGTTTGGATGCATATTTTCCTGTGGCGGTGGGGAGGATGGATTGCGTGAGATAATTTTATTAATTTATTGATTTGGTGAATGAGATATTTTATTAAAAGAAGAAAAGAAATTTTTTAAAAGAATTCCCACAACCCGGGAGTTTGGGATTAATTAAAGTTTATTCAAGTCTCGTTAAAAACCTCACTGTAAACCATCCTCTTGGATAAACCGTTCGTAGGAAAAAAGATCTACCAAATAAATCCTTAAATAACCCATAGGTGTAGAGCAAACCTTGCATTTTTAATAGCCAAGATCGAAACAATCAAGAACTGTTGAACCGGCCACAAAGGTCGACACAACATTTGGAGCCTTTAAAGAGTGGCGTCCTATCCAGCCACCCACCAATTAACAAATGACCACAAATCTGCCGATATAGATAATTAACTCCCTGGACCTTTGAAACAAATAATAGCAACGAAGTTATTCTTAGTTTAAAGGATGACCCCAAATTCAGCCGCCCATGGAACACGTTACCTCCGATCAGCCTAAGGAAAATGTAAATCCCAGCCATTAAAAAGAAATAACTCCCAGGCCTTAAAAGAGAAAAGTAACAATAACGATTGAGCTTTAAAGAAGGACCTCCCTGCCAATTGTTAACTCCCATTTGAAAAGAGTTACAACAACCCAAAAAAAACAGTCGTATCAATGCAAGGTTCTGAGGAAGACCCCACTTCAGCCACCCAATTAACAAGTGACTACTAATCTGCCCAATGAGGTAAGTAACTCCCAGGACCGTAAAAACCATCAACTACAACCAAATAATTGTAATTTTGACCAAGAACCAGGTTAACATCAAAACACACTCGCCCACCATGCAAGCAAAAGGAAGTAAATATTGGCCATGCCCCTCATTCCAACTTTGACTTGGATGTGACCAGCTAAACCAACTCGCCCACCATGCGAGTGAGGTATTAGCATGTGACTCTATAAAAATCCGCATGCATGTCTGAATATAAGTAATGACCCAAGAAGTCTGGGCATTGCCCAACCCAAGACTCTGTAGCTCTTCGTCTAGCTAGCAAATCTGCAGTCGCATTCCCCTCCGGAAAAACCTGCGAAAATCAAACCGTCATTGTATTCAAGAGTCGAGACACAGTAGTCCAATGAGCCTTGAGTCGCCATGGTATAACGAGCCTTGAGTCGCCAGTAGTCAAACCCAATTCTTGACCAAATTGAAGAAGTGTAAAATTTCCTACGCTGTAATCGATTTTTGAAGTACCGTTCATGAAGCAACTGTAAGTCCAGAGAACGAGCTTAAAAGATGTCCCAAGCTAGTTTAAACGTGTACGAGGCGTTTACAAGCCTGAAAGCTCGGATACCCAGGCACCCCTCCTGTAATGGAAGGCAACACTTTCTCTAAGCCACGGAACAAGAGGAGTTACTTCTATGAATGGACCCTGTCCACACGAAGTTATGCATAGGATCATCTATATTTTTTACCAGAGTTGCAGGCCACTTGTAGACCATCATGGAATGCACAAGGGATGCTGAGATAACCAAACTTACATGACACCGTCTACCTGCCATTGAACGGGTTGACCCTTTCCAAAGCGAGAACTTAGCCAGAATTGAATCTGCAATCGGTTGCAAGTGAGTGCGATTTGGAACACCTCTGAAAATATGAATACCGAGGTAGGTGAATGGGAGCTCTCCACCTTCAATCCCAGTAAAATGTGTCATCCGTCTTCGGAGGGAAGTGGTATCTCTCGGTCCAAAATACACGCGAGACTTCCCAGGATTATATACTTGTCCAGAGACCGCCCCATAAGAATGAAGTATATTATGAATCCCATCAATGTTATCCCTTGAAGCACGGAGGAAGACAATGATATCGTCCGCATAGAAGACATAAGGAGGTACCTTTTTAAAAGGCAATAAGCTGCCCTCTCGGAAGCTCCAATCAAGTCAACGCTTTTTGCATAGGGGGGGAGAGGGGGTCCCCTTGTCAAACACCTTTAGAGCATGCAAAATAACCCTTAGCCATCCCACCAACAAGTATAGACAAGCGAGAAGTGGAGAGAATAGCCTGTATCATCATCCTGATCTTCTGCCCAAAACCCATACGAATCATCACTAGTAAGAGGAAACCCCAGTCTATGGTGTCGAAGGCCTTTTGTATGTCGATCTTCACCGCTATATTATTGGCAGCCCCCTTGCATGCATGCCATTGAATGCATCCGAAGCCAAGGCCACACACGTGTGAATGTGCTTTCCCGGTACGAACCCAAACTTGAAAGGAGTCAGACAAGACACAATGAATGATCCAAGCCGTGTAGCTATGATCTTCGTGAAGACTTTAAAGAGAAAATTACTAAGCACAATAGGCCTGTAGTCCAATACACGAATAGCTCCTGCAAATTTTTTAATGTGCACCACAAAGCAGGAATTCACCCCAATTGGGATAGATGCATGGTTGAAGAAATGCTAAACAACCAAAACCAAGTCGTCCCCAGCAATTGCGAAAGAAAGGACCAAAGTTTATTGATTTGGGGAAGTTTATTGATTTGTTAAAAGTTGTTGATTATGCTGATGCATGATATAAGGGTTTTGGAATGATTTAGTTGTTGTGCCCGGTATTTTTTGTTCATTTGTGCAGTCACAGCTCGGTAAAGTATTGTAAAAATATACCTAAGTATTATATTGTAAAAAACATTGTAAACAGTTCAATAGTATTGTAATTAACACTAAGGTATTGAAAATAATTCAAACGAATTATCGCATCTTACCGGAAAAATATTGATCGGAAAATGGAACGACAATAGTACAATCTGTACTATCCTGTGTGAAGGATGAGGACCACTTCACACATGTCAAATGGAGAGAGAGGAGCCTTATCCATATTTCAAATTTGAATTCCAACGGATAAGTCACACCACTCAATCTATAAATAGAAGAAGTCCTCAGAGGAAGCAATAACAACAACCCTAAGCAAGTCTACAACCAACAAATTTCTGAGAGAGCTTTATTGTTTTTATTCTTTGTGATTCATAGGATAGTTGGTTAGGATTTTCTTAGAAAGAATCACATTTTGTTTTTGTTCCCTCACCTGTTTTATATTTCTACTTAGTGTAGATATCTCTTGGTGAGGTTTTGTAAACTCTTTGTGAGTTATATTATGAGTGAATAGGGTAGTTTAATCTCTTTTTAGAATAGGAATCTGAGTGAACCTAGTTCTAAGGGGGAACTAAATGTATTGATCTGAGTGATCTCATCTTAGTGAATTTGGCACCTGAGTGGTGTAACAGTGGACGTAGGTGGTCTTTTGATAGACACTGAACCACTATAAATTTGGTCTATTTACTTTCTGTCAATTAAATTCTTGTTATGCATATTTAATTTATTTGTTACATTCATCATTTTTTAAAACCTGAGTGCATAAAACTTTGTGGTTTTCACAAAGAAAAACTGACTCTACAGTTGTAGACTTCTTTAAGTCACTCAGCTGTTAACTTTGTTTATATTGTTTTTCATTAACACTCACTTATTTTCGCTGCACATTAGAGTATTCTCAATACAATTTTAATTGTGAGAATCCCTCTGATATTTTTTCTATAGGTGATCTTTTATTCTGCAAGTTTTTGGACTTTGCAGCTGTAGACTTCTTAAGTCCACAACTGTAACCTTTGTGGTCCTATTTCTAAAAGAGGCTACTGTAAGGTTCTAGAATCCCTCTTTTTGAAAAGTTTGAAAATTCTGATTTTGGACTGAATGTCTATTCACCCCCCCTCCCTCTAGACCTTGACCACTTTAAGGGACCAACAAGTGGTATCAGAGCAGTTGGCTTGCCACTGCTTTGATCAGTACCTAGCTAGATCCTTTTGGTTTTTGAAAAACACACCTGCATACTTGAATGGCTCCCAAGATGGTGAAATCCAAGGTTCCAATGTTCTCTGCTGAGGACTATGATGAATGGAAAATTAGAATTCAAGCACATTTGTCTGCAATCAATTATGAGATGTGGTCTATCATAGAGGATGACCATATACCTATTGTGAAGGTTAATACTACAGCTGATCAGTCAGCTGGACTAGCTTAGATTATCCCCAAACCCAGAAGGGAATTGAGTGAGGATGAAAACAGAAGGTCCAATCTTGACAATGTTGCAAAGAATAATATTTATTATTCACTTGATAAAATTGTGTTTAGCAAGATAAAAAACTGTAAAATTGCAAAAGATATAATTTGTGAAGGAACTGAACAAATCAAGGAAAACAAACTCATGATAGCAGTTCAACAGTTTGAGAACTTCAAGATTCATTGAGATTCTCAATGAGATAGACTCACTTGGTAAAGATTACTCACAAAGAGAAATGAACATGAAGGTTCTCAGAGGCATACCTTCTGAATGGGACATGAAGGTCATTGCTATGAGAGAATCAAAGGATTTATCTAAGATATCCACCTTTGAACTCTTTTCAGACCTAAAGGCTTATGAATTTGACATAAGCAGAAGAAAAGAACCTGACAGCAGTAAGGTTACAACACTGGTGGCTGACAACCCTACAGCTATAAGTTCTGATGATGAAGACTTGACCCTTTTTATAAAGCAGCTCAAGAAGTTTGCAAATGGATCAAGAAGAAGCAGTTCACATCAAAGGAAGATGGTAAGGTGAAATCTACAGCACCTAACTTAACTTATTTGTGCTATAACTGCAGAAAACCAGGACATTACATCAAGGATCGTCCTTACCCCAAAGCGGAGAAATACACTGATGAAGAAAAGAGAATCAGGAAAGATAGAAAGAAATAGTTTGACAAGGAGAGAATTAGAGCACTACTTTCTGAGTTTGATAAAAACCAGGAAGACTGTCCCTCTTCTTATCAAAAGTCAACTGTAGATTTAGAAGACTCTGACTCTACAGATTCAGTTGAAGAAGCCCTGATCTGTCTTATGGTTAAAGATGAAGACGTATGCTCATTATCATCAAGTAATATTACTGAAAAGGATTCTTCCAGTGAAATGCTAAGTGCAATCCAAAGACTAAAAGAATAAAATGAAGATCTTAGAAGAGATAATCATATTGGAAGGGAACATGTCAAAGCTTTGTTAGCTGGTGTAGAGGATGCTGAACAATAACTGCAGATTCTAAAAGAACTTAAAGAAGGTTACAGTTGTCTGAAAAATGAGAATGAAGAACTCTTCAATGAAGCAAGTTGTAGAGTTGCAGACTGTGCTGAATTGAAGGAAACAATCAGAACTCAAGAACTGATGATAGCTGAACTTGAAGAATAAAATGTTTATTATCAAAAGAAGCTAGATTGTTTTGGAAAGTCATCCAAACAACTAAAGAAGATGTTGTCTGAGCAAAGACACTCAAAGGATTTGACTAGAATAGGATATAATCCTTGTGTCTGGATGAAATATTTACAAAAGTCAATTCCAAGACCTGAAAGAAAGTTCATCAAAGAAACAACCCCTGAAAAAGCTGTAAATTCAACCATACAGCTAGAAGATTTGAAATTCTTGAACTCATTCAAAGAATTGTCACCAAAAAGACAACAAAAGATCAAGGAGATCATGGAAAATACTAAAGAAGATGTTTCAAACATGTTGCAAAACATGATTCTGAAACCAACTGCAGAATCAAATATACAGTCAGAAGAAGAAATCTTTCATAGATTAGATATGGAAAGAAGACTCAACTTTGATAGATTCTGGAATGGAAATATGTCAGATATGCCTCCCTCTTCAAGTACTCAAAGAGGAGGGTCAAGCAAGAACTGTAGAATTAACAACTCTACAGCTCCTAAAAAGGCTTGGATTGCAAAAACTAACACTGGAGGAAATCCAAAGCATTGGATTTCTAAATATTTTACTTTTTTTGCAAAGACATGTTACAACCACCAAAAGAGACATTTGGTACATAGACAATGGTTGTGCAAGACATATGACTGGAGATAGAAGTTTGCTACAAAATGTGAAAGATCATAAAGGTTCTAAAGTTGTTTTTGGTGTTAATGTCAGTGGAACAGCTAAAGGATCAGGATGTCTACTCAAACGAAAAGTTCAGATCAATGATATTTACTTGGTAGATGGTTTAAAGCATAACTTGCATAGTGTGAGTCAGTTTTGTGACCAAGGCTACACTGTAGACTTTACACATGACATTTGCACAGTCAAAGATATTGAATCCCAAACCACTAAACTGACAAGAACTAGAAAAGGGAATGTTTACATTGTGGAGTGGAACTCTACAGCTGAAACTACCTGTTTTCTAGCTAATAGTTCCAATGAAGTTAGTTGGCTATAGCACAAAGGGATGAATCACATAAACTTCAAAACCATGAATGAACTTGTGAATAACGGACTTGTAAGAGGTCTGCCAAACACTATGTTCAGGAAGGAACACTTATGTGATGCTTGTGTCAAGAGGAAACAAATCAAGAAGACTTTCAAAAGCAAAACACACTCAAGCACTTCAAGAACACTTGAACTATTGCATATGGATCTTTTTAGACCCATAGAACCAGTAAGTATAAGTGGGAAGAAGTATACTTTGGTAGTGGTAGATGATTTCTCAAGATTTTCTTGGACTGTGTTTCAAAGAAAGAAGAGTGAAACTCTATAGCGGCTACCAGAATTGTTAAGAAGGATTCAGAATGAAAAGTACTTGAAGATTGTGAAGATCAGATCAGATAGAGGAACAGAAATCACAAATCAAGTCATTAAAGAGTATTGTTCACTATATGGCATAATTCATGAATACTCTGCAGCTAGAACCCCATAGTCAAATGGAGTTGCAGAAAGGAAGAATAGAACACTTAAAGAAGCTGCTAGAACAACGATTGTTGAATTAAAGTTGCCTAAGAAATTTTGGGTAGAAGCAACAAGTACTGCATGCAATACTCAAAATAGATGCTTGATTGTGAAAGATCATAAGAAGACTCCTTATGAGTTATGGAAATGAAGGACTCCTAATATCTCTTATCTACACATATTTGGATGTAAATGCTTCATACTGAATAATGGAAAAGAACACCTTAAGACTTTTGATTCAAAGTCAGATAAAGGTATCTTTTTAGGTTATTCTAATGATAGCAAAGCATTCAGAGTGTATAACAAGAGATTAATGATTGTAGAAGAATCACATCATGTTGTTTTTTATGAACAACATAGCTCCCCTGAAGAAATTGTTGAAGACTCTAAAGAGGACAACTCTACAGCCACAAGTCAACAACATTATGTTGAAATCAAAACTATGTTGATGATATAATCTTTGGCTCAACCAATGAAGAATTATGCAGAAAGTTCTCTAAGCTCATGACAGAGAAATTTGAAATGAGCATGATGGGAAATCTGAATTTCTTTTTTAGATTACAAGTTAAATAAATGAGCGATGGAATTTTCATTATTCAAGCTAAATACACTCAAGAGCTTATAAAAAGATTTGGAATGGATAGCTCTAGCCCTACCAATATACCTATGACACCATCTGTGAGTCTTGACAAAGATGAGAATGGCAAAAGTGTTGATGTAACCAAATATAGAAGACTAATTGGATCATTGCTATACCTTACAGCTAGCAGACCTGATATCATGTTTGTAGTAGGTGTATGTGCTAGATTTCAAGTGAATCCTAAGGAATCACACTTAAATGTTGTTGGTCCCGAAACGAGTATAATCAGTGTATGGGGGCGAATACACTGATGTCAGATTTTCCTGAAATCTCAGGAAAATGCTCTTTCAGACTCAGTCAGGAAGCCCCTGAAAATGTTCAGTCTGTTGGGACAATCATGAAGTATTTTGATTAGATCCCAAAACCCCTTGATGAATTTACCTAAGTATAGTTTATCAGGATGATAGGCTCAGGATTAGATAGGTTAGAATAGATTTTTCTATTCACAGGAATTCAGTTCAGGGGGAACGTGTTGAGAAGTAAAGACTGATGGAGACGTCCCTGAAGTCTGAAGTCTGAAGCTGTTCCAACCCTGAAGGTGTTGATCGTCCTGAAGATGGTCAACCTGAAGCTGCAACCTGATAAACCTAGAAAGAGTCCTGAAGACGCCTAGAAGTCATCCTGAAGAAGACCACTGATCCTGACAGAACTGAGTAGACTAAGTAGGGAAGTCTTTGTCAGTGAAGGCTCAGTGTAACCTTGATCAGGCTGAACGTCTTTCTGATATTCATAAGTCCTGACTTGGCCTTAGTATCAGTTATCCTGATACTTGTAAGGCCTGAGACCCAAAGTTACACGTGCGAATGGAAGTCTGATGAAGCAGAAAGAATGTCAGAGTCTCCAACATAAGACAAACATTTATGCTGAGTAAAGAACGAGAGACTCAGAGTCATAAATGTACGAGGATCAGAAAGTCAATGCCGATAAACTAGCCGTTGGACCAACGACCAGTAAGAAGGCGATACGTATGTACGGAGACTGAAGAGCATTTAATGCCTCTCAGAGGTGCAGGCGGCGGATCAGAGACTTTACCATACTAGGTATGGTCCATGTCAGACAAGGACAACCAGTACCTGCATCTACCTAAAATAGGAAGGTTTGAAACGGATCTCCTCTAACGGATCTATTTCAAACCTCCCTATAAATACAGAAGACCTTGCCCCCATTCAAGGTTACGGGAAATTTCCAAGTGAAAGCATTCTCAAGATTCTAAGCACTCAAAACAAATTTGAAGCAACACTCTGAACTTTAAGTTTCCCTAGTGTTGTAGTAGGAATCTCATTCTGTATTTTGCTTAGAGTATTGATCCCATCCTTAACTTTAATTTGTTAGAGGGATCAATACAAAATAGTTGTAAAACGTGAATACCAAACCCCTCAGGCTGTGAGTTGGTTGGTAGGAAGGACTGGGACTTGTAAAACAACCCAGGGGTCAGTTCCTTAGAGAGGAAGTTGGCTATTCGTGTCCCTTGGCACGTAAAACCCAAGTACCTATCCTCAGGGTTTTGAGAATGGCTTCCTGTTCAATCAGGTCGTGGACGTAGGAGTTGGTTATCTCCGAACCACATTAAAAAGCCTTTTGTGTGCTGATTTACTATTCTGCTCATGATCATAAACTGTCATTCATATTAAACTGAAGCATACTTGCATCATTTCTGAAAAACCATCAGGACTGACTTGTGATCCTGATCAGTAAACTGTGCACTAGCCTTAAGAACGTTTTCACTAAGCAAACTAATAAGTTTTCAGAACTAAAACGAGTAAACACTTAAGGGCTCACATTCCGCACTAAACTGAGCTTACTGAGATAGCTATCGAACTGACTTGCTTCTGAGCTGTCGGTAGGTGAGTTATCTCTACTGAGCTTCTGAGAGCACAACTCTGACCTTGCCTCTCTGGTTCTTCCCTGATCCATCCCTGCTGCCCCTGAGGACTATCAGGTTTATAGAACACTTCAGGATCTTCCTGACTAGGTTTGGAAGAGCATTTTCCTGAGTCCTTCGGGAAAATCTGACATCAGTGTATTCCCACCCCATACACTGATTTATACTCATTTCGGGACCAACTAGTGGTATCAAAATGGTGGTTCAAAAGACCACTGACTTTGTTTACCAATAGTTTCTGAGGAGAAACTTTTGTTGGTTAACTGAACAGATCTGTTTCTGAAAACTGCATTTCATGGCATCCGGTTCTAAGCTCCTTGAGGGCAACCTTCCTGAGTTTTCTATTGATAACTATGATTATTGGAAATTCAGGGTCCTTGCACATCTCTACTCCATCCATGATTAGATGCCCCAGGTGATTGAGCATGGTCCGATCAGATTTATGTGGACTCTTCAGACCACCTGGCCCGTAGCTGGTAATGTCCTTATTCCAGCTCCCGAAGATGAGCCTGTGGAGAGGTCCGCGCTTACTGCTGATTAGATTAAACAAATCGGACTGGATAATGTTGCGAAGAACATTAACTCCACACCTTTTCTTATGAGAACTCGGTTAGGCTCATGCATCTGATTACTGCGAAGGAGATCTGAGTCGCTCTGAAGGAGATGAGTGAGGGCTCAGAGAAGATCAAGGAGAACAAGAGAGATCTTGCTATCAGGAAGTTTGAGGTCTTCCGGATGTTAGAGGGAGAGTCCATCGATCAGATGGAAGCTCGGTTCATTAAGATGATGAACAAGCTAGCAACCCTTGGGAAGGACTTTCCCAAGAGGCAGGTGTCGTCTAAAATCCTGAACTGTCTCCCTAAAAGATGGGACGCATGAGTGATCTTGTTGAAGAACACTCAGGATCTCACAAACATTCCTTACTCTCACCTATTCTCTGAGTTAAAGACTCTGGAATTCGACCTCGATAAGAGGAAGAAGAAGGGTGCTGTCAGTGAGGAGGTGAGTGAGGAGAAGATACCTGAAAAGGAAAAGAGCGTGGCTCTTAAAGCTACTCCTGAGCCTGAGGCTGGATCTGGCTCGAAATCACTCAGAGATATGAGCAAGGATGAGCTAGCCCTGGAATACAGCTTGATAGCACGGTATTTCGAGAAACTGAACTCTCGATTCGGCAGGTATAAGAAATTTTATACTGACACCTGTGATCGCAGGTATTCCAGCCCCAGGAGATCGAGCCCCCAGAGAGAAGAAATGAGAGGTTCAGAATCAAGGAGAGAACGTGACGAGCCTGAGCGTCGCAGAGATGAGAAGAGCTCCAAGAGGAGAGACGATGCTGATCCCAGAAGATCCAGCTCCAAACCTGAGAGATCATCAGGGAGCAGGAGGGAATCGTCAGAAAAGAGGTACACAGATAAAAAGTTTGCTTCTGATGTAGATCAGTGCTACCATTGCAAGAAGATCGGACATTATCTGTATGATTGTCCGGAGCTCAGTGCTCGAGAGCGAGAGGATCGGAGAGCGAAGAGAGAGCTCAGGGCATCAGATCGGAGAGCTATGCTTGCTGAGGATTCCTCAGATTCAGATGGCCTAGGACGCCGGTCCCTTGAACTCTTATCCGATGAGGAGTATGATGATCTCTGCCTGATGGCAGATGATGAGGTATGTTCTTCTGTCTCTTCTCCTGATCACGCACCAGAGCTAAGCTCAGATTTAGCAAGAGATCTCGACCTTCAGCTCACTTTAGAGCAATTGATGGCCGATTTCTCAAGGCTGCAGGAGACTCATATTCACACAGTGGATGTGAATGCACAACTGAGTGGAGAGAATGATCGGCTAACTGAGTCTCTCAGAACAAAAGATGCTGAGGAAGACTTGAGGTTAGCAAACCTTCAGAAAGAGTTGCCTCATGCTCTGAAAAAGCATGACATGACTCCAATGGAGGTTGAAAGACTGAAAGGTGAAATCAGCTCACTGATTGAGACTCGTGACACTGATTTGTTCCTTGCTCAGGAACAGAAGATGATTGAGCTAATTGCTCTGAGAGTAATGTTCGAAACTGAGTGGCAAGCTCGCCTTATAGCTGAGCAAACTGCTTGGGATCTGGAGCTGATCTCAAAAGAGAATTCTCATCAGAAACTGGTGCTTCAGTACACCACTGAGCTTGAGTCCCTGAAAGAAAAGAATGGGCATCTTGAGGAAAACCTGAAGAAGTTACACACATCTTCCCAAGTGGTTGATTAGTTAACAAGTTTCTCTCAGCTGACCGATGGTGATAAAGCTGGGTTAGGCTATGATGCCTCTAAGGACCCATAGGGCAAGAAGAAGAGAGGTGCTTCAGGGAGCACTTCTCAGAAGAAGTTTGTCCCTGCCCAAACTGACGACAAGAGCCCAAGTGTTGCTCGTCAGAATAAAGGCAAAGGGAAGGAGAAAGTGTCTGAACCTGTCAGGCAAAGGACTGAGGAAGCTAGGACAAAACCTAAGGGAAAGGCCCAAGCTCCTCATCCTGAGTCAAGGAAGAAGGACTAAGGGAACTCCAAGGCTCAGCCTAGAAATACTCAGGGCAGAGGGAACTTTGGTCAGGGGAGGTCTCAGGTAAGGCCAAGGACTACTGAAGTCCGGACACCTCAGACAGGGCACAGGGCCCATCAGGAGCGTCCCAATATTCAGAGGAGAAGGACTAACCAAATGGCCCCTGAAATGCAACGGAGACCTGACTCCGATAACACTCAGGCCAGACCTCAAGTGCCTAGAGGTCAGGCCCGAGCTGCTCCTTCTCAGGACAAACATCAGCCCAATGCACCCAGGCCAAGGAGGAACAGGAGGCCCGCCCCCAGGAATCAATCCAGGGCTCCTGAAACTCAGGCTGACAAACATACACCCTCAACTTCCCAGGCACAAAGGAAGAAAAGGACAGTGTATGTTGATGTTTCAGGGAGACAGGTTTACACTTCTGATGCCATTAGAATTGTTAAAAAAATCTGGATCCCGAAGGGTATGACTGACAATGTAGGACCCAATACGAGATGGGTACCTGAGGCCTGATTTTTTTCAGGTCACTGCGGGCTACAAGAAGAAGAATGAGGATCTGATGAAGGACTGGTACTTGGACTCAGGGTGTTTCAGGCACATGACCGGATTTCGTGATCTCCTTCAGGACTACGTAGCTCAGGAAGGCCCGCAGGTAACCTTTGGTGATAAATCTAAAGGTTTCACCAGAGGATTCGGTACCCTTGTTGTTGGTTCTGTTAAAGTGCTTAATGTATCCTATGTTGAGGGTCTTAGGCAAAACCTGCTTTCGGTCAGTCAGTTTTGTGACCGAGGATATAGTGTAGAGTTTACATCTAACATATGCCTTGTGAAGGACAAATCTACACTGCAGGTTCTGATAACAGGTGTCAGGAGAGGCAATGTTTGTTTTGCTGATTTTAAGAGCAGCTCTCCTGAAACTTGTTTGGTTGCTAAGAGCTCATCTGAGCTCAGTTGGCTTTGGCATAAACGCCTGAGTCACTTAAACTTCAAGATTATAAAAAAAAATTCCAGACTTTCTCTTGTAGATGGTCTACCTAATGAAGTTTTTAGCAAAGACCACGTGTGCGGAGCATGTCAGGAAGGCAAGCAAACTAAACCCTCATTCAAGGAGAAAGATGCCTTCTCAACTGACAGAGTGCTTCAGCTCCTACACATGGATCTCTTTGGTCCGATTACTCCTGTCAGCATGAATGGTAGGAAATATACCCTTGTTGTTGTCGATGATTATTCCAGGTACACATGGGTGATTTTCTTGCTGAACAAGAAGGAGACTCAGGTCAAGCTTACTGAATTACTCAAGAAATTGAGTACTGAACAGGGTCAGAGCATCGTCAGGATCAGATCAGATCGGGGAACTGAGTTTATTAACTCAACTATAACTGATTTTTGTACTGACCTTGGTATTGCTCATGAGACTTCTGCAGCCAGGACCCCTCAGTAGAATGGGGTAGTTGAAAGAAGGAACCGGACCCTGAAGGAAGCTGCTAGGACCATGTTGGCTGAGTCAGGACTGCCAAGAAGTACTGGGCTGAAGCCATCAACACTGCTTGCTACACTCAGAACCGATCTATGCTGAACAAACAACATGCTCAGACACCTTATGAAACTTGGAATAAAAGGAAGCCTCGCATCTCCTATTTCCATATTTTTGGGTGTAAGTGTTTCATCCTGAACAATGGGAAAGATCAGCTTAAAGCCATTGATAACAAGTCTGATGAGGGAGTTTTCTTAGGATACTCCTCAGTCAGCAAAGCTTTCAGGGTGTATAACTGTCGGATCCTTTGTGTGGAAGAAACACTTCATGTTGTGTTTGATGAGACTGCATCAGTGTGTAGAAAACAGGTTCCGAGTCCTGACACTGAAGGGGTTACCAAAAGGGTGACAAGACTGAGCCTGAAGAATCCTGAATTTAAGATCAAATGGGATGATGATGATGAAGATCAAGATGGACCTCAGGCCAACCCTCAGCAAGCCCCAGCCTCGAAGAATGTTGAGTCTCAAACGGAGGCAAAAACTCAACCTGAGGTACGTACTGTCGGTGATGATGCTTCTACACCACAGACAGTTACTGAGTCCAACACTGTAGGGGGAAACAATGTCTCTGATATTGGCCAACCCTCAGGAAATGGCTCAATATCCCCTATTCTTGCTCGTTCCGCTTTCTTGCCTGTTATTATCGAGACTAACATTTCAGGATCAGGCGAGGGAACTTCAGCAGCTCCTAGTGCAGCCGTTAGCAGGAGGCGGTGGCTAGATGATCACTCATTGGCTGACATCATTGGTGATATCAATGAGGGGGTCAGGACACGGTTGTCCTTTGGTGAGAGTGCTATGTTCTGCTGCTTCCTGAGTGATCAGGAACCTAAGAGCATAGAAGAAGCTCTTGCTGATCCCAACTGGAACCTAGCCATACAGGATGAGCTCAATCAGTTTGAGCGGAATCAGGTTTGGGAGTTAGTTGCGAGACCTAGCCGTCAATATGTGATTTGCACCAAGTGGGTTTTCAAGAACAAGAGGGATGAGAAAAATGTTGTTGTCATAAACAAGGCCAGACTAGTGGCAAAGGGTTACTCTCAGGCCAAATGGATCGACTATGATGAGACCTTTGCTCCGGTCGCAAGGTTAGAGGTAATCAGGCTGTTTTTGGCTTATGCAACATTTAAGAAGTTCTAGGTGTATCGGATGGATGTGAAGAGTGCTTTTCTGAATGGTGTACTGAACGAGGAGGTTTATGTGGAACAACTTCCAGTGTTCGAAGTCGGTGACAAGGTTTATCATCTGAAGAAAGCTCGTTATGGCCTGAAGAAAGCCCCCAGGGCTTGGTATGTTACACTCTCCCAGTTCCTGATAGACCACGGCTTTGTAAAAGGAGCAGTGGATAGGACCGTCTTCAGGATTACCGAAGGGGAAGACATTCTCTTGGTTCAGATTTATGTAGATGACATAATATTTGGATCACCGAACCTGAAGCTTTGTGAGAAATTCTCAAAGCTGATGACGGGGAAGTTTGAGATGTCAATGATGGGAGAGATGAACTTCTTCCTAGGTCTTCAGGTCAGGTAATCTGACTCCGGAATCTTCATAAATCAGTCCAAGTATGCGAGGGACTTGATTCAGAAGTTTGGAGTTCAGACCAGCAAAGTCTCACGTATTCTCATGAACACAAATGAGAAGTTGGATCCTGTCAAGGAGTGGACCTCAGTGAATCAGACTGAGTATAGGGCACTGATTGGATCCTTATTGTACCTGACTGCAAGTCGCCCTAACATCACTTATGCAGTTGGAGTTTGTGCAAGATATCAGTCTGATCTGAAGAAGAGTCACCTAGAGAGTGCCAAAAAGATACTAAAATACCAGAGAGGTACAGTCAACTTAGGACTTTGGTATCCCTCTGATGACAACCTAGAACTGACTGGCTATTCTGATGCTAATTATGGAGGCTGTAGGCTTGATAGGAAATCAACTACAGACACATGTCAGTTTCTAGGGAGTAAACTGATCTCTTGGTTTTCTAAGAAGCAAACCATTGTTGCTACATCTACTACTGAGACTGAGTATATGGAGGCAGGCTGTTGTTGTTCCCAAATTCTTTGGTTGAAGCAACAACTGAGAGACTACCAAATAGAGGCCACTGATGTCCCAATTTATTGTGACAACAATAGTGCCATTGCCATATCCCAAAACCCAGTCTTACACACAAGGTGTAAGCATGAAGATATCAGGCATCACTTTATAAGAGATCATGTTGAGAAGAAGGATATAAGGATGGAGAGGATCCCTACTGACAAGCAGAGAGCTGACATCCTGACTAAGGCTTTGCCTGAAACCAGGTTTGTTGAGTTGTTAGTAGAGTTAGGACTTCTTGACCTAGTTTTAGAAGGTTCAGTATCAACCTCAGTTCAGGACTGAACAAAGTTGTCAGGAAGGATGATTAACTAGGGATCAGATTGCAGAGTAGATGGATGGCTTTCAGGAGGAACAGACATCGGATTTGGATCTTCAGGATCAGAATAAAGTTAGGTTCAGGACATAGAGCTCTGGGCTTGTCACCCTGATCAGTCTCAGAGGTATCAGTCAGGTTTCTATATCTGACTGACTGGTATGTATTATTGAACCTTGCCTTAATTATGACTTGCTTGCATCATTTCTGATCATGTCTGACACCACATCAATCACAGGATTTTAAAATCCCATCTCAGCCGTTCATTTATTACTCAGTTTTTATTAAATGAAATTATTGAAATTTATTTCAAACATGCTCTGACAAGCATTAAATGCGTTTGTGGGCAGGAACAGTTTTCTATAAAGTTTGAATAATTGATTTCAAAAACTGAATTTGGTAAAGTTTTTATTCCGGATATACCCTTTCATCTAATCCGTTGAATTTCAAAAGACTTTTCATCAAAACCGTCCATTAAAACTGGAGTTTTGGGTATAAAAGGAAGGATTATTCATTGTGCCAAAAATTGCGCACTCATATTTTCCTAACCCAAACATTTCTGCAAATTATCTCTCTTATTTCCTTTGCACCCATGGCTTCTTCTGCTGCTCAATCCCTTGAAGATACTCGGAGATTCCATGCTGCCATCAATGAGGTGGAGTCAAAGGTGTCTTATGAGTGGCTGGTGGATTTCACCCATCGATCCACCAACAAGGAGCTTTCTCAAGTTTATGGAGCAATCAATCAGGCTGGGCTCCTAGACTTCGTAACCAAGAAGCTAGCCAAAACCTGTCCTTATCAAATTATTGCCTTCTACACGAACATGAAGCTGAATGCTGACGATAAGTGAGAATCAGTGATTCCACTCCGAAGGTCTGTGGAGAAGAATGGAAAGAAGGTTGTTCAAAATTTTACTGAAAGGATCAACGTCAGGGATCTGACCAGGAAGATGTATAAGCTGCCTTACTCCACTGAGGATAATCAGTTGGCTTATCTCGGTGCATACAAGGCTGGAAAGGAGCAGGAATGTATGAACGAGTACCTGAATGTTCCTCAAGAGATCATCAGCACGATGAACAAGAAACTACTGAAGCCTGAATATAAGCACTTGTTCGAGGACGTGGTGCAAAGTATAATGGGCTTCGTGGGAGGCATGGAGCAGATCAGTCAGCCCAAGATCAGGGGCTTGGCTGCCATTGTTGACAATGCAAGGATCGATTGGGAGGAGTTTTTCTTCAGAAGCTTGTTCAGGAGTCGAAGAAGGTAAGGATGGATGGAGATAGGATAGTCCTTGATAAAAATCCCCACTTTGGGTCAAGGCTATCAGTGATGCTTTTGGATTTCCTTGGGGATGTTGATCTGGATGGGTGTGAAGCTTTTAAGGACAAGCACATCCATTTCAAGAACTCTGATGATACAGTCAAAAGGATGCTTAACACTTAAGTCAAGAAGGTGGTCAGAGGAAAAGGAAAAGGAAAAGGAAAAGCTGCAAGTTCGAAGGGTCAGGAGGAGCCAGTGAAGTCAGGTCCAAAGAGGGTTAAGCTGAAGGGGATTCTGATCGGAGAAAAGAAGACAATGCTTCATGATTCTGATATCGAATCAGATCATCCTGATCAAAGGCCAGACTCTACTGCCACCTTGGCAATGCCACTTTACTCTGTGGTACCCACTGATATTCCTTCCTCAGAAACAGCAGCCACATTGGGCACTGAGCCGGCACCTCAGGTGGAGGTGGCTCAGATTGAGGGGGAACTGGCTCCACCTGCTCAGGAACCTGTTCAGGAGGACCCAGTGATGCAGGTCGTGGAGGTTTTGGGTGAAGAAGAGGTTCAGGCTGAACCATCGGTGGCTGCTCAGGAGGAGCATGAAGGTGGAGAGGAAGGTGTAGTGGTTGCTCAGGAAGAGCAAGGGAGTTTTGATGCAGAGGAAGGTGAGCATCAGGAAATTGTGGGCATGGAGACTCAGGAGGAGCACCATGATGAGGATGTTGAGGAGCATCGTGGACGAAAATGGACTATTTTCGATGATGCTGAATCTGAATCTGACAAACCGGAGGAAGCTGAGAAAGAAACTCAGGAGGAGTCGACGCAACCAAAGCTAACTCCATTTGAGATGGTTGCTCGTTGTCAGGCTATCAGGTTTGTTAATCAGCATTTTCCTGATTTGGAGGAAGCATACGGTGAGGAGGTCATCAGACTGAGAGTCTTGGTGATGATGAGAAAGGCTTCAATCCCCGAAGTAGTGGCCCTAATCAACGCTATCGGAGAAGACACCCTCAGGGATGAGGAGCAGAGAATCTTAGACAGATTTGGGCTTCGTTCTTATGCCCAAGTTGTAAACAAGGAGGATTTTCTTAGGGTGGTCAGGGCGAAGAATCCTCAGCTCAACCCTTCTATGGCACTTGTGCCAGTAGATGGGGAAGGTTCGACCTTGGGAGATGGTGCACTGGCCGATGAAGCACTCCCAGGGACTGGGACTGGTGAGGCTTCAGGAGAGGTCCCTAAGAAGGTTACCACCAAGCTCAAGCCCAAGAAAAGGAGAACCCGAACCATCGCAGTGTGAGTGTCACTGATGGGACAGACTATCCTGGGAAAGCTCGATCGTCAGCGTGAGAAGATCAAAAGACTCACTGCTGAGTTGGGCAAGATAAAGAAGGAATCAGTTGATAGGTTCCTGAGTCTTGAACAACAACGATACATCCAAGTCACTACTGACCGCGTTCTAAACATGATAAACTCATCACTCAGTGGCCTGGATGACAGGATAAAGGCACTGATTGCTGAGGCACTGAAGGGGTAGGAAGCCCAGGCCAGGACAGTGACTCGGGAAGAAGCGGACAAAGGAGATACTGCTCTTATGGCTAAGTGGAGTAAAAGCCAGAAGTCCACCGATGAAGCATGGCACAAGTCCATGAACACAATGTTAACTGAAAGCACAGCAACGAAGGAGGAAATTGCTGCCATGCGGAGGGAATTCAATGAGCACTTATCTGACAGTCTGCTCAGAGCTGAGGCTAATGAAAAGCTGGCGAAAGATTTTCAGGTGGTAACCGATCAGCAGGCATCTCAGGGGATTCTGATTAGAGATATTCAAAAGAAGTTCGACAAGGATGAGGATGGCCCTGATGCTGCCAAAAAGGGGGAAGGGAAGAAAGCTCTGAAAAATCCGAAGTCTAAGGTTCTGAAGCAGAAGGTTGACGTATCCGTGGATGATCTGATGGAGGAATTTGAGGAGCAATTATACCCTGGTGATCCCACTGTCGAGGGAAGGAAGAAGACAAAGCAGCTGACTTTGGAGACTGCATTGCAGGTCAGAAGTCAGGCAACTGAACTCCAAAAGCTGAAGGGTGAAATGGTTGCGCTGAAGGAGAAGACTGACCCGAAGAACCCTGTCCCTGAAGCTGGGAAGAAGAAAGTTGTTGCGTCCAAGAAGAAAGTGGTGGAAGCTCAGGATGCCAGTCCCATCGTATATGAATACGTTAACAACTTCGTACCTCCCGAACTGAATGAATCCTGGATTCCAATTAAGAAAGAGTTCGTGGACTTGTACTATATTGTAAGGAACTGGCTCAGGACATCCGAAGGAAAAAACAAGGACACCATCTTTGCTGAGTGGATGGCCATGCATCACACTGAACTCTAGGCTGGGTTTGACCGACATGCTGATAGAGCAGTAGTTCAGATCAGGGCACCTGAGCACATCACTTATCCGCCTCCAACCCTCGGCATCAACAACCACCAACAACCACCTTAACATGGAGCTGATCAGGAAAGAGATTGCAATGATTGCAACAAGGATTGGAAGCCTCACTGATCAGAAGAAATTTAATGAAGTCAAGTTGAGAGTCCTGAAGAAGTATGGGATCTCTTTGGCAAGGTGGGATGATGAAGACTAGAATAGTTTGTCAGGATCTTTGTTTCAGGAATTTTTGTAATAGTTTCAGGACAGCATGTACTTATCATCTATATCAATGAAACTATTTATATTCCTGAGACAACATCTCGTTGACTCCTGATTTACTTTTCTGCTCTTTATCAAGAACTGTACTAAGTCTTTCCTGTCTCCATCTTATAGAACTCAGGACCTTATATAGGCTCCTGAACAGAATACTGACTAAGTCAGTAATTTGTTTAGATGGTAGGATTTTTCTAAAGGGTTTTGGCATCATCAAAAATGGGGAAATTGTTGGCACAATCAGGAAGTATTTTGATTAGATCCCAAAACCCCTTGATGAATTTGCCTAAGTATAGTTTATCAGGATGATATGCTCAGGATTAGATAGGTTAGAATAGATTTTTCTATTCATAGGTATTCAGTTCAGGGGGAACGTGTTGAGGAGTAAAGACTGATGGAGACGTCCCTGAAGTCTGAAGTCTGAAGCTGTTCCAACCCTGAAGGTGTTGATCGTCCTGAAGATGGTCAACCTGAAGCTGCAACCTGATAAACCTAGAAAGAGTCCTGAAGACGCCTAGAAGTCATCCTGAAGAAGACCACTGATCCTGACAGAACTGAGTAGACTAAACATGCTCAGGGAAGTCTTTGTCAGTGAAGGCTCAGTGTAACCTTGATCAGGCTGAACGTCTTTCTGATATTCATAAGTCCTGACTTGGGCTTAGTATCAGTTATCCTGATACTTGTAAGACCTGAGACCCAAAGGTTACACGTGCGAATGGAAGTCTGATGAAGCAGAAAGAAAGTCAGAGTCTCCAACATAAGACAAACATTTATGCTGAGTAAAGAATGAGAGACTAGAGTCATAAATGTACGAGGATCAGAAAGTCATTACCGACAAACTAGCCATTGGACCAACGACCAGTAAGAAGGCGACACATATGTATGGAGACTGAAGAGCATTTAATGCCTCTCAGAGGTACAGGCGGCGGATCAGAGACTTTACCATACTAGGTATGGTCCATGTCAGACAAGGACAGCCAGTACCTGCATCTACCTAAAATAGGAAGGTTTGAAACGGATCTCCTCCAACTGATCTATTTCAAACCTCCATATAAATACAGAAGACCTTGCCCACATTCAAGGTTATGGGAAATTTCCAAGTGAAAGCATTCTCAAGATTCCAAGCACTCAAAGCAAATTTGAAGCAACACTCTGAACTTTAAGTTTCCCTAGTGTTGTAGTAGGAATCTCATTCTGTATTTTGCATAGAGTATTGATCCCATCCTTAGATTTGATTTGTTAGAGGGATCAATACAAAATTGTTGGAAAACGTGAATACCAAACCCCTCAGGCTGTGAGTTGGTTGGTAGGAAGGACTGGGACTTGTAAAACCACCCAGGGGTCAGTTCCTTAGAGAGGAAGTTGGCTATTCGTGTCCCTTGGCACGTAAAACCCAAGTACCTATCCTCAGGGTTTTGAGGATAGCTTCCTGTTCAATCAGGTCGTGGACGTAGGAGTTGGTTCTCTCTGAACCACGTTAAAAAGACCCTTGTGTGCTGATTTACTATTCTGCTCAGGATCATAAACTGTCATTCATATTAAAACGAAGCATACTTGCATCGTTTCTGAAAAACCATCAGGACTGACTTGTCATCCTGATCAGTAAATTGTGCACCAGCCTTAAGAACGTTTTCACTAAGCAAACTGATAAGTTTTCAGAACTAAAACGAGTAAACACTTAAGGGCTCACATTCCGCACTAAACTGAGCTTACTGAGATAGCTATCCAACTGACTTACTTCTGAGCTGTCAGTAGGTGAGTTATCTCTACTGAGCTTCTGAGAGCACAACTTTAACCTAGCCTCTCCGGTTCTTCCCTGATCCATCCCTGCTGCCCCGAAGACTATCAGGTTTAAAGAACACTTCAGGAACTTCCTGACTAGGTTTGAAAGAGCATTTTCCTGAGTCCTTCAGGAAAATCTGACATCAGTGTATTCCCTCCCATACACTGATTTATACTCATTTCGGGACTAACACAGTCTACTGATGGTCCACAGGGGTAGCAGGGACGGATCAGCAATGAACCAGTTAAGCTAAGTCAGAGTTGTGC
This sequence comes from Prunella vulgaris, assembly GCA_026898435.1. Classification (NCBI taxonomy): domain Eukaryota; kingdom Viridiplantae; phylum Streptophyta; class Magnoliopsida; order Lamiales; family Lamiaceae; genus Prunella; species Prunella vulgaris. Next base: position 275,833 of record JAPKLY010000034.1, on the reverse strand, counting down.
TCTCAGAAGCTCAGTAGAGATAATAATCCTACTGACCGCTCGGAAGCTAGTCAGTTGGGCTACTATCTCAGTAAGCTCAGTTTAGTGCGGAATGTGAGCCCTTAAGTGTTTACTCGTTTTAGTTCTGAAAACTTATCAGTTTGCTTAGTGAAAACGTGGTTAAGGCTGGTGCACAGTTTACTTATCAGGATGACAAGTCAGCCCTGATGGTTTTTCAAAAACAACGCAAGTATGCTTCAGTTTAATATGAATGACAGTTTATGATCCTGAGCAAATAGTAAATCAACACACAAGGGTCTTTTTAACGTGGTTCAGAGATAACCAACTCCTACATCCACGACCTGATTGAACAAGAATCTATCCTCAAAACCATGAGGATAGGTACTTGATTTTTACGTGCCAAGGGACACGAGTAGCCAACTTCCTCTCTTAGGAACTGACCCCTGGGTGGTTTTACAAGTCCCAGTCCTTCCTACCAACCAACTCACAACCTGAGGGGTTTGGTATTCACGTTTTCCAAGTATTATGTATTGATCCTTCTAACAAATCAGTTCTAATGATAGGATCAATACTCTAAGAAAAATACAGAAATGATTCCTACTACAACACTAAGGAAATTTAAGGTTTCAGAGTGTTGCTTCAAATGAACTTTGAGTGCTTGGAATCTTGAGAGTTTCTCTTGGAAATTTCCCGTTAGCCTTGAATGGGAGCAAGGCATTCTCTATTTATAGGGAGGTTTGAAATAGATCTGTTTCAAACCTTCCTATTTAGGGTAGGTACAGGTTCTGGTTACCCTTGTCTGACATGGACCATACCTAGTATGGCAAAGTTTCTGATCCGCCGCCTGCACCTCTGTGAAGCATTTAATGTGCTCAGTCTCTGTACATATGTGTCGCCTTCTTACTGGTCGCTTGTTCAACGACTAGTTTATCGGTATTAACTTTCTAAATCCTCGTACATTTATAAATCTGAGTCCCTCATTCTTTACTCAGCATAAATGTTTGTTTTATGTTAGAGACTCTGACATTCTTTCTGCTTCTTCAGACTTCCATTTGCACGTGTATCCATTGGGTCTCAGGACTTACAAGTATCATATTAACTGATACTAGTGCCCTCATTGATAGAGACTTCCCTGAGCATGCTTAGTTTACTCAGTTTTGTCAGGATCAGTGGACTTCTTCAGGATGATTCTTCGTAGCTTCAGGAGTCTTTCTAGGTTTTTCAGGTTCAGTCTTCAGGTTGATCAGCTTCAGTGTGATCAAACCTTCAGGGTTGGAGAGCCTTCAGACTTCAGACTTCAAGGACGTCTCCATCAGTCTTCACTCCTCAGTACGTTCCCCCTGAACTGAATACCAATGAATAGAAAAATCTATTCTAACCTATTTATCCTAAGACTAACATCCTGATGAACTATACTTAGGTAAATTCATCAAGGGGTTTTGGGATCTAATCAAAACACTTAAGATTGTCCCAACAAATTCTGTAAAGAAGATCATCAAGTATGTCAAATTCACAAAAAATCTAGGATTATGGTATCCGAAAGAAGGAGGAATTAAACTCATTGGGGTACACTGACTCATATTTTGCAGGCTGCAAGATTGATAGGAAGAGTACTAGTGTGATTTGAGAATTCCTAGGTGAAAGGTTGGTGGCATGGCACAGTAAAAAGCAAAATTTTATTGCTCTTTCTACAGCTGAGGCATAATATATTGCAGCTGGAAGCTGTTGTGTACAGATCTTATGGATGCAAGAGAAACAACTATATTCTATAACAATACAAGTGCTATTGCTATTACACAATCCAGTTTTACACTCTAGATCAAAACACATAGACGTAAGACATCATTTCATAAGAGATCATGTTGAAAGAAAGGATGTGAAATTGACAAAGATTCATACTGATTTGAATCTTGTTGATATTTTCACTAAACCTTTGTGTGAATCAAGATTTTCAATCTTGAGAGGTAATTTGGGAATGTTAGAATTGTAAAAAGACTCTATGAAACTCACTAAATTGCTAAGACAAACCTAGAAAATTGGAAAATCAGCAAAAAGGAAAATTGCAGCTGCAAAGTCATTCAACTGAAGAGTTGGTAACTCTACAGCTGTAGACTTAGTTCTGAACTGCAAATTCCTTACCAACTGTAGATTTCCAAATTCTAAGATTGTCAACTACAAACTTAGGGAATTTACAGTACTTTGTACAATTCTGAAAATTAAATGAAGCACTACAAATTAAGAAACATTTGTACTAAGTTACATATATTTTGGATTTATTCAACATTTTAATTAATAAAATGTGTGAGTACGTGTAACATTTTAAATAGAATTAAATTCTATGTGAGTTAGATTTTGGACAAATTTAATTATAAGTTCTGGTCCAGAATTCAAAAACTCATAAATTTTAGGTCAAAGACCGTTATATCCCTGTTCTTAAATGACTGTTTAAGGAAAGGTATTTAAAGGACCCTTCATCCTTTCTATATCTCACTTTAACATTCGAACCCCCTGAAACCAAAACACTCCCCATCCCACTGATGCTATGGAGAATTTTGTCAAGCATATAGTGAATCAAGGGATTCATTATTGTCTGACCCACACCCTGGAGCTTATGATGATAAAATACTGCATGAGTTTTATCAAAATACAGAAGCCAACGTGGAAAGAAAGACTCTATCAGTAAAACTGGAAGAAAGAAAGGTCAATATCATAGTTGGTAATATTTGCAGAGCTCTACATCTAAGGACTGGAGGTGATGCTCATGATTATCTCAACTTTGCTGATGAAGATGAGAAGTACTGGAAGAGATTCACTGCACAGAAGCCATTTCCAAAGAACTGGAAGAGGACATTCAAGAAGACTGACGTAGCAGTTGAGCATGTCTATCTTTATGAAGCTATTGATAAGTGTTTATTATGTAGAACTGGTGCTCATGATACTGGCACTATTCTTATGTGGGATCTTATGATAGCTTTTGTTAAGGAAGTTAAGATTGATATATGAGAGTTACTACTGATAAATATAGGAAATGATGTAGTAAAAGCTGGAAAGAACAAAGGCTTTGGTTTGTTTTTGAACTACATATTGAAGGAAGTTGGACTTTCTTTATTGGGCATGAAAGACAACCTATTTTTATTCATAGAGTTATAGGGAAGACCAATTTCAAGAGAGGAGTTGTGGATGCTCCTATGGCTCCCAAATCCGAGAAAAGAAAGAAGAATAAGTCTGAAGGAAAGATATTCACAGTTATCAGATCACCAAAACAACCAGAAAGAAAGAAGAAGAAAAATTTAAGGAGAAAACTTTTGGTGGATGAACCAACTGATTCTGAGGATGAAGTTGACAGAGAAAAGAGACAGAAGAAATTTCACTCTAAGAAAGTTACAGAAGTTGAAGCTGACAAGTCTACAGCTTTAGACTTGCCAATTGTACAGTCTGAGGTACAAGTTATTGAGGAACAAATTGAAGATGTTGGAATACCTGAACCTGAAGCTGAACAACTCCCTGTTGTTCCAGTTGAGAGGGTAGAAGGTTTTGAAGAAGAAAGGCAAAAATTCCATGACTGGAAGATAGTCAGAGAAGAATTGGTTAAATTGACTGTTGAAGAAAGGAATTTGTTCCGGTGGGTAGTTGACTGGACAAATTGCAGTGATGTGAAGGAACTGATGAAGCCTAATTTCCTTTATGACTTTATTGCTGAGAAAATGAGAAAGAATAAAGGAAAGGGAAAGCAGATCATAGCTGAGGAGTCAGCAAAGTAGAAGATCACTAAATCAGAAGCTGCAGCTTTGAGAGTTGCAATTATGTATGAGAAAGACCCAGAAGCAGAATTTCCAGAAACTGAGTTCGAAGTTGTAAGCTCAGAAAGTGAAGAAGAAATGCCACAAAGAACTGGTGAAGGAAGTCACCAAATAGTTGAAGCTGAGGGCTTAACTATTTTTGCTAAAGAGGCTATTCTTTTGGAGTCTGCAGGAGCTAGTACTGCAGATTCAGTACAAGCTGAAGAAACTAATCCTGATCAACCTGGTTTTGAGAAAGAGAAAGAAACAAGAAAAGATGATTCACCATGTAAAGAACCCAAGGATAAACCAGATAATGATGAAGGTGGTGATGATGATGCACCAATGGGTGGTGCACAAGCTAAGGTGATACAAGCTGATGTTCAAGTACCTTTGGAGGTTCAATCTGATGAACAAATTGTTGAGGATACATCTAAGGAGATAGATGAAAATGCTAAGGATATGTCAAACCCCATTACAAGCATTTTCAAGCAACCTCTTCCTGCCATGTTCACTTTAGAAGAAATATACAGGCATGGAACTCCTCCCCTGCAGAGTTATTCAGCACTTGAGAGAGAAAATGTTAAAAACATGGATGAATACATTGCTGATTTCTCTACAGACAAGGTAGAAATTTTGACTCCTAGCAAGAGGAAGGCCTCCACTGAAGACTCTACAGCTGTAGAGTTGGTGTCTTCCAAAGGTCAGAAGATGTCTAAAGGAAAGGAGTTGGTTATAAGAGAAGGAGATTCTGAGGATGAAGATAATGATATAAATCCTCAAATGACACCTAAGGAAATTGTATCCCAACTGAAGAAGATGGAAGATTCTCTAAAAGGAATTGAAGCAGAGATCCTCAAGCAAGTCAAGAGAGTACCTGATACTATCATCTCTCAGAATGTAAAGAGAGATATTGAAGAGTTAGTGAAGAAATTTGAAGAGAGAAGCCTGGAAGAAAAGAAAACTTTTGAAAAGAATTTCAAAGCTGTTGTGGATAAACTATTGGCTCAAAATGAATTGGTTAGACAAGATGTTATTCAGAAGACAAAAGAAATTATTACTCTACAGTCTGATATCAATCTGATGAAGGATGATTCTTTCAACTTGAAGATTGAAGTGAAGAGTATGAAGAATGAGATGACCAAGATGATAAATGGGAATGAGACTTTGAAGAATGATAAGCTTAACACCATTTTGTCACACATTGATGTTGGCAAAAAGGGGGAAATCAATATTGAGAAAGAAATTAAAGAAGGAGAAAAGATTAATGAAGATATTCTTAGGAATGTGAAGAATATTGGAGAATCATGGGCAAATGAACTTGAAGCTGCCAAATCTAAAGACTTGTCCATGAGACTGGGAGAACAGTCAGAAGAAAGATCTCAACCTGAACAGATGAAGGGAAGCTCTAAAGGAAGCAAGATAACAAAGCTCCCTAAATCTACAACTCATTCAACTCAAAAACCTTTGGGTTATTGGGAACAAACAGTGAAATAATCAAGAGATAGAAAGAAAGAGAAGGAAGAAAAAGAGAAAGAAGAGAAAGAGAAAGAGAAACAGAGAATGAAAGAGTTTGAAGAATCTACAGCTGTTGTTACTGCTCAACCATTAAGCATGATACCTGCTGAAGATTCTGATGAGAAGGAAAAGCAAATGAAGACTAAGTTTGATAATCTATGGAAAGAATTCTTAAGTATATGCAACAGGCATACAGTCATTAAGAGGATCAAACTCAAGAAGGACAGATTTAAGAAGTTCAAGGATATGAAGGCCAATGGATCTTTGTATAAAGGAGACAATGCTCGCCTGATTTGTGGGAAAATCAGGAGTAATACATTGCCTAAGAGGCTATTCAAATCAAAGAAGGAAGAAAAAGAAGAATTTGAGGCCTATGAACTTCAGATGCTGATGAAATACTTTGAAGAAGATGAGAAAAACTTGAAGCTAGTGGAGCAAGGAATTCTAAAGCCCCAAGATGAATCTGATGAGAATGATGAAGAAGATGATGCTGACCCCAAGCACAGGAGAAGATGAAGACTCTGTTCTAGATTAGACACTAAAACTTCTTAGTTTTTAGTCTAATTATCTACTGTAAGCTGTATCTTGAACCCTTGTTTATTTTATTGCAGCTTTTTGTCCTCTATTGCTTTTGACTGCTTTGTGCTGTTCTTGTTTTGTTTCTTGTAAGACAATATCTTATTGTCTTTGTTGTTTGTTCTGTTGTTTGTTTTGCCAAGATCAAAATAGGGGTAAATTGTTAAGTACCTTGGTTTAGATTTTGATGTGTGCAAAACAATGTGTTTAATTGTGTAAATTGATCTAACACTTGTGCTAAGGAAATTGGTGTTTGAAACATATAGTTGAAAGTGAAGTCTGCAGCTGTATACTTGATCATTCTACCGCCAGACATAACCCTACAGCTATAAGGTTTCTCTATAGCCGATTTTTCTTCTTGACAGGACTCTACAGCTGCAAGTTTGAACACTCTACAGCTACAAAGAACTGTTTGAAGAAGGAGTACAAGTCAGAGATTAGCTAAGGATAATGAAGACCCTTAAGCATTATTAGTGTAGCTTTCAAGCACTCACTAAAATGTACTTAAGTGGAGGATATTTTCTTAATTCTGGAGGATAATGGAGATTAGTTGCAAGACAACCAGAATTCTGAAGAAAAGGACAATAGTACAATCTGTACTATCCCGTGTGAAGGATGAGGACCACTTCACACATACCAAATAGAGAGAGAGGAGCCTTATCCGGATTTCAAATTTGAATTTCCAAAGGATAAGTCACACCACTCCATCTATAAATAAAAGAAGTCCTCAGAGGAAGCAATAAAACCAACCCTGAGCATACAAGCATTCTGCCTAAGCAAGTCTACAGCCAACAAATTTCTAAGAGAGCTTTATTGTTTTTATTGTTTGTGATTCATAGGATAGTTGGTTAGGATTTTATTAGGAAGAATCACATTTTGTTGTTGTTCCCTCACCCATTTTATAGTTCTACTTAGTGTAGATATCTCTTCGTGAGGTTTTGTAAACTCTTTGTGAGTTATATTCTGAGTGAATAGGGTAGTTTAATCTCTTTTAAGAATAGGAATCTGAGTGAACCTAGTTCTAAGGGGGAACTACTTGTATTGATCTGATTGATCTCATCTTAGTGAATTTGGCACCTGAGTAGTGTAACAGTGGATGTAGGTGGTCTTTTTATAGACACTGAACCACTATAAATTTGGTCTATTTACTTTTTGTCATTTAAATTCTTGTTCTGCATATTTAATTTATTTGTTACATTCATCATTCTTTTAAAACCTGAGTGCATAAAACTTTGTGGTTTTCACAAAGAAAAATTGACTCTACAGCTGTAGACTACTCTAAGTCACTCAGATATTAAGTTTGTTTATATTGTTATTCATTAACACTCACTTATTTCTGCTGCACATTAGAGTATTCTCTATACAATTTTAAATTTGAGAGTCCCTCTGATATTTTTTCTACAAGTGATCTTTTATTTTGCAAGTTTTTGAACTTTGGAGCTGTAGACTTCTTTAGTCCACAACTGTAACCTTTGTGGTCCTGTTTCTAAAAACTCTTGTAGATTTGTTATTTTGAACTTAAAAGAGGCTACTGTAAGGTTCTAGAATCCCTCTTTTTGAAAAGTTTGAAAA